>CM036906.1:103953360-104138360 GCA_020800305.1 Porphyrio hochstetteri | reverse complement strand
AGGTATCCTAAAAACCTAGAGCCTCCCAAAATGCCGAAGAGAAGAAGCGGGCTCCCAGATCACATTTTCAGTGCGTACTTCGCCAAGGGAAAGCACGCCGAGTACAGACCAGCGAGGCACCCAACATGCACATCTCTCTCCCGAGTCTTTCCAAACTAAGGCACCTCAAACAAATCCTTATTTACACTACAGATTTACATTTTTACAGCTGGGGGGGAAGAGGGAGGGCCTGATCCTCCATTTCGGATTCAGAATGTACTGAGTTCCCTGGTTGGTAGTACCGACCACGCACGGAGGGACCACATCCCTCCTAAAGCGTTCACTGAGATTTTCCAGTGCTTATTTCCAAAACTTGGCAAGCTGGGTAAGAGTTGTCTATTCCTACTACTATTATTATCATTATTCCTACTACTATTGAGGCATGGTTGCAAAAGAGGATTAATTCTAAAAGAGCCTGCAAACCGTGCGGCTCCTCTCTTCCAGCCTTTTTTCTATATATGACCATTCTTTTGTTTAAGGAGAGCTTTCTCCAAACAAACCTTGCACAAAAGGTTTAAGTAATTAGTGATGGATTCAGGCAATGCAGCCATTCAAATATGGCTGTCCTCTGATCTAGAACGAGCTGATCAAACACCAGTAAGCTAATTATTTCAGACACTGTTACAGTAATCACCAAGCCCAAATGTGAACATTTACGATCAAAACAGGTATTATTTTCTGCAGCAGAAGAAAGTCTTGTGATCTATATATGGCAAAACTAATATGTATAACACATACAGCATTCCAACAGAAACATAAACTACTGATGCCCACTGACAGGGAGCATCAATACGGACCGGTTCAGCATTTCAAGATAACATCCAGTCTAGCATGCTAATTCCTAAACTCAAAGCAGCAGCAGTTTGCATCTGGAATGTAAGTTGTGAAAAAGTTCCAGTGGAATACAGCAATATAGGTGTCTGCCAGGGGATCAGTGCTCAGCTCTGATCTCAATGACATGAATTTCTGGTTTTGTGCTATCTCAGGGGGGCCAGGCTTGCACCTATATTAACTGTGGACCTACATCTCTGTTTTGTGTTCCTTCTTCCCTCAACTCCCAAGCCTTAAAAACAGTGGGAATCCTCTTCAAATGACTGATCCAAGTACATTTACCTCATCACCTGCCTTGAATATTCAAGAACATCTTTTGAAAAGTATTTTAGACAACAATGCTAGAGAGCCCTTATGGGTTCCCCCCCCCCCCAGATCAACTTCAAAATAGACATACAGTATTTTCCATTCAGGATAAATTATTTCTTATGAAGTCAAGAAAGTTGAATCTCATGTCAAGACTTCACTTTCTTGAACTGGTAAGCAAGGAGGTGACACAGATGGCACCAATGTAAACTCTGTTTTGCCATAGATGATGGCACATTCCCTGCACACCACGCTGAGGCTACTAAGATGCTTCACAGAATGACAGGCTGCGGGCTCAATCCAACAAGTCCTACTCAAATGAGTAGCCCTCTACTCACATTAGAAGCACCACTAAAATTAATGGGATTGGAAGAAGTCACACAAACCAGAGTCTTCAAGGTCTTGCCCCAAACAAGCACTTAGGTAGGGGGGTGATGGGCAGGGAAAGCAAGAGTGAAAATAATGACTGATAAGTATTTTTTAATATCTGTGTGTGTACTGGGGAAATGGACAGTATTTCACAAATGAGGTCTTTAACATCTCTTTCTGTAGTACTTATTAATATGAAAGCACTAAGGTACTGTATTTATTGTTGCTTTTGAAGTCCTAAATGACTCTAATAGGGAAAAAAGCTTAAAAGCATATGCCTCCACATGAAAGAATATTTTTATTGTTTTTTGAAACTTGATCACTTTATGAATGACAGAAAGCAATAACAAAATTTTATGACTCATCTAGATTATTAAAGATTTCAAATGTTAAAATATTAAGCTAAAAATTAATTTTTGTTTCTAGCTATAGCATATACCTATTACAGGGGGGAAAACAGCATTTTGCCATGTTTCCTTATGCTTTATATCTTGCTTTCATTTTCTGGTATATTATTAAATCTGTTAAGTACCAAAGAATTTAATCTTTTTATTTTATTTTTCCTGAAGAGACACAATCATTTTCCTTATTACAGTGAGGATGTGGTGCAGTAAAATTTTCAAGGACTTTGGGGGGAATTAATCGAGCACTTACTTAATCTTATAGACATGGGTTGAATTTTGCAGTTCTTAGTTACACAAAAGGTGTTGAATGGGAGTTTTGTCAAGCAGTCAGGATCTCAGCCACTAATAACCTCTCAGTTATTTTCTTTTTCTCATTAGCAGTCTAACAGCTAACAGACTAATCTGAAGCTGCTACGGGATGCAAGATGAATTACAGCACATAAAGCTCACCCTATGAAAACAGGTGAAAAATTGCAGGCAGCAAACGGTACCCGGGGCGAGCTCCCAAGCAGGCACCAACCCGCAGAGCTGCGGTGGCTCCAGCGGAGTGCTGTCACTTCACATCACTGGGCTCTGGCCCTAAAATTAGCCCATGGAAATCCGGACGAAGATATTTTGAGAAAGTCACTTTGGGATGGTGATACCTAAAGCCGCTCAGGTGCTCTGCTGACTCAGAAAGGGTTGATGCCGGGGAGGCTTTGCCCTGCCTCCCTCGGTAAGATGTACCCACCAAACGCTTTCCAGGCTGGAGCAATGCCTGGCTGCAGGGGGAAACAGTGCTGGCCTGCTTTCTCAGTGTCTGAGGGGAAGGGAGAGGGGCTGAAAGGGTGCCGCGAGTCCTTCAGTCACCGTCAGGAAATGTGTAGAGTTGAGAAGAAAAAAATTGCCTCAGCTTCTCACTACACACACGCAGAATTTGTAAACCTGGCTCTACTAGTTATGAATTTTTATCACAGGCATATGTCTCCCTGCTCTGTGCAAGAGGGAAGCCTCCCGCACGGTGCGCGAGGGAAAACACCACGAGCAGATGCTTCAAAAATGCTGCATCTACTTTTGTGAAGCAGGCTGAAATTAACTCTGGTCAGTTTAATTCTTTAAATGTATGCCTTTTTTTATTAAATGCCCCCTTTCTTAGGACTAACTAGTCCCATTCTGGAAAAAGCCCTGACCGACTCCACCGTGTCACATCTCTGCTCCACAATGTTTCTGTTTCGTCTCCACTTAAATCACTCCTAGTTCTGTACATACAAATGACCCAAAGAGTACCTTTTCAATTATATTAAATAAAGACAATTACAATCAAATGTTCTCTGACAACTCAGTATTTTGGTATATTTTGTTACTCTGTATCATAGAATCCTCAAATTATGTACCATTCATAAAGTCAGGTAAGAGAATCAACGTTTTCTAGGCTTTCATCCATTTCAAATTGCTGATACCTTCCTGAAGCATTCAAACAAAAGTGTCTTGTGAAGAAATCCAAAAATGTGCGAGCAAAATATTTTCTGAAGCTTCTTTTTAGACCACATGCAATAACACAAACGAAAGCATGGCAAAGTGTTGCATCAATTCCTATTATTTCTAGATTCAGAGCTGCATAGTGCAGGCTGAATTAGTATTTTCTAAATGTGGTTATTTCTTTCAGGATGGAAGAGCACACTGATCTGCCACTGAGAAGGAGTGTGCGAACTGTGAAGAAGTTTCAGAAGGAGCTGTGCTTGTTAACATCAGCTAAAGGTAAAATGCCCGCCAACTATGAAGACAGATGTATAAAATGCTCTCACATGCAAATCCAATAATCATTTCAAATTGCAGCTTGCAGCATTTCTGTATACTTAAACAAACAATATTACAAATAAAACTCTGAGCGTAGCGCACTGATACGGGATGATTATTTACTACTCCTCTCACCAGAATACACAAACTTATTTTTCCCCAAGCACATTCTAAATAAAGTAAGAAAATATTTTTTAAAAAAATTAAACCAAACCTGAACCATAAATTTGTTTTCAAAATTATATTCATTTGGAAACAGTAGACTTGTAACAGCGTATTGATCCTGGAGAAGAACAGTATTACTTTTCCCTTAGCTTTGTCATCTCTTACAATTGACAGAGCTTTTAAAGAAAGTTTTCTTAAATTGTTAGAACACGTTTATTTTCTTGCAAATTAATTCTTTTTAACTCTTTATGATAGCTTTGAATCCCATAAAGAAAGATGAATTATCACATACTGAGCCCAAGCTGTGAAACAGGAGGAGACAAATAGAGACCCCTACTGTGTTTAACAATGTAGAAGAAATTCCAGGCTCAATAGAAAAATTTTCTGTCCTTTTTCTCAGACCACAAAAGCTGTCAGTATGGGTTTGAACAGTGGAGGGCACTCTTGCTTTGCAAAAGTCGGTACTGACCTGGCACACTCGGTTTGATCTATTCAGTAGCCTAAATCTCAGAATTTGTTAAGTAACAGCCACCTGTGGCACAGGCACTAACTGTGTTCTGTGCGAAACATTCGCGATTTCTAATCTGTGCAGCGAAGCACTTAGCTATCTCAGACACTGGCGCCTTTCTGCACACACACAGATGTGGAGCAGATGCAAGCTTCCCAAACTGTTTGGAGTATCTGCGCGAGATATCCTATTAAATAAGACCTGTGTCATGATTTTCAAAAATCATATAAACAGCTATTCGGTTGGCTGTTATGGCATGTATACAACCATCTCAGGCTGTGCAGAATTTGTGTGCAGATACGCTGATGTTCCTGGGAATTAAGTTTATCCGGAACATGCAGAGTTTTACTGGGAATCTTAAAATGAATTTTTTTTAAAAAAAGGAATCGTGGTCAATACTTCTAACAACTGATACGAAAAAAGGCAGTGAAAGCAAACCAATCAAAACAAATAAACTAGAAGGAATAAGCAGAACATGAGGTTCTGCATAGTGTTCCTGTCTGAAAAGCACGCAATTAACTACATCTCAAACTATGTAACACCCTGCGGAATGAAGCCAGCCGCTCTCTGAACAGCCCCAGGAGCGCTGACAAATCTGTATTCGGAGGCTCGCGGGGGAAGCCAATGTGAGGACCCAATCCTGCATCTCCCAAGCATCTCCAAACTGAACTTACAAATAGCGGACTCAACCGCACTACTCCTTGGAGTAAAATCACATGCAGGGGTACTTAAAGGAGCTAACCCAGAGCAACTCAATGCCAGTTGCACAGCTCAGTCATTTTGCTCACTTGCCGTTCCGCCTGCCGCAGTATCGCACGGGATAGCGAAGCACACAAAGATCTAAACAAATTTGTTAGCTCCCATCATTGCTGGCTTTGGGGACGCCAACGAAATCATGAAATAACATTGTCAAATGGCACCAGTAGAAGGGATCTCCTGAGACGCCAAATAGCCAGTCGGTTTTGATTAAGTGAAACAAAACCACTGCGGCACCTGCAGGGTTAATTAAGCAGCTCAAAGATGCTGGGCTTCACAAAAGGAAACCTTTTTCCTTCCTTAAGAACTGTAAACACTTGTGCCGAGCTAGATGGGCATTTGATAAGCTGTACAGCTTGTAGCAAACTCGGAGGGATCTCTAGTTAACACTCAAATTCAGTGTTAACACTTAACAGAACAGTGGTAAGCCGTGCTGCCAAGGTCAACTGCACAGATGTACTAATTGTATTATGAGCTTGACATCTAGTGGCCACCCCTGGCAGGGCAAAGCAGGCAAAGGTTAAATCAGCAAGCCTTGTCAAAGCACTTCTAACTACCCACCCTCGGGGAGAGTCCCGGGAAAGCTTTCTGCCACTCTGCGCTCCCACCTTCTCTCGCCGGCTGCAGGCTGAGCTCCTGCACCAGCAGCCCGCTGCGCGACCGCGCAGGGCAGCGCCCACCCGCGCCCACCCCGGCCGGCAGCTCCTGGGGGAGGTCAGCAGCCTTTCCCAGGAGTTTCGGTGTGTCTCCCTCCCTCTCTTGTGTAAAAAGTTTAGACATTTATATATATATTTCTTTTTTGGGGGGTGCACCTTCTTCAACCAGGGATAGGGGCCAAATTTTGGAGGGGAGTGGTGAAAGGGGGCGGGGGGGAACCAGCTCCAGAGACTGACAGCAAGAGTTTTAGAAGGGCTGGTTTGAAAGATTTGTCTTACCCCGTCGTTCCAGCACACTCACTTTGCACACCCTAAGTACAGCGAGGAAATACTGAAGACCTCACTCTTAAGTCCACTGTCTTTTCACTTTTCAGCTGAAAAGACAAACAGTTCTACATGTGTTTCCTTATGGCTTTCCAGCACCCCTTTAAACAACTAATTTTTCTGGTTTCCCCAATTTCTGAAGGGGATTTGCTTGATAAGGAGGAATGTACTCTCTGTCCGGCAGCACTGTAACCGATCCAGCTCCTACAACTATATTTTGGTCTAAAATAACTTTTTAAAAAAAAATTCATAGAAAATTTGCACTACTGTTAGTAGGAAATTTTAAGAAGGTAAAGGAAACAGGATTTTGACCTTTTACATTGAAATGTACAATTCAATAAAAAAATTTACTCCTGGAACTAGATATACATATGCTTGTTCTGAAAAAAAAAAAAAAGAAAGAAATAGCAAATTACTCTCGCTTTACAAATGCAATATAACAAAAGAAATTATTTTTATATGCTTTATTTTGGAAAATGTGTCAGTACTTAACTATTTTAATGTCGTGCCAGACCTGGTTTATTATCAGCAGAAGTGATTGACTCACGTCCTGACTGATGGATAGTCAACAGATATGTGTGTCCTGGCTTGGCAGTCAACAAATCAAAGGAAGTAAAGATAGCCAGAAAATCTTCCCAAGACTCAAAACTATTTTTCAGAAATAGCACTAATGCTCGTTATTAATTTGTTTATTTTTACTCTTTCTTTAAAACACCACACATTTTTTCAAATTGTAGCTTTTCCTCTTTCTTAGGCAAGGAGAAGTAATTTCCAACAGCTGAATGTATGCATATTAATAGCTTAATTACACAGAATTTAAACCAACACCTTTCAAAATTTCCTCCCATTCCAAAAGAGCCTTTATGTCTGCCTCAGTGGATGGTAAGACTTCCTCAAGATCAGCACTACCAGATAAAATCTGACCTAGTTTTGTCTACTTTCATCATTATACATACACCAGCAAATTGTCAGATTGTTGTAGTTTCCTTATTATTCCAAATTATTTTCCTATGGCTAACATAGTTCGAAACAGAGAATTTTAAAAAAACAATAAAATAAAAATACTGATGTTACGTAGTTTGAATGTTATGTCTTATTCTACTATAGTAGCAGAACTCGTTATATAAAGTTTCAATTGCCATTTCTTATCAAAGGGACAATTTATAGCAATAGTTATTCGGCCTGTATTTTTCAAAACAAGAAGCCTTCTCTTACAGTTGCCTCAGAACAAACATTTGCAAAAAAATCACGTAAGTTTTATGTTTACTGACAGCTGCTTGTGACTTCTCAAGTTTTAAAGGCAATACTGTCTGGGTGCTGAGGAATAACCTCTATTTTGTATGTAGGAATGTCCCTCCAGAATGTGTTTTTGCCCTCTGTACTTGCAGACAGAGTGAATATACTCACACGAAGCTGTCTGCTCCACAGCAACTGTGTTGCTGCTGTAGCAGACAGAGAATGTGTGTCTGTGTACATAATCCAGAAGAATATCGAGTACAGTCATGAGCTCCTCAAAACTACCCAGCCCAGTCCCCCTTTTCCAGGATGAAAAGAATCCATTAGTTTAGGCTATGTGGTACGCATTGGAGATCAGGGGGGAAAAACAGGTCCAATAATAATTTTAAAAAATTAAAATATTGCAAATGGCACATCAGAAAACTGTCATTACACAGTTCACTTCAAGGTAACCCTTCCACCTCAGACTAAACAATGATACATCTTTGCCAGAAACTTCACATGAAAAAGTCCAAAGCATCATTTGTCATCACCCTTACCAACACTTCACTTTCACACTCTAAGAATCACTTTTCAGCATTACAAAAAACCCCTTTTTATTATCCCTACTTTAACAATACGAATGCTATATCCATTGTTTAATACAAATATTAATCAGAGGTGAAGCACGTGCATCGTATCTATAATTCTGATTCGTTTGTAAACTGTTGAATTGGCCAAGTCTATTAGAAATGTAATTCCAGCTATTACAATGCTTTACATTTACAGAGAAACTGAGATTATTGTATTCTACAGGCAGTCATTTGAGTCCTGCTGCCGCTGTTCTACAATCATTTCCATCATATCTTCTAATTTAGTGACCACAAAATGGGTGGGTTTTTTTTAAATAGGTATCTTTTGTTCCCTCTTCTATAATGCAATTATTCAAGTAATGTATTGTCTCCAGCTGTTTGTTAACACTTCCTTCCAAAATTTCAAAAATTTTAGCATCACTTTCAACAAATAATTTCAAACGATTCTGAGAGTAAATATGTAGTTGGCGACATTTCTAGTTATCTTCAGATTTCCAACAGTTCCTCGCTGTCATGGCATTGCCCTGTTTGGATGCAGTTGTGTTATGCTGTAGCCCAAGGTGGCTATAAAATTATTTGTCCTGATTCTAAAACTTCTGTGGCAGCATTAGCACGAAAGTTACGGTGAGACCGACCAACTCAAAATCCGGCCTAATGTTTATCTTCTATACTACTCCCCAAACTGCCAGGCTTCTCTCTGCTACCACAAACGCCCCTTCACTCCAAGGATGATGTTTATGGGACGTTCATTTCTAAACGGGAATTCATTAGTAAAAATCTACTTGGGGGACATATTAAAGGCAATTTCACCTAAGCAAGTAACTAGCCTCATTTGCTTCCTCTTGCGTTAACAACAACTTGCACCTTGGAAGATAAAACAGCCGAATGAGCAAAAAGGCTCCGGGTACCACACAAACCCTTGCTTTCTTCATAAAACCCCCTCAGACGACGAATATTCTTGCGCCGTGCAAACTATTTTTGGCCTGTTGCAAAATACGCCCAGGAACTGTAGCAATACCTCGATTACAGCCGTGAGCCCTGGCTCACGAAGAGCCCTGGCTTGTCGAGAAGCGTTTTCAGTTCGCGGGATGCGGAGCCCTGGTTGCGCCTGGCCTATAAAACCCGGCTTTCGGAACAGCAATCGCCAGTGTAACGTGCAAATGATTTACATTACGCTAATGCGCGCTAGATAGCCCTCTGCTCGTGCCTCCTGTCTCCACCTCGCTCCCATTTCTCAAATGGGGAGCGCAAAGCCAACAGCACCACTTTAGCTTGTTAATTGTTAACTATGAAGGGTTTTACTCTATTAATTAAAATATGTTTTCATAAAAGGAAACATAGCACATTTTGATAACAGCCTTCTAAGGCTGAAAAGTATTTACATTGTTGCATTTTAGGGCTGCTGTGAAAGCCGATTTTGTGCTATTCAGGGATCACAATAATAACGCTTTAAAATTCCTCACTGGGATGCAATGTAGTCCTTTTGATGGAAAGACTGTCTTTCTCATTCGGCAGAAATAAATCCATTCATTTGATCATGTAGTCATTGAGGGCAATACAAAACAAACCAAGTGTGAGAAATTCTATGTGATGAAGTAAACAAAACAAAACCCCCCAAAAAAGGGGAAAAAAAAAAACCCCAAAAAACATTTCCATGACAAAAAGATTCTTTGTCCTTAATCTACCCACCATATGCAAGCGTTTCTTTTTAGCATATCTCTTGTTCTAATCTCGGGTGACATGGCTACATAGATAAGATTCACAAAACAAAACAAAAACCTAGTTTAACAATTTTTTTCAATTTATTAACTCACCAGGAGTGTCATAATGAAGTAGCTGGGGTTTTTATTTTTCTGCACTGAAATGGATTCAGAGCATGTAAAAGTTTATAAATGCCAGTGATAAATCCTTAAACTAGGACCTACCCCAACAGAGACTGTGCTCAACAAATCTTGTTCACACAACAAAATACTAATTCTCATCTGCTTGCATACGATAATCTATTTTACACGAGCACTGTTGCCTAAAGGGGCGGGGGAGGGGGGGGGAAGGGAAAAAAAAAAGAATTTTGAAAACGCACTGGTTTGCTCCTCTGCTGTGACAGAAGGAGGCATTTCTCTGCGTGGCTGTTATTGTCAGCACCCAAGTGGGTTTTCCTAGAGCAGTGGGCAAGTAGCCCCCACAGCAGCCCTGGACTGCGTGGGACTCACTCCCTGGCTCCCAAAATACCCTGGGAAGGAGCAGGAGGCTTAACGATTTGCCAGTCTGACAGATGTTTTAACCTGATGAAGTGGATTCACGCTGCCTTAAGCTCCAGGGCTGTAAAGTTCAGCTACAATAGTCAAAATCCTCCTCAGGCTTCAACTTCGCTGCCTTTCTCTCCACACGGATGCAACTTAAAAGTCATTAGAGTTTTGAAGCAGGAGAATGACTTTTTTTCTTTCCCAAGGGAGGGAGAGAGGGGGATAAAACAGTGGAGCAAGGGGCCTACACTGAAAGCAGAAAACATTTGGGCTCCCACTTGGTGATGCGAGAAACTAAGAGAACAGTAGGTTCAATGCAAAGAGGGAAAGAAAAACTTTCAAGTGGAACCTCTCAACTTAGCCCAGGAAAAGTGAGTATGGGCCGTGGCATGCCTTTGCACGCCACAATGCCAAGGACTACTAAGGAAATTAAAACTGGGGGGGGGGGGGGGAACAACAGTAATTAAAACCTTGCAGCCGTCTTCTAGGAAAAAAGACTAAAAAGATAAATTACAGCCAAGTGGAAATAAGGAGTGCTTACATCCCAAACCTTTCGAGCTTCGGACACTTGTTCACTGGCAGCCTGGGCAGCCCAGGATGCACGAAAGCAAGTGTCTGTGTGCCTGCGTGTGGGGAGGAAGCGAAGAATGGCGGATGGGTGAGAAAATAACCCTTCCCCACTGCCTGCAGCCGGCGCGACAGGGGCTGGTGGCGGTGGTGGCACTCCGTGTCACCTACCACTGATAATAATTACAGTCGCAGCAGAGCCAGGCGGCGAAGGGGGGAAGGCAGCACAAGGGGGGGGGGGGGTAGTGGGAAGGCGAAAAGCTGCTGCTCGACCTCCTCGAAAATAATGAAATCAACTCCGCCGCCCCCGAGCACCCGGGCGACCCTGCCCGCTCCTGCTGGGGTCCCCTGTCCGCCGCCCAGTGAAGGTCCTCCCGCTCCCCCGGATCCCGTCTGGGCAAACCCGGCGGGGGGAGGGGGGGAGCTGGAGGGGGGGCGCGTCCGCGGCAGCCCAAAGCCCAAGCGGGCTGCCCAGAAATGCACCTCCCCTCGCAGCCTGCACTGGGGCAGCCCGGGGCGGAGGGGGGAAGCCGCTGGCACCAGCCGCGGTTGGGCAGCCCCGGGGGCGCGCCTCGGGGCCTGGTAGCCCCCCCGGCCCGCGGGACCCTCCAGAGCCCGCAGCCCCAAACAGGGCACCCCGGCCGCGGTCACCCCAACTTTCCTGCAGGCAGGGCGAGGGGAACGTTCCTCTTGTCCGCTCCAAGCCTTTACCAGGAGGGTAGGGGGTAAGGGGGCGGGGAGCTGTGAAGAAAAGGGGTATCCAAAAAATAGAGTGAGGGAGCGCAGCGGAGAGGAGGCGGTGGCAGGCGCGGCTCCGGGGTGCCCGCTCATGCAGCTGCCCGAGCCCGGGTGAGCGGGGAGGGAGGGAGGGCCTCGCCCCGCCGCCGAGCCCAGCCGCGATAAAAGCGCTGGAGAGGCCGGGAGGGAGCTGCTGGGAGGGATGGTTAGTCAGGGGGTGGGCTGCAGAAACTTGGCTAAACTGCTAACTTCTCAGTTCCGCTGCCTCCTTCCCCAGCTGCTCTAATTCCCATTCTCCCGCTGCAGAGTAATTGCACTCCCATGTTCACCATCACCATAAATCCACCTATCTCCATCCGAAACACACTCACAAAAGGAGAGAGAGAAGGAGAAAGAGGCGCCAGGAGCTCTTACCGTGCTCAGAAACTACCTCCGCTTGCAGCTCTTCGTCCGATTTGAGATGCTGGGGTTTCGCTTGCTTTCGACGAGACATGCTGCTAACTGAGCCGTCTTGACTCTGCTTTTTGCAGAGGCATCAGCGACGTGGAGGTGGAAAGGGGGGAAAGAATTGGGAGCGAGGGAAGGGGGTGGGGGCTGGAAATAACTGTTCGCAAATAAAACTCGAGTTGCAAAAACAAACCAACCAAACAACAACAGAAAAGGCAACCAAACAAAAAAAAAAGGGAGAAAAAAGAAAAAAAAGGAACGCTAACCAGCCAACCAAACTGGGAGTGAGTGGGTGAGCGAGTGGGGGATTAGCCGGGCGGGGTGTGCGCGGTGCGGTGGGGTGTGCGCGGCGGGCTGGGGCGGCTGCGCGGAGCGCGCATGGGGCTCTGTAATTATGATTGTGAATAATGCATGGCGATTAATGGTGCTGGGGGCGAGCGCGGATTGGCGCGGCTCCAGCGGACTCAGGCTGCATATGTAAATGAAGGACGGGGCTCCGCAATTAGCCGCTTCGCTCCGCCAAATGATGCGTCTCCCCGGCACCGGCAGCGCTGCCTGCGAGAGGCACCGACCGCGGTGGCGGCAGCAGCAGCGGCGACGGCAGCGAAACACACACGCACCACGCAGGAGGGCTCTGTTTTGCACACACTTTACACAACATATGTGCAAGGTTCACTTGTTGGGGAGGTCACGATCTTCGCTTTTCTGTCTGTCTGTCTTTCTTCCTCCACGACTCTCAGTTTCTTTTGCTCTGCTTGCTTCTGCTCTCTTTGCTTTCTTCTCTGGCGTGGTTTTGTGGTTTTTTTTTTTCTTTCTTTCTTTTTCTTCACATCACTCTGCGTCCTCTTCTCTCTCGGTCACTTTTTCCCCAGAAGTTGATCTGCAAGGCATCTGATTTCTGTGTGCGTGTGAGTAATTTCTTCCCAGGAGGAAAAGAAAGTTTCTTGTATGCTTTTTCTTTCCCCCTTTCTTTCCGGTGTGCGTGTGTGTTGCTCTGCTCTTCTTTCCCCTTGATCTTCACATGCTTGTCTTTAGCTCTTCCTCCATCCTGTCTCCTTTTTCTGTCGCTCTTTCTCCTTCTCCCCTTCCCGGCTGACTTTTGTTCTCTCCTCTCTCGAAAGCGCACGCACGCACAACGCAGAAGACCTTGGGCAGTTTTGTCTTTCACCTCTCCTTCCTTCTTCTTTGTCTTGCAGCTTCTTTCTCCAAGCAGAGACTCCCCGTTGGTGGTGGTGGTCACTTCCTGTTGTCCATTGGTAGGAAGTTTTTTTTTCTTTCTCCCTCTCTCTCTCAGGTTGTAATGACTTTTTGTGACACTCCTTACCCTCCCCCCCTCCCCACCCTCCCCCCCGGCTCAGTCGTGTGTCCTGTTAGCTAATGACAGCGGTCTCGCGTATGCGCCGATGAGCAAGTCCTTGGTCTCCAGCAGCAAATAGTATCGATCCTCTCTCCCAGATTTGGGGGGTTGGGGGTGGCTGCTGTTGTTGTTGTCGCAGGGGTGATCCCCCCCCTCCCCTGCCTTGCCTCGCTCGCGGCGGCGGCCGATCCCTGTGCGGCGGTTCCCCCGGTCGATGCCTCCGCTCCGTGCCGAGGAGCGGTGCGCGCACCGCGGCCGCTGTTGATTTCGGGCAGATAAACTTTCAAGTTTGGGAGCGGTGCGGGTCACACGGCAGCTCCTCCTACTCTCCTCCTCCTCCTCCGCCTCCCGTGCCGCGCTGCCGGGGCTGCCGCCGGGGCTGCCCCAGCCCCGCAGCCCGATCAGCTCCCCGCCGCCTCCGAGCCTCCCTCTCTGCACGCACTTTCCCAACAGCGGCTTTTCTCCCAGGCCCCCCCCTTTTTTTGTAAAAGTGGGGGGGGGTGGGTGGGGAGGGAGATACTTCCTTCCCCCCTCTCCCCCCTCCTCCGCTTTCCCCTCTATCGCATTACAAGTTGCCGGGGAGTCGGGCCGAGCCTCCCCCGCCCCGTCCCGCCGCCCCGTGTCCCCTCCCGCCCCGTCCGTCCCCCGGGGAGGCGGGCGGCCCCGCCGCCGCGCAGCAGCAGCAGCTCCAGCGCCCCGGCCCCCGCCACAAGTTGCCGCTTCCCGTCGCCGTCCCTGACCGCCTCCCCCTCCGCCGGGGCGGGCGGGGAGCGCGGCCAGCCCGGCTCCCATGGCAGGATGCTGCCGCTAGGATGTACCCCACCGTCGCCGATCGCCGCCGCGCTGCGCATGGCCCCGCAGTACGCGCACTGCCCGGGCGCGTAGCTCCCCGCCTGGGTGTGCGTGTGTGGTTTTGGGGCTGCAGGGTCCTCCAGCGACTCCTGTGCCCCTTCCGCTGTTTTGGTTTGGGTTTTGGGTTTTTTTAATGTTTTGGGGGGTGGGGGTTTTTTAAATGTTAGTTGCAGACCGGTCCCTGCAGCGCGCTGCTCGCCCCGTCCTCCCCCGCCCCGTGCCGTGTTCGGCGGAGCGGCCCCAGCGCCGGCCCTGGCTGGGGCTCCGAGCCGCAGCCCACCTTGCCGGGCGCGGCGCGGGGGCGGGAGGGCGGTGGGCAGCTCAGCGTATGGGGCCGGGGATCAGTGAAAGGGATTTCCTCCTAATACCCCCACCCCGGCCCGTGTAATCCAGCCCTAGTCCTTAAAACACACTAACCTCGGCTTCTTTGGGAGACTCCTCTGTGTAAACTTTCCCTGCTGATAGCTCGCTTTATCTCGGGCGTTGTGATACCGTGTCTCTGGGCTTTCGGTTTATTCCCCGCTTTTATGTTGGTAGGCAAACCAAATAAAGTTAGAGGCGACAGTTCAGGCCACCCCGGGTTGTTTGCTGACCTGCATGCAACCGGCGGTCTCAGTGTTGCAGGTATTCGTTAGAAACGGGCGCGACTCTAAAGGGAAACAGCACTGAAACGCCAAATCAACGCCGTTTGGATATTAGACGTGTACACTTTTCTGCCCTTCGTTTAGTGAGATGCGTGCGCGAGACCCCTCGCAAATGATTGTTCTCTTTATAATTAAAACCAGCAAACTTGTTTACTGCCTATAAATTCTAATGCATCTCCTTTCTGGGCATCCATCCTTGCTGAAAGTTTGGTCGCATAGAAAGCGCCTCGTTTAAAGAGATCTGGAGACGATCGTGATGGGTGAAATCTGATGTAATTTTCTAATATGAAGTGGGAGGGGATAAGCCCATTAATGGAGCAGGGTGGGTTGTTGTGGAGCGGTTTTTTTGTTGTTTTGGTTTTTGATTTTGATTTTTGCTCCCCCCCCCCCCCCCTCAGTCAGGAGTGGGGATTTATTGCACCCGGTGCACACGAATAACACGTTACGCGGGTGCGTGTCTGTGTGTGTGTGTGTGTGTGTGTGTGAATGCTGCATCATATTGTAAGCAGCGTGCAGGTGAAAGCCAGCGTCTGCGGGCGTTCAAGTAACCCTCAGCACGGCAGCCGCGAGTGGGAAGCTGGAGTTAAGGCTTCTCCTCCTTCGACAGCCGAGAGGTACAATTCTCCAACTTGGTTAGGTGCAGGGGGCTCAGCTACCCCCTGTGCCCGGAACATTTGCCTGGAATGAAAGAGGACGCACTTTAACCTCGCCCAGGCGGGTTTTTTTCCCCCACCAATTGCAGTGGTACCAGAAATGTGTCAATTTTCAACCCGTCATCTTTTGAAAGGGTTTGTTGCTGTTGCTCTGGCAACATTTCCCCCCCCGCCCCCCAAACTTTGGCGCTTTCTGTTGCTCAGTGCCTGGTAGTTCCCCCAGCAGCTAGGCGATTTCTTGAAGAGGTTTTTAAAAGTGCCTTTCTTATAGCGCGATGTGGAGAAAAGATGGGGAAAAAAAAAGGGCAGCTCACTGACAGCATTATAAAACCAGAACTTTGTCCTTGGTAAAAATGAAAATGATTGAAAATTAATATGATTTTGCGGAACGTGAGAGAATCTTTAGGTGGAAAATGAAATAATCCCGTCTTTAATGTTTAATGAACAATGGAGAACACAACAGGCACGAAAGGCATAATTACCAGATTTGTATCTCTTGGCATTAACATATTCTAGGGTTACAAGTGATACATTTTATGGTTGGGTTTTGTTGGGGTTCTTTTCCCCTTATGCCGCTCTCCTTTCCACTTTTTCACTTAAAGAAAATAAAAAAAAAACCACCGAGATGCGCCGGAGTCTCTGAGCAAGTTGCCGGGCGGCCCGACTGCTGCTTCGCCCACACCCCCTCCCCCTTCTCACCACCCCTCCTCCCTCCGCGGACTCGCCGCCGAGCCCGGCTCCGGCGGGCACCGCCGGGACCGGCGCAAATCGTCGCAGGGAAACTTTCTACCCGAGCTGTGTGGAAAACCCTGACGGTGCAGAGGGCTCGGGAGGCGAGTGGAAAGTTATGAAGTGATACGCGTCTCCTCCGGCCCCTACCCCCTCACCCCCCCTCCCTCCCTCCCTCCCTCCTCACCCCCTTCCTCGCTCCCCCGGCTCCCTATTACACCTCAAAGTTTTCCACGGACCTTTTAATTAATCTTCCTGACTCGAGAGCGAAAGGAAAAATAGAAAGAAAAGAAAAAAAGAGAGGATGCCTTCGCCGAAGTTGGGCTGCGCAAAGCACGGCCACTGCAGAATGGGGGTGGGGTAGGGGGGGATTTGTGTGTGGGGTGGAGGATCGTTTAGCCGCGTAAATCTCTGCGCACCCACGTAGCTAGGTGCGCGCAGGCGAGCGGGGTACGCGGCACCCGCGCACGTCTGCGCGGCAGCTGCGCGGCCGGCAGCCACGCGTGTCCCGGCGCAAACCGCATCCGCTCGCGTCCCCCTTCGCCGTGACCGGGGGGAGAGGGGGTCCACTGAAGTACCTCGCTGCTAAAGGGAAGCAAAAGTTGTTTTCCTCTTCGTGATTAAATCTAATTTGTTAATTGTCTCCTTCTCTTGCGATGCTGATTTCATCGTCAGAAGGGACACGTTATTATTCTGCCTGCTTAATAATATTATTTACCAACTAGCACTTTATTTTCTACATTAATTGGAACACCTAGTTACGCGTTTGCTTTAATTTTTGTCCTTGTTCAGAGCTAATAAAAACCTTCAGAAAGCTTATCTACAAGATTGACTCTACAAAATGCTTATAAGTAGTCCAGTCTACACAAGGCTGTTGTTCTTAAACCCGTCAAAGTTACCGGCGTGCGGATGAGATGGACCTGACGTTTTGTGCAATCCATCTACTGCCTTTTACAGTTATTATTTTGCTCAGCAACTTTATTCGAAGGGGCGTGCAATTATCTGGGCTTTATTTTCTATCATCTCCTACTCTTCGTGGCAAGCTGAAGTAGCATCTTCCCACCCCCTTTCTGCACCACAACTTTTGTTTGAGGACCTTGGGGTTAAATCCAGCACAATTTTGTCTGTTTAAAGCGGCAACAACTGACCGCTAATTCGTTCTCACATGAGCAGAGATATTACCATACTAATATTATTATTGGTAAGAAGAGGTAATTGATAACACCACCTGCCACTCTGCGGCAATCACGATGATAAATGTTTCCATCAGAGGGAAATCTGTGCTTGGTCTACCACAGCCTAACCCAAGCAGCATGTCAAATGTCAATTATAAAGATGTTTCTTTTCTATTACAATTTTTTTTTGTGGAAAGCAACTAGCCTCACCGCGAGATTTATAGAGCCAGTCTACAGCACAACCATGCCTAAACGCTTTGCCTTAAACGCTGAAGTTACTTTTCCTTTTATTTAACGTCACGCCACCCTTGGATCTAAATAAACATCGATTCATATACACAAAAGCTTATGTTCACATTTAGCAAACCCCGATTACCACCCACTTCCGTTCTTTAATCTATCATGACGCATTAATTTAACCAACAGCTTTAAATATTTTTTTAAAAAATATTTGCAATGCTCAGGGCTGTGGGGATATCGTCGAGGCGACATGCACTTAAGCTCATACGTACACGTCATGCTCACCTACAGACGCATAGGTGCATCATGCTCACCTACAGATGCATAGGTGCATGTTACACCGCGGTATTTGTACGGCACTGTGTCTGTCAGCACACACTCGAAGAAGCGCAGGTAGTAACGCAGCATGCATATAAAATCGGTGCTTTTAGCCCCTTTTCAAGGATCCGTATGCCTCTGAAAATGACAGGTCAGCTTAATGTTAAAATGCATATCAATATAGATATGTATATGTGCATACTGCACACACGCCAGCAGTGTAACATTGCTCACTAACTCCTGCTGTATAAATAGTGCCGTCAAGTATAAAAACTTTCATCCCCTTGGCTACAGATATGCTCAGAAGATTATTATTAGTTTGTATTAATAGATGCAGGCCTCAAAAGACGAAATCAGCTATTGATAATTGCAAGAAGTATACAGCAGCTACTGTATCGATCGGCTTGTCCCTTATTCCCCTGGTATAGGAGAGATAAGAAGACACACTCTTTAGTGCAATATAATTTCTTTTGACCTATCTGCTTGCTACAGACTTATGATGAATAGCCGGAGTGGTTAAAGTCCTTCATCACGAAAGTTACCCCTTGATATAATATTGATTCTTTATAACTAGCTCCAAACACAAAAATCAAACTGTCCACTTGACCATCATCATCATCAATATCATCACAAAGGCTCTGGAATAAAGATCAGCACAGGACTGAAAACGCTTTCTATAATCTGCCCACCTAATCTTTATTTGCTGATGATGAAAAGAAAAGGGGTGTGAGAGGGGGGAGGGGGGGTGCGCGCGCCGCGGGGGCGAGCGGAACAGCGAATGTCATCTGAACAAATAAAAAGAAAGGAAGAAAATATAAATTAGATTAAGAATAAGACCGTTCAGCCTCCTTCAAAAGAAACCGAATGATGATCACCGAAGTTAATGAGCACGCTTCGAAGCCCCACTCTCCTGAAGGAGGGGAATCAAGTGCGGAGAAGGCCCGATGTGATAATATACTCAGGTCACCTCCCCCCCCCCCGCCCCATCCCCCCCTCAGCGAAACGGTCTGCGGTGAATACAGAGAGTTATGTAAGAAGCAATCACGGCAGGAATGATATCAGGCGGCATTCTCCTTGGTTAGAGTGAGTCAGGACTAACAAGTCGTCTTCTCACTTTCTCTCTTTTCGCTGGTCCACGAAGCGATCCATCATTTATTTCCAGATCACCCGGTGATACATAAAAAAAAAAAAAAGGAAAAGAAAAAAATATCCCCATGGGATGAGGCGGGGGGGAGGGGGGAAAGTACTCTAGGAAACGAGACGCTGATGTTTGGGTTGGTGCTTAACGTGCAGTATCTATAGGGTGATGTCGAAAAGAAAAAGCATAATCCACATGAATATTGTCTTAAATTAACGGTCTTTCCTTTGCCTTCCCTCTCCATAGTACCAGCATGCTTTTGCTCAGGGTTGCATTAGCACAATCACCAGTAATTACAAGCGTGTGTACACTGGGAGAATGAAGATCGGGAAGGTGGGAGGTAGGACGTGATTCCCCTTTGGAGCAATCAGGACTGGGAAAGGTTTCATTCCATGCAGACGGTACGTTGATCATATTTAATGGGCTGGTTAGACCCGCATTGGAGCCGAGGTACCATTTCAGCGCAAGTTTGCGCTTTTCAGGAGAGAAGGAAAGGCGGGGGAGGGAAGACAAGGGATGGAAGCGGCCACGGCAGCTGAAGTTGTATTTACTCCGTCCAGCGCCCCAAGGGAGGACTGCTCCGGGGAGAAGACGCTCCCTACCATGGGCACCCTTTGGGGGGGAAACGGGGCGGGGCGGGGGTGTGTGGAAGCGCCGTGCGGACCCGAGCAAGCGGCGGCCGCGGCAGGAGGGGAGCCGCGCCGCGCCGCGCCGCGGGGCGCCGGTCCTGCCCCGCCGGGCCGACTGCACGGGCCCCGTCGCCGAGAGCCGGGCCGGGCCGGGTCGGGTTGTGCCAGGACCCGCCGCCGCCGCGGCGTGGACACTGAGCGGGACGCGCCGAAGCGCCGCGGCGGCGGCTGCAGCCGCCCGCCCGTCGCAGGCACGGGTGCGGCGGAGGCGGCCGCTGCCCTGGCCGCCCACTTCGCCGGGGCTCCCGGTGCTGCCCAGAGCCCGCTGGCGCTGTGACACCCCCCGCCACCTTCCCCGGGGCCCCGGTCTGCTGCCGCCAACTTCGCTTGACTTGGCAGATTTCGCATTGCCTCCCCTCGCCCCCCTCCAACAGCTTCGGCCCGGGCACCCGTGGGGCCACCGCCCCCTCCCCGCCCCCCCCGAGCCTTTCCCAGGGGGAGCGGGGCCGGGGGAAGCGGAGGGCGCGGGCGCCCGCGATGCGGTGGGGCAGCGGAGCTCCCGCCCGCGGCGGTGACACGGGAAGGGTCACGGAGGTGGCAGCGGTGAGACCCGGCGGTTTCAACCCTCGGAGTCGCGATGAGGCTGCTGCTTTTCCCCGGCTTCCCCTCCTCCCGCCGTACGGGGGCCAGAGCCCCCCACCCGGGGGAGCAACAACGGCAGCAATTACTGTCACCGCGCTCCCATCCCTTCTCGCAGGGGAGGCTTCGCTCGCTCTATGAGCGGCTCATAATTACATATTTTAAAAGCTTTCCTCCTTCCTACTAAGTCCTCGGCACCCTCTCCTTCTGCTCCTCCCCACCCCCCCCCAAACCCCCCCCCCCCGAAATAACCTACTGGGTCTTCGGGAAAAAGGAAAAAAACCCACAAAATAAAAAAGAAGGGGGAAGGATGTGATAAATATCGAGATCCGCTGAGGCCTCAGTCGCTTCTCCTCATCAGGTCACACAGACAGAAACCCCTCCTGATAGGGTCCCCTCACCCCTTGCAGATACCTCGGAAGAATTGTTCACTGACCTTTGCGGTGGATATTGTTAGAGGATGAAATCAGCCATTCAAAAAACAAATAAACAAACAAAAAAGGAGAAAAGACAGCCTTTTGTCCAGGTTATGACACACGACTTGAAATTAATTATACAACGGGCATTGCGAGTGCACCCAGGGGAACAGAGGGTATTCTTAAGATTTAAATGTTTTTTTGGGATAACAAAAGGCGAGGTTTCTCAGCAGATGTGGGGTAGCATGCAGCGGTCTCTAAAAGATTAGGGCACAGGGAAAAAAATGAAAAAGTGGAAGTGGGCGAGTAGATCACACTGTTTGGTGGGAGAGGGTCAGAAGGGTGTTTTCACCCTTAAACTACTGGTATGTAGAAAAAGTTGATTGAATTATGATGGTTGCTGGGTTGTGTTTTATTTTCTTTTTTGTTCACAATGCATATCTTTGCTATGACCTAATGATATGTATGCTATTGAACTTCACAAAATGCATTCATGCTTCCCTTGGCAGGTCTAGGTGTAAGAGTTGATGACTAACAAAAGTAATATAGATTAGAATCAATTCCCCTTATCTGGTGACAAAAAATAACATCATGTCAGCACTGTGTACATCCTATCATCAGATGACACAATATAATTTGATTAGTTGAATAAATAATCAGGTATGTCCAGACATATAGGTCACCTACTTGCAAATTAGATTACTCTGCTTGGGTACCGGCAGCACCTGATTAGGAAACAGCTTCTCCCTGTGTCACTCTAGTTTCCCTTTAGAAAGAACGTCTAATATTTTCAGATGCAAGGGTTTTGGAAGATGCTTATATATTTTGCAAAAGCTATATGTTTTTTCAGGCTCACACATAACACTTACGCAGCCTGTCCTAGAGATACCACCTTTACCATTTAAGCTAGCTGAGTTGTCTGCATTTCTCTGAGTATTTGCAAGTTTTAAATGACAGCCCATGTGCTGTGATCTGAAATAAGGATAGCTGAAATACAATCTTTTTGAAAACTAAGCAGCATACATTTCCATAAATGATTTTGGCTAACCCACTCTGACTACACACCCATATAAATAACAGGAATGTGAGAAAGAATAAAGTGTCAGATAAGGGAGCATGGAAACATTTAAATTCTGAAGTCCACGCTGAGGAAGGTCGTCAAATCTCAAGATAAGTATGTTGGCCTTTCTATGTAAACCATTATGTCACATGCTGTAGAAACAGGAGAAAGCTGTAAGTATGTGCTAAGGCTCCTGAGGGCTGGGGTTTCTGCTGGGTTTGAATCTTCTTGAAAGCAACTCTTGGCCAGGGGGATCTGTGAAAAAACCTTTCCTGGCATTTTACTTTTTCCATAACTTGTGAATTTTTACAAACGAAGCGTGTGACACTCTGGAATATGTTTTGCTATGAGACAATGTGTGTTCACACCGAGTAGCCAGGGTTATAATCACCAGGAGGTGTGCAGAGAAACAGGAGAAAGGACAGAGAGCACACAATGAATACTTGGAAAAGAAGCAAAAGGAAGAAAAAGAGCAGTTTGGGAAAATAGATAGGAGACTCTGAGCCACTTGAGTAGTAAGAGAATCGTGGTAAGGGCAAAAAGGTGAAACAGAGATGATGGGAAGAGAGATTACATGGGCAGAGAGAGAAGAGGCCAGTGTGTGACTGTGGGGAGAAAAGAAATGTTTTGGAAACGTTAGCACTGATTTTGGGGAAGTTAGAAAATGAAAAATTACAGCCTTCATTTTACATGAAGAATTGTGCAAGGTAGGGTTCTTAAAAAAGCTGTAGACTTTAAGTAATAGAACAGGACTCCAGATGAGAGTCTGGGTGTATCAAACCTG
This sequence comes from Porphyrio hochstetteri, assembly GCA_020800305.1. Taxonomy (NCBI): domain Eukaryota; kingdom Metazoa; phylum Chordata; class Aves; order Gruiformes; family Rallidae; genus Porphyrio; species Porphyrio hochstetteri. The sequence continues at coordinate 104,115,789 of CM036906.1, read as the reverse complement.
TGGATCCTATTGAAAACTTTCCTGTGTTGAATGAAACATCAGTTTGTTTGAAAAGTTTCTAGGCCTAAGCTGGCACAAAGGGCAGTGTTGCTCTCTTTGGACACACCATTAATCAAATGAAAGAAAAAAGAAAGAGGGGAAAAAAAAGAGAGAAGAATTCTACTCTGACACTTTGCTTTGCCTTCTAAGACCTCCAGCAGCTGATAAGTCATATTATTGTAGATCTTTTGTATATATATTTTATATATGTAAGGCACACCTTTTAGTTTGAACTGTTCATGATGTTGTCACACAATAGCATACCTTTTCAAGTATGTGCATTTGATTCTTTTGCTAAATGTCACCTGACAGCCCTTTCATTCAAGGTAAACCAAAATGGCAGTGGTAGTATTGACTTTCTGGGTTTTTTTCACCACTGAAAGGTATGAAACAGTGGTAATGGTGATGGTGGGGGGGGGAGGGCGGGCAGATGGACAGACGACTCAGCTAAAATTTATAAAGTATCACCTTTGGTTTGCAAACATTTACTTAAAGAGTGCAATAATGCTCCCAAGTTGTGATTTTGGCCATTATAGAAAAATCTCTGCAATTACCGTGATCAAAATCAATTGATCAGTCAATCATCCTGCCTGCCTCTGCTAACAGGAATGATACCATGAAGTCTGTGCTCACTGCCCTTTGTGGGAATAAAGGAATAGGTTTATTTCCCAGTTTGTAAACTGTTTCCTGAATGCACCAGTTTTTGTACATGCACATATATATATATACACCCCCACCCTATATACGTGTGTGTATAGAGCTGTATAAAGAGCTATGCAGGTATAGGTATACCCATATAGATCTGAAAACTGTATGTGCACACCTTGGCTTGATTTGAAAGTAACATCTAGCCATGCACAACTCTGCAAAAAATGTTATCTTGAGAATCTACGAGGTCGGTTGTAATGTCTACCCGTGATGACATGGATACGTTGGGTTGGGTTGCGTTTCCCTCTGTCAGGCGCAGAGAGAGCAGTGTCTGTGGTTGAAAGAGGGCCACCTTTCCTCACAGTGCAAGATTTCTGCCTGCTTTTGTGTGCTCTCAAAGAGAACGAGTATATGTATATAATTTATCACAAGCACAGTTGCCAAATGCAGGGTCTGACTCTCAGAGATGCTGTATTTAATTAATGAAAACTATGAATTCAACCCATTTTGTCGGTTTCTGATAAATTTACAAACAGTTCAGGGATTATATTCTCAGCCAGGAGAGGAACAGTGACATACACAAATGCAGGGGAGGTGACCCAGAAGGTCGTAGACCAACCACTGATTGCTTATGGCTAGAAAAAATTTCCGTGGTGGGCAGGTGATTTTACAGTCAATGCCAGGAGCGTTTCTGACATTCCTCTGGAGCACCTGATACAGGCTGTTGCCACAGACCGGTAACAAATAAGCCAGACAACCGTCCTGTACCAGCGTGATGATTTGTATGTCCTTCTGTTCTCTGGGCAAGCACGGCTACATCTCTGTATCTCTGGGACTTGCTCTCCTCTGCTTCCATCAGAGAGCAACAGCGACGATGTTTTCTCTTAAGAGACCAGCCCAGTACAATAACACAGCGCAAGGTGCGTTATTTGAAATAACCTTCGTCTTGTTTGATGGTTGAGGAGACTGGCAGAGGGAGAGGGAAGCTGCGCAGGGGAAGGAGGGACAGCTGCGATGACAGTGCTGTCCTGCCAGCCTCTCTTACTGTGCACCAAAGCCTGCCCACAACACGAGGCTGGTCACTTACCTGCAGCGCAAGGCTGGCTGCTGAGTGTTGCCATTTCCCGGAGCATGGAACGGGGCTAGCACCGTCCCGCCTTGCAGGCACGGGACTTTAATTCGTGCTGCAAGGTGGACGTTGCCTGAGCATGGACAGTCCCATGCTGTGACCCCAGGCACTCCTGGCAGGAAAGGGAGGGCTCAGCTGCTGTGCTCTCCCTTGGATTGAACACTAGCTGCAGTCCCTCCTAGTCTGTTGCAGAAGAGCTGATTTATGCAAAGGGTTTGCTTTTCAGGAAAAAAACCCAAACCCACCCTGTTGCAAACCTTGCTGTGAGATATTGACATGCATGCAAGTGAGGTAGTCTTGTTGTGTTATTTTCGTGTACTTGAGATCCATATAATTTATTTTAACGGTCAAAAATAGGATAGGCGAGGTGGTGCCCCGTGCGTGTTCTGCGTTGCCTGTTTCATTAGCTGAGTTGTTTGGACCCTGCTGTTCTCAGAGAAACATTTTGTATTTGACACATCATGCTAATATCAGTCATTAGGCACAACTGCATGTGATTTGTGCTCTATAAATACCTATGCACAAGTGGCTTGCAATTGTTGCTGTATAAATACCTACCAGAGATAGCTCTGCAGTGGCCAGGAAATAAATGAATCAGACTGTCCTACAAGAAATGTGTGGAAGAAGGTAGTGAGAGAACACTGTACTGTGCTCCTTTGCAGGTGACATTGGTTTCAGAGAAAGGCAGCCTCACCCTGTAAATGCCTCTACTCGTGTCAGCCTCCTGAAGCTTTGCTTGGCTTCCAGGTAATGCAGCATCAATGGACGTACACAGTGTGGTTTCTCCACTGGCTTCTCCCGCCTAGGGGGGACCAGACCAGGACCAGGGTCTGCTGGAAAGCTTGATATTTGATGCCTGAAATAGCTGCTCAGAGGACCTCTGCCATGGCTGGCCACTGAAGTATCAAGTCTGCCCATCCTTAGTCTCATCACTGAAGTTTTGCTGTCACTGTTTTGACAATTTCTCCCATAGCCTCTAGTGTTTTTCCAAAAGTATCTTCAAACCCAGGAAAAAAAACCTTTACACACAGATTGGGTTGCCTCTGTAGGAGAATGATTAGAAACTAGGTTCAGATTGTCTTCATGGAGGGATTTTTCCAGTTTTACATCAAGCATGTAAGCTATAACATTGTTGTCTCTCCCTGTAATTTGAGGAACAGGTACATTCTTCACCTTAGTGCTGGAACCATGGATCATATCTCCAAGTGGATGAAAGAGGGCAAGAAGAAGGTAAGAAAAAAAAATAACCAGCAAGAAAAAAAGATTTTATTTTGGTGATAGAGATTTGCTGAGAAACCCGAATAGTGAAGACAAGCTCTGAACTGCTCCTACAGAAACTGGACAGTCAGCGTTGGTGGTGTGTTAGTTCATCCAGGAAATGCTTCTTGGCTGATGGGGAAGTTGCCTTGGATTCAGTTGCCAAAATGTAGACCTTAGAGAGGTGTTGGAGGTTAAGAAGTCCAGGTGTTTTGTGTTTTATGATGAACAGCAGCATCTTAAACACTAGGGTAAGGAAAGAGTAGGTTGTACAAAAAACAGTGACCATGATAAGGAAAAACATGGTCTAATTTGCCACAGTGTTTGCACAGGGCCAAGTGTATTCCTGCTTACACAATTCAGTAGTCGGTGCTCCTAATTATTTGGACCTCCTGGTTTCAATGGGAATTGCATCCTAGTATAACATAGAAATCAAATATGGCCCTTACATTAGATTGGTGTAAGTTACAGTCATTTTAAACATCTGTTGCATCACAATTAAGTATGATTATGCACTTCACCCCCTATAGTCATTTCCTTACCTAATTATATCCCATCACTTTGCCACTATCAAATTTGCCCAGGTATATTTCTGAGTCAGTACTCTATAGCTCTGCAAATGCTATGATGTTGAGACAAGAAAGTACTTTTTTAGATTAAGAGCAATTTACAATATGTTACACTTTCAACATTCAATTAAATAATAAAGATATGAGAATAAAATCCTTTTGCAACCCCAGGGAGCCACTGATGAAATAATCTGCAAATAAGATTAAAAGATTTCAGTACAACTAAGATTGCCTTTCATGACCTTAAATGTCATCCACATCAGATTTAATACTAAACACCGAATTTTTCCTTTTTCATTAATCAGCCTGGGAGAGAGATCATAACGCTTTATCATGAAGTAGAAGATGGGTATTAGTATGTGAACAATGCTTTATTTTCTAGAAATACATACTGCTCGATTTATATTTCCATTTCAGTAGTAAAGCCTTTGCTGTGTAATGTATGTAAAGCTCCCACCTGCAAACGTGATTATTCTGTGCTGTTGACATCACATTATTATGCAATCGATACTTTGTCATGGCTTGCATATTCTTTAGTTCCTCTGGAAATTTGCTACTTTATAATTTTGACTGAATAAAGAAATCTTTCCTACTATCCAAGTGCATTTTCGATTAGTAATTAGACATCTACACATCAAGAGCAAATCGGATGAAAAAACTACACCTCTACCCCCCTCACCTCCCTCCCCCCGTAACACTAAGATGATTTAGCCTAAGTGAAACTTCAGCTGTTCACGAGAAATTCTGAGGGGGGAAGGAGGAGGAAGAATTACTTTTAAAATTTGGTATTAAAGCATCCATTTAACATTAATTAATTCATACACAACCTAATTTTTGGCTGTGCATTTCTGAACATATTATTCTGAAGCAGTTTAACAAAACCTCCTAGAGCATTTTTTTAGTTTGGACTGAAAGGCTGGTGCCAGAGTTTCTAGGTGGGCCACCTGACAAAATGGTATTCAAAGGTAAGCATGAACCATAAGAAAGTTCAGTCAGAGGTTTGTTTTATTTTTTTCAATAAAAGATTCAGAAATACATTAGAGTCACTAGAAGAAGAGATTTCCTTGGGTGGAGTATGGGTTTGTATTTGTCTTTTGCATTCTATAAAAATATAAAAATGTAGTTTAGTCCTTAAGGAAGGTTTCAGCTGGCAGCAACAAACCACCCAGCTGAGAAAGCAGCAAGTTTCAGAAGTCTCCTGCAAGGCCTCAGTTACAGAGACTGCCATTTCTCATAGAAGGAAAGTGAGGCAAAGACAAGAAAGGACTTTAGGATTGTCTATGAGACAGGCAATAAAGGAACCAAGGCTGCCTGGTGTGACTAGAAATTGTCTCCCTGTCCATGGGAGCCTTGGATGCCTGGATTTCTAAGGGTATCTTTCCTGACAGGTAGCTTTCCATCAGAACCACACCTCTGGCTTAATTAGGATTTATAAAACTAGATTTTTTTTTTTCTTTTTTTCTTGACAAAAAATATTTTGCTTTGACAAATGAATGTTTTCTGATAAGGCTTACTGCTGTCAGAACTTTATCTACCACTGTGTTGACCTCATTTCTTGTACCCCTGTTACAAGGAGCTGTGCTACTACCTGCTTTGTATTCGCTTGCCATAGCTTTCATCCATTCCAAGTATCTACAAAGCTTCTTGCCTATGTTGGATGACAAATAGAGACACAACATTTCTGCCTGCTGTGGTTTATGCATCAGCCAGATACATGAGTTCCAAAGTGCACTAAATGGCATGAACTTAAACAGATGAGACATTAATGAAGTCTGAGTTAGGACTTGGGCTTTCTAGCTCTGTCTTCTGAAGGTGTTCTCTAATGCCAAAGCCTATGCCTATACACTACAGCTTTACTGATACTTTCTTCGATGTATCATCACAATCTCAGTGACGCTGTGATGCTCCTAAATCTCATCATCTAGTGTTCAAGCAAGAACCAATTAGAAGTAGGCTGACCTAATTTGTTTAAAGTAGAATATCTACTTCTAAATCAGCATTCAAGGGCAGTTCTTCAGCTGGTAAGAATCTATGAATGATACATATTTGTGAACATTACTTGACCACTGAGCTTCAAGAACCACACTATGGAATTTCTTAGCATTATTCTCTCTTTCTCTTAGCATTTCTTCCTAATAGCTGATGTGGGCTGCTTCATTGTGCATACAGTGACAACTACAACAATGTTAAGACAATTTTTTCCAATGAGAATTGGTGAGCACAATCCATTGGACATACTTTGAGAGGTGCCGAAGGCATGAAGCCATTCCTTGTACTAAGGCAGACAACATCAGAAGCTGTATCTCCTGAACTTCAGTCTGAATTGTCAACAAAAGACCATTCTCTTGACACTTTACCCCAAAGTACCTTTCCGAGCAAAAGTCAGATAAGGATAGAGTCATAAAAGCATAGAATCATTTAGGTTGGAAAAGACCTTTAAGATCATCAAGTCCAAACATTAACCTAGTCCACCACTAAGCCTTGTCCCTAAGCATTACACCTCTACACCTCTTTTAAATACCTTCAGGGATGGTGACTCAACCACTTCCCTGGGAAGCACGTTCTGATGCTTGATAACATTTTCAGTGAAGTTTTTCCTAATATCCAGTCTTAACCTTCCCTGGTGCAACTTGAGGCTATTTCCTCTTGTTCTGTCACTTGTTATTTGGGAGAAGAGGCTAATACCCACCTAGCTGCAACCTACTTTCAGGTAGTTGTAGAGAGTGATAAGGTCTCCCCTCCAGACTAAACAACACCAGTTCCCTCAGCTGCCCCTCATAAGACTTGTTCTCTAGAGCCTCCACCAGCTTTATTATCCTCCTTTGGACATGCTTGTCCTTCTTGTAGTGAGGGGCCCAAAACTGAACACTACTCAAGATGCGGCATCACCAGTGTAAATATAGGGGGATGAACACTTCCCTCATCCTTCTAACCACACTTTCTGATACAAGTCAGGATGCTGTTGGCCTTCTTGGCCACCTAAGCACACCGCTGGCTCATTCTCAGATGACTATTGTCCAATACACCCAGATCCTTTTCCACTGGGCAGATTTCCAGCCACTTTTTTCCAAACCTGTAGCATTGTATGGGGTTAATGTGACCCAGGTGCAAGACCTGGCACTGAGCCTTGTTGAATGTCATACAGTTGGAACCAACTCATTGATCCAGTCTATCCAGACTCCTTTATAAAGCTTTTCTGTCCTCAAGCAGATCAGCAATCCCACTTAACTTGGTGTTATCTGCAAACTGAGTGTGGACTCAATCTCCTTGACCAGATCATTGATAAAGATATTAAGGAAAACTGGCCCCATTACTGAGCCCTGAGGAACACCACTTGTGACTGGTCACCAACTAAATTTAACTCCATTCACAACTCTTTGAGTCTGGCTGTCCAGCCACTTTTTACCCAGCAGAGTGTACACCCACCCAAGCTCTGGGAAACAGTGTCAAAGGCAGACAACATCCACAGCCTTTCTCTCATCCATGAAGTGGGTCACCTTTTCACGGAGGGGGATGAGGTTGGTCAAGCAGGAGCTGCCTTTCATAAACCCATGCTGACTGGGCCTGATCACATGGTTGACCTGTATGTGCTGTGTGATGGCACTCAGGATGATCTGCTCCCCGACCTTCACCAGCACTGAGGTCAGACTGACTTCCAGATCCTACTTCTGGCCCTTCTTACAGATGGGTGTCACATTTTCTAACCTTCAGTTGACTGGGTGCTCCCTGTTTAGCCAGGGATGCTGATGGAAAACAACTTGGTGATCCACTTGCCTTCCCCTTCTTCCAAAGGTCATAAATTCTCATTAGTTTTCTGAATGCCAGCCAAATCTGTCTATTCAGCCAGGCTGGTCTGCTTCCCTACCAGTCTTCCTGGACTCCTTTGCTCTTCAGGACTGTCTCCCAAGGGACTTTGCCAACCAGTCTCTTAGACAGGCCAAACTCCAAGGTAGTAGTTCTGCTGTCCCTGCTCCTAACTCCTCTGAGAAGCAAAAACTCTATCATTTCATGATCACTGTGCCCAATATGGCCTCCATCACATCACCCACAAGTCCTTCTCTGTTCACGATCAACAGGTCCAGCAAGGCACCTTCCCTAGCTGGCTCACTCACCATCTGTGTCAGGTGAGTTCTCTTCCACACACTCCAGGAACCTCCTAGATGATTTCCTCTCTGCTGTATTGTATTTCCAGGAGATGTCCGGTAAGTTGAAGTTCCCCACGAGAACAAAAACTTTCAGTCATGAGAGTTCTCCCAGCTGTTTTCAGAATATTTCCTCTGCCTCTTCATCCTGGTTGGATGCTCTATAACAGTGTCCCACCATGATATCTGCCTTGTTGTCCGTGCCCCTGATTTTTACTCATAAACATACAATGCTGTTGTCACCATCATTAATCTCTAGACAATCAATACACTCCTAGCATACAGGGCTACACCATCACTTCTCTTTCCAAGCCTATCCCTTCTGCAGTTTGTAGCCATCCATGGCATCACTCCAGCTGTGCCAGTCAAACCACCATGTTTCTATGATGGCAACTGTGTCACAGTTTTCCTGCTACACTGTGGCTTCCTGCTCCTCCCGTTTGTTGCCCATGCTGCACGCATTTGTACAGATGCACTTCAGCTGGCCTACTGGTCCTGCCATCTTTTTTTGCGGGGAGGGGGGTGGGGGTGGAGTGGGGAGGGAAGCCCTGATTTCTACACGACCATTTTCAGGCATTTCCATAGTTTCCAAAACATTGGTAACCTTTTCTTCTTCACTACCACATGCATCTCCATCCCATACCTCCACTGAGGTGGCAGACTGAAGGACCTTGTTAGCACACTGTCCCTTAAATATGGGTGTGCTGCCCCCAGGCTTGTCTCTCAAGAGCCTGGCTTTGGGCCTTTCCCCCTTCAAAGCTGGTTTAAAGCTCTTCAAATGAGCCCTCCTAACTCCTATGCAAAGATCCTTTTCCCTCTCTGAGAAAGGTGTACCCAGTCTGCCACCAGCATGTTTGGCACCATCTACTAATTACGCTGTTACTGTAGAGGTTTAAATAACTCCCTGAATTTGCTTTCACATGCAGTTCCACATTTTCTTAATAACTTATAAATCCCCGTGATTTGGAGTGTCCCTTTGTCTTGCTCTTTTGGATAGAGGGCATTTGCACGAGTTATACAGGAAATGTGATAGGAATGGAAGAGCGGGACGTTCTCTGTGGAGGACAACCAGCTGTGAAAATGAAAAAATTTCTTTACATCACAACCTTTGCATGTTTCTTTCTCTTTTCCTTGACTATACGTAGAGCAGAAATATGTGGCTGGTTTTCGTTGGCACAATGTTCAGGCTGCGAAAGGCGAAATTTTAAAGAAGTTAACAAGCCGCTCACTTGTAAGAGCAAGTGATTAGAGCCCTCATGCATGTTGGTACAGAAGGTCAGCACAAGACTTCATGGCCACAGAAGAGAAAAAAAAATTCATTTCTCTCTTTATAGAACTCAGCTAAAATCACCATGACTGAAATACAAGTCCTATGTGGAGAGCATGCATCAATTTCCTTAATGAGGACGGCAACGACTCACCACAAAACGGAACCAAAAGCAAAGTTGCAAAGGACACAAAATTTTTCTTTCACATGAACTTTTCAAGATTTATTTTGTTTCTAAAACAGAATAAAATCAAATCACTCGAAGTGACATTTTCAAAACAATTTCATTTTTAGCCCCAGTCTTTAATCTCAATTTAAAAAATAACACAATCTGAAGGAGTAATTTCAAAATGAAAAATGGAGTCACTGTTCTAAGGTTAATGCAGGGTATTTTAACCTTACTGAAGGAGTTGTAATTGTTTTTCAGAGTTTGTTGAAGTTGACACTTTTGTAGGAGTGCTTTGTTTTCAATCAAACAGCAGTTTTCCATTGAAAAAACATTCGGCTGGAAAAGTTCCACTCAAGCTAGCTGAAGCACGGGAGGTTTGTAGATAAGGAGAATATAATTAGCTACAATAGAAATTTTGTCAGAAGGCTGAAGCTAAGAGCTCTCACACACCAGATAAATACCACTGCGCTGCTGAAAAGAGGGCAAGCGACTAGGGCTGTAGTTTTGCTTTTCTTCCGAAAGGTTGCTGCTACTGTACTACATCAGTGTCCTCCCTGCCTAATCACGCTGGCTTGACACTGACACAGAGGGGATGAGGAAAGACGGCTGCTTACCAAAGACCTATTTTTGGGAGAGGATTTGATCACGTGCTCCTCTTTCCATGTGTTAAGCGGTTGCGCTGAGGTCCGTGGGACAGCTTGCACAGCGGGAACTGGGAGACAGCAGCAGCGATGCTGAACTGCCCATGTCCTGCTGCTCCCAGACATTGCCTTCCCAAGATGTGTTCTCACAAGATCACATCGAGGATGATGACGGTGGGATTACAAATCATTGATTTCTGTAGTAACAGGCTCTTTATTTATCTATTTATTTATTTATTTTTCTGATGACAAACAAAAGACAAAACATATCTGCTAGAAATATTACACAAATGTAAATGAAAAAACATTTACCTCCTGTTTTGAAGAGATTATTATTCAGGATTTTAATCCTCTTTTTAATAGGTCACAGGAAGTGTTGATATGCAGCTCTGCAATATATTCTGCTAAGGCAGGAATCACTGCCTTAAGGCAAACTTCTTAATCTTGTTCATTTTACAAGGGCACACACTCATTCGTGGAATGTGAGAAAGATCTTCCTTCACAATAAAGTAACACATGCCAAGAAGCACCAGAAAGGAGCTGAGTTAGAAGGCAAATAGTTTCCTCTACCAAGAGAAGCATCATAGTAGAGACTAATTGGCCCAAATATTATTGCTCAATTTCTCACTCAAATTCATTTAGCTAACAAGGGTCAAAGCCCATTTTCATATTGGAAGGGTAGGATGACTTTTTATTAAGGGAAATATGGCTCTACTTGTTTTATCATTATTCCTACCAAAAGGAAATCTTCATGCTGAAGTTTACTGCACTCCAATTAGCATCACGCTTTTCAAAGAAAGCATCCAACCACTGTGAGAAAATTGTGTTTCTGTATTAAACTAGCTGTCTGTGGAGGCCTGGTATTGATTTTGCTTTGGTTTTAGTTCTGGCATAAAATAGGTGCCAGAAATTTACACAGGTAAAAACTGTGGCCCAATTAGTACAGGAAAAAAAAAAAATCACCAAGGACTATTAAAGACTAAAATTCTGGCCTAGGATGTTTTGAGATGGGTTAATATGTCTAGAAAGCGTAACAAAACGTTTGCCCAGCCCTCTTCCTTAAACACTTTTTCTCTTTGGAGAAGACTGAAATTATGGGGTTAAACTGTATCTTAAAAGTTAATAGACAAAAAAGTTTTAATGTGGCTGCAAGAGGCAGTTGCTTGAAGTCTGAAGGTCCCCAGCTTAGGCAGCCACTGATAAATTGCTACACCTTTAGCAATGTGTTTTTATGCTGGTGGGGTGCACATGTAGGTAACAACAAGTTGTTGCTCGTTGCCTGCAAAATATCAGTGGATTACTTGCTGCAAGTATGCAGTAGCATAAAGTTAAAAAAAACCCCAACAGAACAAAGCAAAACAAAACAACCCCCAAACCCTTCCTGAAAATGAACTTTCCTAAAAAGTGTGTTTCCTCATGAATCAAACCTGGGTGGGACACGGGAACAGTCTGTCTGAGCTGGGACAGCAGTGCATTATTAAAGCATGCTGACAGGATTGTGAGGAACCCATCACCCTCCTCAACTGCAACATGGGAAAATGCCATAGTGAAGCTGAATTAGTTGGAGCCTATTTCTGGTACTCTTTCTCTGAGTGGTAGGACTTAGCATTTCGTTCAATAGACTCGAGGTACTCAAAGTGATGCTTCTCTGTGGCCTTGGTTTCCTTGGCTTTCCAAGACGAAAAATGCCCCTAAATTAATGCCCTAAATTAAAAATGCCCTTAAATATTCTAATTTTGCACTGTGTAAGGAGTGTTTCTAAGACTTCCAGGCTGGCCTCACAGTCTCTCAGACAGAAGTGAGCTGATCTATTTTCATTTTAGCTAGATGAATGCACACAAGTGGTACTTGTGGTCCAATCCTGTGTTTTCCTTGCTGCTCTGGTTTGCCTGAAAATGGAACCTCACAGCTTCATCCCCACTGATGCATTAGGTACATCATGAGGGGTTGGTTGGAGACTGAATGCAAAAGAAATCCAGTCTTTCCTCCTTCCCTATGTGGAGTGATGACTGGAACCGATGGAAAATTAACTGCAGGTGGCTCAAAATCACTGACACTTTATTGCCTGCTGATTTCTCATTGGAGCACCTCAGTCTCCTTTCATTTGCACACATTTCCTCTTTTCCAATGGAAGGGGCACTTAGGAGCAAATAACTTTTCTGTAAATTGGGCCATATGTCCGGTCCTCGAGGGGCCCACCGTTTCAGCCCTCATCTAGAAATTTCAGAATAAATCAGAATGCGACAAACCCTTTACTGCATTGTGAGAGCTTTTCCTTACAAATGGACCACCTACCTGAACCAGAAATCCTTTGCTCATCTGGAAAATCTCTGATCCAGTATCTGACATGAGAAATCTCTCTCCTAGCCCAATCTCAAAAGGATGGCTTACTGTATCTTCTCCTGGAAAGCTAGTCCAGCAGAGTGTCTATTGCAAGCCATCATTTTTCAGTCTAGCCAGCACTCGCCCTTTTCATTAATTTGACTTTCAATAGGAATTGTTTTAAGTGAATATGAAGCCCTCCTGTGATAGCAAAAGGTAGAGATGTAATAATATACATCGCAATATATTTTCAACCCACCAGAGTAATTTCCTCCTCTTTTGTTTCTTTTTATGACCCTGATGTCATTTGGAATAAACTTTAATTGGGTCATTTTGTCATCCACTGAGCAGCCTCCATTAACAAACCTTTACAGCAGTAAGTGCTAGTAGCAGGATCTCTGTCACAGGCAGTTGCCACTTAGTGAAGTTTCACAAACATATCTTCATTATTTATGCATGCTGTGCTTTATTACCGACACCAGGTGTGAGCCAGGAACACTTCACAACACACAACCAGCTAAAGAGGTCAGATGTCAGTGTTAAAGTAATAACGATAAAAAACTGAACAACAGAGGTGTGTTCTCACATCACTGTCAGTTATCCCATGCCTCACAGGGCACTGCAGTCATACTCATGCTTTATAGTAACCTTTTAAGTGACTTATTCATCACGGCGTTACTGGGAGAACACAGACATCCCCGGCCCCTGATGGACACCAAGGCAATGTTTTGGCCTGAAAACTTGCCACGTTTTAATGTGGATATGTAGGTACAGACAAAAGCATGTGTAATATTCCATGAGTGAGCACATGTTCCTAAGCAATTTGATTTTACACCATTTCTGGTGTAAATATATACATAGCAGTGGAATTATTTCAGATTTACATCACTGTGAGGGGGATTAGCGTCAGGTTCTCTGTATGTATATGCATATATTTATAACGAGAAAATGACAAAAATTGTGTTTCTAAGCAGTAGAAAATACTACATACAGAAAGATGTTATCAGTGTAGATTGATTCCACTGAAACCAAAGAAATTACGGCAGACTTGGATTGATGTATGTAGATGAATTGTGACCACAAGTTCCACAGGTGTCATACTGGTTTTGTTAAAGTTGATGGAAAAATATAAATATATTCCCACAGACTTTGACAGGGGCAAAATCCAGCCTCACATTTTAAAACTTAGCCAACCTAATACTTTAGAAATGCACATAGGACTTTTTAATTAGCTGTTATGTTTCTTCTGCGTTATCATATTGTAGTTGTAATATATGAAAGAATTACAAAATTTAATTAGGGAATGGTTCTTAGGTCATAGCAAAATTGGCACACTAAACACACAATAAATGTCTACTTTACTTTTAATTAAACAGCTTCCCCTTAAAGGTTTTTAATCACTAGTTTAGATAAGTGGGATTTGTAATGATTGTTAAGGAACTGTGGAGAGTGGCTGAAAACATGCACCTGCATGCAGTTAGAAGGGGGTATTATGGAAAATGTTATTGAGACTGTAGGAAAGCTTTCCTTTATGCTTAATGTGCTGTTAGGATGATGAATAATGTCATAATTCTCACTAAAACTGGAAAATCCTTTTACAGTAGCCTGTAAAAGCCTTCTTGATGTTAAGCTTTAAAAAAGTTCTCCATCACTAATGCGGTCCATACTTGGGAAAGAGTGCTTACCAAAAAGAAGGTTTGCAATGTGATATATTCCAGCATCACCAAGCGACAATGAATATAAGATGAAAGAAAACACAAACTTCAAAAATTTAATTTTAAACTTTATACATTTGGACTTTTCCTATGTATTTTTTTCTTTAAAAACCCTGGCTATGCTTGTAATCACATATCCTCATATTTATTCTCTGGGTTATTGCTGAAGAAACTTAATTGGAACTGTTAAATCACATATTTATCTGGTAGTTCTTTTCTTTTTTTCTTTTCCCCACAAATTTTACTTTGAGAGCGGTGAGATTTAAAAATTTTGTGGGATGCCAATATCAAGAGAGCTTCAAGCATCTTGATTCACACCTTTCTTGCACCACACCTTTTCTTACCCAGGCAGTATTTTGTATAGTGCTTTTTCCATGGACATATATCTTACCATTTAAAGCAATATGAAATAATGTGGAAAGACTCTCTGACAGGAAATTAGGAATGACACATTTAAGATAAAGGGGTGCAGCCACTGAAACAGTGTCTGATGAAGATTTAGAGTGATGGCTGAACCACGTGAATTGTTTATCCATTCTGCCACACTATTGCTGCAAGCCAAGAAAGGTATAATAATTTATTTGGAAAACCACAGTTTAGTACAGTGAGAAAAAGTAATCTACCATTGCTCTGACAGGCTAGGCAGATAGATATGAAAAAGAGAAACAGACCTATTTCTTGATATGTAGGCAACAATTATGAATGAATAGACAGCCGCCTTAATATATGAGTTGCTGTCTCTCAACTGCTTCAGCAGATGGCCTACTTTGTGTACTCTGCTCCAAGTTAGTCATTTGAAGGCTTGATATTGCTGAGTGTAATGCATCATGAGATTTCTGCCAATCAGTACTTGTATATTAACTATCTTCTTGATTGTGGTAAACCTGTTCTTCCAATGAGGACAGCTGCTTTTGCTGTAAAATATGTTAGGACACCTAAGCTATTTAGCTACAACAATAATATGACATTATTTTTGATTATCCGTATCTACCCCTGAATTGCCATTCCTCTGATGTCTCCTTTCTCCTCATAGAATCATAGAATGGTTAGGATTGGACGGGACCTTAAAGATCATCAAGTTACAACCCCCCTGCCATGGGCAGGGACACCTCTCCCTAGACCACGCTGCTCAAGGCCCCATCCAACCTGGCCTTGAACACTGCCAGGGAGGGCCATCCACGACTTTCATGGGCAACCTGTTCCAGGGCCTCACCACCCTCACAGTGAAGAATTTCTTCTGAATATCCAATCTAAATCTACCCCCTTCCAATTTAAAACCTATTACTACATGCCCTTCTAAAAAGTCCCTCCCCAGCTGTTTTGTAGGCCCCTTCAGGTACTGGAAGTCACTGTAAGATCTCCCTGGAGCCTTCTCTTCTCTCCTCCTTAGTTTCTGTATTTTCAATCAAGTGGTCCAGCAGCTTTCAAGTACCTGCCACCATAGCCTGGGTGCTGGTGTCATCTTGCAGCTGTCCAAGGGAGGTTGCAGCCAGCGCAGCCTGAACACACTGCCACTGCTTCAGCACTATGCTGGCTGGATCTTTATGTCCATTAAAAATGAGAAGTGGGCTGAAATGCCAATTAGATAATGTCGACATTTGGCAAACAGAGCTGTCTGCCAGTTTGCAGGCAGTCTGGGCAGTGTCACAATGAATCCATCAAGAAGCATAGAGTCTCCCCATGGGATTCAAAATCCAGCTGTCACTCAGTGCTATAGTAGCTGGGATTTGGGTGTCAGGGTAGGTGGGGGAGGAGTAGGTTGATTTACCTATGGAAAGTAGGTGTAATGCCTTCCCTAGATTTCTGTAGCATCCAATCGACATCCACCAGCATGGGATTTGAAGTTACTACATAAGGGAGGAGACACAATGCATCTCCAAGAGCAACTTCCTAGAAGTGCTCCTACAAGATGCTAACATAAAAGTTTGTAAATCAATAATGGTTTTGGGCTTTCAAGCACTTCAAATGTATAGTTTTGAAGAACTGCGGTATATCCCAAATTGCAAGGCTTTTAAAATTGCTCACGTGAGGTGTAAAAGCTATTGCACCAGGATAGAAGAGAATAGAGTGAATGGCCCTCCTGCAAAAGACACATGCGTCAGTTCTCACTTCTTTTGATTGCTGAAAAACTACTGAAGTTGCAGAGCACATGCTGACAAGTACATGACTTCATTTAAAAAAGCAAACCTGTATGATGTCAAAGAAAAGTTACTTTCAAACAAAACATCAATGACTTTTTGCTATTTTTGCTTTCTGTTTTCATTAAATTTTTAATGCAAATTTGTAAAACTGTCTAGTAAATTCCTCAGAGGAGGGGGGGGGGAAAGGTAATATTTAGCAAGTGCTTGGAATCGTTGCTGCAAGTGTTGAATAATTCTGTTCCTCTGTCTCAGAAAAGGAAAGGACTAAAACCATACTGATGAGTCTTAATCTTATTAGAGATCCATGTCTCAGCTGACCTTGTAACACTAAGGACTGACTGCTATGAGTGACACTAGCTTGGGGATTAGGACGTCAGAAGACCCAAGTGAGAAACGACATCCAGAATACAAGGAAGGAGATATTGGCCAGGGAAAACCCAGAATATTAAAATATGATGGAGCATTTATCAGTCATCCTGTGTGATTAGCCAAAGCTTCCTTGAAGATGGCTCCACATCCTGGTACTCTTGACAGCTGGGATATACACTGATGTCTTCTGCAAACACAGAAATGCTTTCTGCCTGACTTTTCATAACCTTTCAGCTCATGGACTTATCTATACCCATGCAGAGTCCCCAAATTGAAGTATTTTACTCATTTAAACTTGAGATAAATTTTCATATTGAGTTTACCTCACATAGAAGCCAATGAGATAAAAAAGAAGGAAGTACACTGAGCATGTTGATAGAAAGTCTGTTTTTTTTTTTTGAATCAAGTTCACATAGCATCTATCTGTCTTTAAAATCATGAAGGTAAGATTGCCGTTTCAGACAGGTGGATGTTCTGGCACCATTCTCCTGGCAGGAAAGATGTGACACATTGAAAGAGGAAACTAGTATTCGTTAAACATGAAAAAAAATTACCAATGTTAAACACACAGTGCTTTAACATAGGTGACAACATATTAATTAAACCCATGATGTATGCTGCAAAAATATTTTTTCCCTTTTCTTTTAAAATTCTGCATTCATTAAAGTCTAAGATTTTAATTTCCCTCAGCAGGTTGTGTAAACAAGGAGAGATTGTGCTAGCAGACTCCTGAAGTATTAAGGGCCTGTTCTGCACACAAAGCTACAGAGCCAGAGGCAGAGCTCCAGCTAATACTCAAGATAAGACAGAGCAGTCCCTGGGCCTGTGGTGAGAAAGTGCCCTTACGACTCTCCAGCCTGATGAGCTATATGAATTAACGTGAAATGGAGTTTTGAAAATGCAGACTTAGAAAACACAGCAACTACTTTCTCTTTCCCAAAGTCCCCTAGACAGTAATCTGAAAGTCTTTGCAACTCAGTGTTGCAGTGGTCATGGAAAGCATTTCCTTGTGATGAAGAAAAGAAGAAATCTGTTCCTTGTAGTGTAGTGCTGGAGAACTGTAATTGGAAAAAGCAAGAGTCAGAGGCTTCAAAATGATTTGGCAGGTAGGGGGCAACTTTCCTAGAGGATGTAGAAGAAGGGGAAGAGTAATTTTGAACCTGTTGAAGTGGGCTCAGTGACACTGTGTGGTGTGGAAACAGGGAAGTTCAGTGTGGAGAGCTCATGATGATAACACTAAGAGGCACTTCGGACAGGTTCTGTTGGCCTGAAACCGCTTGCTCTGCAGCATACTCACTTCTCAGAAGGCATGTAACCATGGCTCTACTTTCTACAGCTTCTTGCTAGAAATGAGCTAGAATATTGCATGTGCCTAGAAGGATTTGTGCTCTAGCAAGCTGCAGAGGAGTCACTCATCCTTGTCATACTGCTGCCTAACCCCAGATGCTATCCCTTCTCCATCTGTAAATGGGGCTCTTCAGTGTCTAACCCTCCCCCAGACATACTGCAGAGAACATGCAGAATAAAGAAGAAACATTGCAATGACTTATTTCCCCATTTATTCCCTAATGTTGCTGCGCATTTTTCTCCCACACTGGACTTTCCTGGGTACCTTATAAAATTTCTGCATACTATGGTGAAGAAAAGAGCCACTTTTACTTAAAACTTAACACCAAAGCAAGCTTTTCTGAACCTATTCTACATGCAGGATTTCCAATCCCATCTTTCATGTGACATTTGTGTGCCACTTAAGGAAACATTTTTGGATGATAAGTTTAGCTATCTCAGAGGCCTGTTAAACAATATGGAAATCCCTAGGGCTATGTAAATGTAAACAATAACTGCAAACTCCCACCAGGAGGTTCTTTTTACCCAGTTCGTTGTCTCCGTATTTGTAGCATCTCTATCACAGACTTGGGATGAAGTGAAGGAAGGTTGCCATGTTGTTTGTCCCTGCATCAGTCACATCTGAACTCATCTGAAAAGCAGTTTGGTTTTTTTCCCTCCTAATAATTGCATGATCAGGTGATTTTTTTTTAAATATTTACAAGTAAAATTTGGAGCAATTGCTCCAGTGTCTAAAGTTACTGCCACATTCAAGTGCTTGTCAGGCCAGATCTCCGGTTTGGACTTCCTTAAGGTGACAGGCTGTAAAGAGTCTTCTGTAATGCAACAAGGCATCTGTCTTCCCTACAGAAGCTATTTAGCCAGCGATTAGTCCATAGTGCAGTGTAATCACTGTTATCACTGTTATTATTTGGGGAGGGGTGGGGGAAGAAATGTAAACAGCAGTTTACTTTTGTGCTGTCAGTGTTCAAACTGTATGCTTTATGCTTTACCTTATGCTCAGTGGCTGAAAAAAAGGCAAATAAACAAACCCAACTGTACCCCACCAAATTCACCGGGCTTTAATTTCACAGAAGCAGCCTAGACTGCTTGTGGACTTGGTTAATGCAAGAAGAGATGTTACCTACTGCTCTGAGCTCTGCAATTCCTAGGCAAAACCATGTCCAGTTTAGGGAAGCACTTTCTTAATAGATACTCAGCCTTTCAAGACATAATTTAAAAAAACAAATTAAAAATCACCTTTATGTCTAAGTATATTTCACAGTTAAATTCAACACCTGATGCTGAACCAATGGAAAGAAACCTGAGTGCATGGGAGTGGGGGAGAATCTATATTTTTTTATATTTAATTTGTACTTTTGATGGTACTTTATGATTGATATCACTATATCCTCTCCCTATTCAGGTAAACATTATTTTTTGTGTGTGTGTGCTCACGATTAAACACTAAACATCATTGGAGAGGGGAAAATTAATTCCTTAGGAGTGGAAAAAGGTGGTCGTAGAAACTCTGTCAGGAGATTCATATTGAGATGTAAAATCTCAAACAAATTTTAACTGTGTAGCTGTATTTTGAAATCCACATTATGGTAATATAAGTACTCCATTTTGCACTAGTTACACAGCATTTTGGTGACAGTCCCTGTAGTTCTTTGTGCTCCTTGGTTCTTCTAACACTGAAGGTTTGCTACCAATCTCCAGTACTAGTTTTTCTTTATAAAGTTCGTCACCACAATTGACAGAAAGTGCATATAAAACTAAACCCCATGGTTAAGCATTTTCCTGTAATGCTTTAAATTTTGTGTTTAAATGTTTTCGGGTTAATTGGTAAGTACATTTAAAAATATTACACTAGTGAATAGCACAAGCAATTATTACATTCTATCAGTCACTCAAATAGAGGGATTAATCTGTTTTAGGAAGAGATTAATTTTCTGTATCCTGGAAGTATTCCCCTCTCCCCCGCCATTGTTAGTTCTATCATATGAGTCTTTTCCATTACATTTTGAGGAGAAATCTTTACTTATATTGGGAGAGAACTGTGATTATGGAAGACAGGCACAATTATATCAGTGTTATTTCTGAATGGATGCCCTTCTACTGTATTTGTATTTTTAGTCATAATGATGTAACCATCCCGTACTTGGTAATACCAGTATTTATAATGTAACACAGATATGAAGAAATCTGTTCAAAGGGTAGGTCCCTGAGAGCACAGGCTCCATCCTCTCTGTGTTTTGCTGAGTTTAGTGCAAGGAGAGCACTTAATAAGTAATGGTTAATCCAAGATAGCTGCTGACCACTTAAGAGTTTTGATATTTTTATCCATTACACATCTGTTTTTCTGTTTCCCTAATGAAAACTATCAGTTTGTAGAACAACTGTCAGAAAGGGATAGTTTCTGTGCACCCTTTGAAAAAAATGGTCTTCCTTTAACTGGCCATTTAATTTTTTCAGTTTTGCCTATAACTTATGATACAGTGCTCTCAGTAACTCCTTTACCGATGCAAAATGAAAAGCAAAACAGAATACACATTACAGCAGCTATCTGTGTACTCTGATTGCTTAGTAAATCCTCACTAGGCATGTCAGCCTGGAGAAAACAAAAAGAAAACAGAAAGAATAATGTTTGGAACTGATAAGCACTAGTTTTAATAACCTGATTTACATCAAATGAAAAAACCCAACATAGGTATTCTTTCTGCTGCTGGTTCATACAGCAGGATAGTGTTATTCTGGGCATTAACTGAAATATTGTGTTTTTTCTCTTACTCTAAGATAAGAAAAAAAATCTTCAGGTAAAAATAGAACATAGCTTTATTAATTCCTCAGCTGAAAATAATAATGTGGACACATAAAGCAGTATATACATCCATACACCCCCCCGTCCTCCATTTTTATCCACACATAGGTATACAAAAAATAAGTCTTTCCCTCGTAATAGCAGATACAGAGTCCACAGTAACTAGAGCTACATATAAATTTTCCTTATAATTATATTTAGGATGTCTTTATGTAGAAAGGGATAGTAATAGACAAAAGTGATAATTTCTCCTGTTATTAATGCTAGAGTTTGTGTTTCTGCCTGAGCAGTTAGGAAAAGCAAATGTTATTGATGTGTTAAAAGGAAATACTTGTTAATAACTAGATAATTTTAAGATGTTGGGTTCATACCATCTGTTAATCTTAGTTGTGATTAAAGAGGTAATCCTAATGCCCATTATTCCTAATGACAAGACCAAGCAGGCTTAAAGCATTAGCCGTCGGAGGCCAAAGAGAAGAAGCAATGAAGGATATCAGCAATCTTAGCCACAATTGAGGAATTGGCCCGTCCTCTACACAACAAAAGTGATACAAAAGAATTACACCCTCACTAAAGTCTATTTCCTTGTATAATCACACAAAATGATTTTTCTTAAATATGATAATAAATCACAGCAAAAAATCAATGTGGCAGGGCCCAACTGCTATGGCCTGATAACGCATCAATCAATATTTAGTATTTAGATTTTAATTAATACATAGCAAAGCAGAGGCCTTTTAAGAGAGAAATATTATCTCAGATAAAAAATCCTACACTGTTAGCATGCAAAAGTTGTTGCTCATATCTGTCATTGATCAATCTGCTGGAGTTGTGATTAAAACCCTTGAAAATATCAGACAAGAGCATAAACTGGACTGAGCCAAAAAAAGGATGTCGTAAGCATCTCAGTCTGCAAAGCCACTAACACGGGGTGCTGGGGGAACCCCAGGCAGAGAATCACACCGTGTCAGCTAAGCACAAAATCCGTCCCTCCAGCATTGCTGAGCAGTAGTCTAAAAAATGTCTGACACTTACAGTGCTTGAGCCAGAGAAAAAGAAGTACACATTATTGGGCTGAGGACAGGCTTTGCACCTCCTGACAGTAAGTCCTCCTGTCCCCTCATCCCTGGACTCACGCCAGGTCACAGCTGCTGACAGCACTTGAAATTACATGGTCACAAATTATTTTATTGTTGGCGCTTAATTTTTGTTTTTAACCAAAGATGATGTCCAGGGATTTATTCTAGCCTGTTCACTGTCTCATTACACTGAAGACAGATGAATTGGATTAGAAAACATAAAGTGAGAAACATTTTCACAGTCCACCTCTCTCTTTTCATTCCTGGTAAACACTCTGGACTATGTCCCCATATTTGCTTTTGGTGGGGATGGTCTGATTTTAACAATTCTTAAAAAAGAAAAGGAAAGAAAAAGATTTATGTTTATTCTGATCACAATTCAGCTCCTATTGAAGCCACTAGCAAATGTCTCCAGACTTTGGTGGCTGTAGCGCCAGGCTGATGATCCAGTCTTTATATATTGGTTTTGTTTTCCTCAGGACAGATTCCAAGGCAGTATAATTGAAATGGTAATAATGGGAGGCTTTAACATCAGCTGACATTTTCCAAAAAAGAGCCTGTATTTGTCCTGACTTTACTTTTCTTGTATATAATTTATGAACCACCGAATCACTAGGGAAGGACTGTGTGTTTGCATTAAAAAAGAAACCCCAAAACCTACCTTAGAATAAGGATGTAAAGAGCAATGAAGCAACCATTTGACCCTACAGCTCAGTTTACCTCACACCTTTGAGAGGCATGAACTCCGCTGACTCTCCAAACTGAATTCTTCAGAGAAAAACAAAGAAAAAATACTACTTGTTTTTTAACCCATGAACCTGTCAGTTTGTGTATGTGAAATAGTTCAGAAAAATAACAGAAGATAATTTACAATACTTTAACCAGTTACTCCACAGAATTTGTATAAATTATGGAATGATGGTACGTAGGTCAAATTCATACGCGGTGCAGCTAGAGCTATTTCTTGATTCAGCAGTATATTAAAGGAAGGTTATTCTTTGGGTGTAAATTGACCGTCATTCAGAGCGTAGCTACATCCAGCTGTGTCAAGGCAGTGCAACCTGTCTCAGCAAAGCCTTCAGTGAGCGTAAAACGAATATAACTTACTCAGATGGTGGGATGTGGAGCATAGCTGGATAAGCAAACGTCACATGGACAGTTTCCTCCCCTTGGCTGCTGGCAAATAAATTCTGCTTGTTCTGTGTACTTAGTATTTGGTGCAAGTTATGCAAGCTCGTGCCTGGTAGGCGAGATGTAATAAAAGCATGCGAGGGAGCAATGTCATCACAAGCACTTGACCTTCCCCTCCAGCAATATGGAGGTTGTATATTTTGTGGCAAGCATTGCAATTGTCTTTATGTTGGTGTCTGCTCTTCTGGGTTTTCTTCCTGCTGTATTCAAGCATTAAAGCTCTTAAAAAGACCATATGTCCCAACCTGCCCTGTCCTCTTAGACGAGGGTGCATTCATCCCTTAATTTGGATATTTGAGTTTCCACAGCTTCTCACCATAATCAGGTCTTTGTTCTCCTATCTTGTTTATTCCTGTAATCTGCCACTGAGTGAGCTTCTGCTACCTCCTGTAACCTCAAAGATTCAAAAATATGTGGGAAAAGAAAGAGATCAGAAATAAACAGTGTTGATGTCTTTATCAGATGTTTCTTAAAAAGGTTGTGAAAGTGTCTGGAAGATTATAATTCCAATATAATGCTCCAATCCTTCAATTAAAACTTGACGTAACTTGGACTAAATATTTGGGTCTGTAAAAACTTTGATGCTAATATGAAAGCATGACAGAAGTGGCAAAAGCCATGTGAAAATTTCTATTCCTGGTATTTTAAGTGGCTGTATAGACTGATAAACGTTTCTGTATTCAGTTTATTCCTGCATGTAGAAAGAGAATACAAGCCAGACACTGCACTCCCTTAGGAGGACTGGACTCCACTCGTCTAATCTGACTATGAAATTAAGCACAGCTTGAAGTTTTTCTGTGATCTTCATGTTAGGAAAATAGTGGAGGAAAACAATTTATACACCTCCTATCTTCCAATGCTTTCTTTTCCATGCATATGGGAAAATCACCTCACCTGTCTTCTGCCATCCACGCCAGGCCAGCTGTGAAAAAATTCTGTGTTGTGTCATGTTTCAAAAACTGGTCAAATAAATCTAGTAAAGTATGTCCTGCCCTTTGAAGCAAGAGGAGCTCTCCTTACATGAAGTTCAAAATGAAGTTAGGGTTCCCATTAGCAGCTGCCAGTCCACACAGGGACAACTCCTCCAAAATTCCAGGATTAAGAGAACTACTCCCTGGTTCTTTCCCTTCTAGCATTATCCTCATTATTTACTGACTGACTCTTCCCCACCAGTCTCAGGCTTCACTTCCTCTAGCCCAGACATCTTATAATACACTGGAAGAAGATGAAGGAATTAGTTAATTCCCCAGAGCTGGCCCAGCCCCACCAACCTGCAAATTCCTATATACAAGCTGGCAACTGTGATCTTTCCTCTAAGCCAGCGAGAGGATTAACTCCTTCCCTACTTTATTTTGCAGCTCATTCACAAGCTGTTCACTTTGTACATCCAGTATTTGATATCTGAAGTGCTTTGACTGGACACAATGGGTCATGTTGGCATGGTTTTCCTTCCCTACTTAGTTCAGCTAATTAAATCCTAAGCAAAAATAACCACAGGTATATTTTTTTGCTGAATGTGCTGCAAAAGAACTGGCCTTTCTCAAGAAGTGCTGTTTTTGTGAATGTTTCAATAAAACCATTTGCTAGGCCAAACACAGAGAGGACATGAATGCAGACATGGCAAACGTAAAATGAGATTTAGACTTCTGGGACGGTAATTTTTCTCAAGTTCTAATAAGTGCTAAGATGGGAGCAAGCAGCAAGCCAAATTACAGCTGCAGATGAATGCCAAATTAATAGAAACTACAAATACAAAGCTATAGCTGACATATTTTCTTACTTTCAAAAAGCTTGAATGTTTAGACTTTCCTGTTCTTCTACTGTATAATCTGACATTTAAATACCAACAGCTGCATTCCATTCTCATAAAGAAAATTCTGCATAGGACCTCAAGGTTAATTATCACTGCCTTCTCTTTATGGGTCCTTGACCATTAACTTTTAGACCTATCTGGCAGTTCTAGACTACAAAAAATCCTTTCTAATTTGGCCACCACAGTGACACTAGCGTGCCTATCAGTCTTATGACTACAACTCCCTCTTTAACTAGCTGCATGTGGGCCAGCTCATGAAACAATGTTTGCAAGTCCACTAGCAGCACTGGCCAATTCCTGACCTCCATGCCAGCAGTATATGGACAAGAAAGGGTGGGAAGTCTGTTCTCTAAAGGACATAGTGCCTGGACAAGACACAAGCACCTTTGCAGATTTTGGGCTGTGGCATGGGGTATGATCTTCAAAAGGCACAGCCCTGTCAGGGTGTGCCAGGGCTGGGATGTCACATAATGTCGGGTGCCAGTTACAGTGATGGTCTCTCAATAGCTACTGTACAGAAAGATGTTATGCAGGGAAGCTGGCCAGGCCTCCCTCTGCCAGCTCAAGTGCAGAATGGGGACAGGGTTGCATACTGTCCCTGGGTCCCCACTCAGTGGCTGATGTTTGTGTTGACAGAGATGCTCTACTGGGACTACTCTCCTGCCCCCATGGCTGGAACAGGTCTCTCCTCAGGACAGCTCTCATATGGCATGGAGCTGGGGCTTAGAGGATTGCAATGTTTCTTTCCTTCTGCCTTTCCCAGATAAAGAGAGAAGCCCATTGCTTCCCAATTTCATGTTGTTCCCCTGTTCCAAAAGAGAGAAAGGATTCTGTCCTAAGTTTACCTGCATGAGAGTATTTATCTTTTCTTCTTTGGGAGAAATCTAAAGCTCTACAGTAGGTTCCTGCAGTTCTCCTTTTATAGAAAAACAGTGTTTACCGTGACTTTATGACTCAATGATTTTTCACTCTTTCTGAAGAGGTTCCCTTATGATAGCATGCTAGGATGTTTTTGAGGATGCTAGTATGCAAATGCCACTGCGGCAATTACATTGAAAGAGAAAAAAAAAGCACAACTTTGCTTTTTTCAATTTTGAGGGCATCAATTTTGAAAGGAAGAATTCAAGGCTGTTGAACTGACAGATTTTAACCCTGATGAAACACTAGAATCAGATCTATCCAATAATGGTAGCCATCATCCTTTTCCCTTGCTGTAGAGAACCTCTGAAACAACTAAGAACAATTGGAATGTTTCAAAACCTTTTTTTATGCCACTTTTGGCATCTTTGTAATAACAAGATAATATTTTCAGATTTTTATCCCCAGAATTTTAAATTTGTTGACATTTTCCAAAAACTAAAATTCCTTTTGGTTGGTCTAATCCAGGGGTTTATATGAAGTATTTAAAATTGCCTTCAACTGTCATTTAGCCAGCAAGATTCAACATTTCACTTTCCCAGATATTGACAAGTTTTTGAAATCATTGGAAGTTATTTTGGAATAAACACATTGAAATTCCATCCCACCCCCTCCAACAAGTGGACAGGTGTCCATTTATTCCACTGGAGCTTACATTCTCATGTTAGCACTGAATTTGGCGTATTGTATAGAATGGACATAGCCTAAAGAGGAGGTGGACTTCTTGGGTGCAGTGTTGGCATGTCAAGTTGTGAATTTATACAGCCTGGCAGGATAGTGCTGGAACAGCTGTTATCTACAATGGAAATGCCACTTTCCCTCTTATGTAAAGACATACTGACTCTGTTAGATTTGCCACTTCTTGGTTGGACATAAAACAGAGGTCTGACTGACTGCTTGTGACCATTGGAGAGCCCAAGGCTTGTCACCTTTCTTGCATTTCTTTCTGATAATATGCATCACTTCATCTTTTCCCCAAGCATAATTGCAAATATTCTTCTTTGCCATCCCTTTAGATGGATTTCAGCTTGTCCTTTCTCAGGATTTGTCTCAAAAAAGTGAGATCAGATGCCTTTGCATTTAACCACCTCTCTCTCTGTTTCCAACACCTATAGAGGCATCCAGGGAAAGGTTCTGTGCAGAAGGACAAGAGAGAAATGGCGCTGATGGGGGTGAGCATCAAGAAAGGGAGACTGAGGAAAGCAGGCAAGAAAAAAAATTCCAGCTATGACAGTGAAAAGAGTGAGAGAAACACAAGCAGCTTCACAAGAAGTGGAGACGCTGCCTTTTTCTCCAGTCTTCCAGGCTAGTTATCACGCAGCAACATATCATCATGACAGCTTGTCAGGGATGCAAGCAAAATATTTGATTATAAACAAAGATGAGTGATTTCTTTAGTGTTGGGCTTTGTAAAATCAACATGCTACATTACAAAGCCCAAATGCTGAGTCCATCTTGACAGCACCCCTGTAGCTTCTGCTGTGCTTGGAGAGTGGCACTGACTACAGACGCTCAGTAGGTATTCTTGTGATATTTGCCACCAGAAGATTTCTGAACTGCCACATTCTGAATTTAGGAATAACGCTGAATTTTTCCATCTATTTTCACAAGCTTGATTTGCCCCTGCGTGAGTTTTTGCAATGATCTCACTGAAAGAGCTTTGTGCTTCCTTTTGTGGAAGAAGGATATAGCTTTGTACAGGGAGATAACTTATGACTGAAGAGGTAGATCTTACCATATCTGGGAAAGTCTACATGGATTTGGCCAAATGCTACATGTCTCAAAAATCATATTTTTCCATGATCACTGGTATGCTTGCCATGTTCTGGTATAAATTCTTTGAAGATACCATCTGTAACAGCTTTCTTATCATTAGTAAATAGAGTAAATAAATAGTCCACAACTTAAAGTCTATTTTCCTGCTGTATCATTCTCATTATCTGGTGTCTGATACAGGCAAATAAAGTCATGACAGTAACAGGAAAGAAGCTCCTATGCCAATAGGCAGCTCTTGGGATAAATATACAAAGAAGGGGAACATATACTCATGCTACGATACATGCCTACATGCTAATTTAATACATGATGGCTTTTTATTCTAGCAATATCATTTGTGCTGCCACAGTTAGAAGTCTGTGCCAGCATTTTCATTACAAATCCACTGTTCACAGGGATTTACAACTTCACTCTAAACATTGCTCTGGAATGAAACTTGGCAAATGGGTCTCAGCCCAGGAGCAATTTTTTTACCCATCCATTTGACTGTTAAGTTATAGTGGCATAAAAATATAGTTGTACTGCTTGAATAACTTAAAATGGCTTTGAATTAAAAAAAATGAAATAAGTTTATGGCATGGTGTAATTACTTGTGGTATTCAGAAGAAACAACACAACAGATGAAAGCAAAAATAGCTGAGATATGGTAGGAGCGAAACAGGATATTCTAGCAGTGCATTTTCTCCATGATTGTTAATAAAAATCAGATTATATGCACTATTAATAGCAGCCTTGTGTCAGTTGCCTTTGCTAGACAGTGCCTCACATCTTGGGGAATGGTGCTAAAAATGGATGGGGTCTCTTCAAGACACAGCTCTGCACAGGTAAGTATGGCAGAGCTGTCCCCAACTAGTTATCTGACATGGCAATAGCTCCCACTGAGTTTCTACCAACTAGAAAGCTAGCTGGTAGAGAGCCTACTTGGAAAAAATTACATTTGGAGACATTTCTTTGTTTGCTATGGGTCACAGGCTCCCCCAGACTTGTGCACCAAAGTGAGACACACTATTTCTGTGCTCGACCTGAAGTGAGATGCACTGCTTTTGGCTTCTCTGTAGGGCAAAGTGTTGGCTTCCTGTTGGCTCTCAGTGGCTGGCAGAGCTCTCAAGGGCTTTGTGGGATCTTTACTAAGCAGGAGGAGCACCCATGAAGCACCAGTTAACTGCCTGCATTGTGCTCCTTTGCCTTCTTATCTGGAGCTCCTGTTAAAATGCATGAGTAAGAAGGCACACAGAGAACACGTCCTTTGGGGAGAAAATAGATCAGAATAAAATTGAAAGGCAGTCCTTCAGTCTTCTTTTTGGGGAAAGAATAATAACATCAGAACACTTCTACTGGAAAAAGAAGCATCTGTGAGTGGAGAATCAGAATGTGGTAGTCCTATATGGAATAATGAAGGACAAGATAAAACTTAGTAAGGGATAGTTATGTTCCAGACAGAGGATCGGGCTACGAACCTGTAAGTTACCTCAATAGGCTTAAAGCTAAACAAAAATATATGTTGTTTGGGAAAAAATTTATTTTGTGGTGAACGTTCTATCTGTGCAGTGGAGAGGCAACTGCAACTCAATGAGGTGGATGCAATCTCTGACAGAGACAGTCCCCAAACTCCACGCTGGAGTAAGGCTTAAGAGGTTTCCCTGTGTATGTTTTGCAGTCCTACACGCTTTCCCCAAGTTCTTACTCTTGCACCCTGTGCAATACTACACACTGTAGTAGTGTGTAGTATAAGCGTGTACTACACTTATCTGGAATACTACACACTGTAGTATTCCAGATAATCCGGTGTGGCGCAGAATGCTTGCTACTAAGTTCCTAAGGAACGATGCATAATTGGAATTATTTTATGTTTTCCATGCTGGTGCCTGTGTATGTGTGCACATGGTCTCCTTTAGTTGCCTAAATATTAATGAAAATCGTATGTGCAAGCAGAACCATGTACACAGATACATGACATCACATTATGAAAATTGAGCACTAAAAATTTTTTATTAGAGCTGCAAATGCAACAGAGACACTGTGAAAACTTCAATATGAAGTCTAAGAAGCTGAAGCCAAGTGGTTTTTTCCATATGTTGCTTGAGTGAGCTGGGCTATGTTATTTTAGTGTGGAATAGCTTGCTTGGTGAATATCTTTTGGGCAAAAGTAGCCCAAGAAGGCTCACAAACTTAGCACCATCACACACTTCAGGAGGGTTGCAATGCAAGAAGGGAGGAAGGAATCAGAAGTGGCAGAAGCAAGACCTCAGGAGCTGCTTTGTGATCCTGCTTGGATGTGCTGCTGCTGGACAGGCCTGGGGCAGAGGAGGGGTGGTGAAAGAGTGGATTTGTGTACAAGCCCGGAAAGAGAATCATGGAATCATAGAATGGTCTGGATTGGAAGGGACCCCAAGGATCATAGAGGTCCACCCCCCTGCCACAGGCAGGGCCACTAACCTCCAGGTCTGTATCTACACAAGGTTGCCCAGGGCCAGAGAAAAGTGAATTTGTAAGGGCAGGGGTAAAAACAGAGAGGAGAAAAAGAAAGGGCTTCCCTGTATGGAAGGGCAATCTTAGCTGGTGGGTGGAAAAAAAAAATAAATCCAGACACTTCTCTCCCCAGGTTGTTTCTCTGTGTGGCCCAGTGAGGATGTAGTTAGTGTGATAGGCACTGTCTCAGAGAGTGCTTTTCCTTTATTTTTAAATTTTTTTTTTTATCTTTTTATATTGTGAAAATTTTATTTGTGCTTTGAATGGCAGGTTTCCTGCAGAAAGTTCTGTTTAGTGTCTGCAGAGGACTGAGTCAGTACCATGGGTTTAGGAATAAAAATCCAAACAAGTAGGTGGTTTCCCTCAGCACAGGCTAGCACTCAACCTCTCCCTCTTGGTGGCATGCACAGGCACCAAAACCTGAGGTCGGGTCTCTTGAATGAACAGTTAACCTTATGTAGCTCATCAGATGCAGGTCATTTTAAGCACAAGCCAGAAACTGGCATAATCCACCATGGTTAAGTACCCAGAAGAAAAATCCCAATCCAGGAAAAGGCATGTACTGTTCCACCATTAGCTTTCTTGAAACTAGTGTTGCTTCCTGAATTAGCACGAGATCAGCCTTCCTGTACAGACACCCACTGAAGTTTTTAGGTTATGGCATTTCGATTGTGAAATAACGTGAGGCCTTGCTTCGCCCTTTA
Source organism: Porphyrio hochstetteri (assembly GCA_020800305.1). NCBI lineage: Eukaryota > Metazoa > Chordata > Aves > Gruiformes > Rallidae > Porphyrio > Porphyrio hochstetteri. The sequence goes on along the minus strand of CM036906.1, from coordinate 104,085,281 downwards.
AACACGTTCCCCTGAAGTCAATGTATCCAAGCACATCTGCCTCTGAGGGCAGAATTTATCTTCTCATGTATTTGGTTGACGACTCCTGCTACTGCCAGATCTCTGTGCTGCCTGCTTTGTCTCCCAGTTCTCTAATACATTTTTAGACATTGATTGGAAATTGTTAAGCCATGTCTAGACCTGAAAAAACAACATGAAAAGGTAACAAGCCTGATCTTCAAATGGTATTTTAAGTGCTGATTTACACTGGCTAAAATCTAGCCTGACAGGGAATGACATATTGAAAATTAAATACAACGCAGTAATTTTGACCTTGGTTGTATAAATCTTGCTGTGATATAACGTTTATTTCCACAACATTTTGTGCATACAAACATGTTAGCAAATTCAGGATCTACCCATCTAAAAGGAAATATTTGTTATGATCACAGGCTGATTTCTACTCCTATCTATTTCTCGCACATATGCATACAGATAAATGCACACACATATACCGTATATGTACTCATTCTCTAGGTAATCAGAGACACAGATAAAATAAAGCTTCTGGAGTGACAGACATTCTGCAGACAGGGTTGTTAGTTTATGTAGGCTATAGGCAGAGTCGACTGGAAAATTTTGATCACTTTAATTTACTATATCCAGCATGCCTGCTGTACTCGTCCAGCACTTTTATCAAGCCCTGTGAGGTGGTATTGATTTTTTTATTTTCTATGTAGGATAAGAAGACAGAGAGTTAGGAGCAAGAGTGAATGAAGAACTTTCCTCAGATTACTGCTATTCTCTAGCTTATTGCATCCTGTCGTTTGTAGTTTCAGATGATGTCCAGTATGTCAGGGTTGCTTGAAGCAATAAACAGGGTGAATAACAATGGAAAGGCTAGATGAGAAAGATTGAAAAAGGAGAAAGAGGCAGCAAAGAAAGTAAGAAAGTGAATGTGAGAAATAGGAAAAAGGGAAAAAAAAAGCAAAAAGCAAAAAAAAAACCAGAGGTTGAGGAAAAGTGTCCTAGGTGTAGAGAGCCTGATAAGTGCATTCCTTTAAAGAAACTATAACCAGCCATGACAGTTTTTCAACCAACAGCTACACATAAAACCTATAGAATTTTGATGGTGTAGAAGCAGTGGCTTCTGGGCGTTGCTATTTCACTACATGAAAAAGCCAGAAAAATAGAGTAATGTGTAAGGTAGATATTAATTACATTTTCCTTTCCTGAATGATTCTAAAGTTACTGTGAAAGGATAAATCTGTCCTTTGCATCCAGTTTAAGAGGTTGTCCTGAGAACAGGTAATACTGTGTGGACTCTGGATCTTCCCTTGACGTTCCCCTTACCCCAAACTATTGCTTCTCCAAGAGAGGATATGACTCTTCGGCTTATTCTACTGAGTACCCTCACTGTGGCACTGTAACCTGTACCACAGCAGGTAAGGGGAGGTCATAGAATCATAGAATGCATTAGGTTGGAAAGGACCTTTAAAGGTCATCTAGAACAATCACCCTGCAGTAACCAGGGACACCTTTTAACTGATCAAATTGCTCAGAGCCCCATCAAGCCTGACCTTGAATATCTCCAGGGATGGGGCATCCACCACCTCTCTGGGCAACCTGTTCCAGTGTCTCACCACCCTTGTAGCGAAGAACTTTTCCCTAATGTCTAATCTAACCCCCTCCCCCCGCCACTGCCCGCTCTAGTTTAAAACCATTGTCTACTGCTGCATACCTCAGAAAGCAACATCATTGCTGACCCACGTGGCAGGTCCCTGTTTGGCGTATGAGAGGTGTGCTGGGCACACGCCATGGTGGGGTTCAGGCTCTTGCTATGTGGAGCTGCACAAACATGTCTGGCTGCCAAAGAGGGGATCTGGACCAGGCAGATTTCACCATCTGGAAATGCAGATATGGGAGGTAGATTTTGTCCTTCACTGTTGAAGGCTGTATTTTTGTGTTCAGAAGCCAAGTCTTACAGGAGATGTTAATTACACTTTCCGTTGACTTTGAAAAGATAGACTTCCAAAGGGAGGTATGATCTTGTTCCACCAAATTATTTTGTCTTGCAGCTTTCATCCTGGAACTTCATGGAACAGTTACTACAAAGGGCAGTTTTGGTAATGTCCTACACACCCAAAGTCTGCCAAAGCAGGACAGTCAAACTTAACACTGGTGGTTCACAGGGAAAATGGCCTTATGAGGCCAGTACGAGTGACTCTGCATCATACTGGTATGAGTAATCCTGACTCACAGAAATAGATTCCCGGAAGTCACTTTAAAAACTTTTTTCTATGTAATGCCTATTACTGATTAAAGTTTTGTTGTCTGTTAATCTACCTTACACCATTTACATGGGGAGAATTGGTCTTAAAAGCCTCCAGAGCTGTTAGTGGAAAAGTTTCCTACTCCAAGTGAAGTACTAAGCATGGCAAAGGTGTGCAGCCCGATCCGATTCCTTTTCTGTATTCCCTCTAGGGCATGGGAGGAGGTATCTGGCCATCCTGGGGATGGAGCTACTCCATGGCCACAGAATGCCCATTTCTTCACAAGGAGAAGACCTTTCCTATACAGCCCTAATTCAGGCTGGGTGATGAATGTTGTAACCCCAGCAGGACTCTGAAGCCTCTCTTGTCCATTCCTGTCAAGGACCTAGAAATGGAATGTCAGGTAAATATATTTGAGGAGAAATAGACTCTTAGCAGGTTTTTCATGACTCTTTCTGCTTAGTAGCACAAAATTGTTTCATTACTTCAATCAAAGTAATTTTCTTTAATCATATTCTAGTTGTAAATACAACTTCTTTATTTGTCTTTAACTTCAGAGCATCTCCAGTGGATCTGGCAGAAATATCAGTGCAAAGCAAACACTGGTAAGGTGAATTGCATCTTTCTGTGGGCACATTATACCCCAGTAATTCACTACTGCAAGAAATATTTGACCAATGGTACCACAATTAAAGCGTAAGGATGTACAACTGCTGCCTCAACATATGTTGGTGATAGCTCTTGTAGTAAAAATTCTAATTACAAAGGACTGTGATAGCTCAAACGTAGACTGAATTAAGACTTGGTAGAAACAGGTTTTTTTCTCTTTAAAAAACAAACAAAGAAAACCAAAAACAACCCACAAAACCCCCAAACCAAATCAAACCAAACCAAACATAAAACAGAAGCAAGAATCTATTCTTTCTATTCTTTCCTACTGGAGCCATTTCTAATGTAGTGAAAGATTGTTTAAAATTTAGCATTGTAAACATCATATCAATGAGATGCAGGAAATCAAATTGATTGAGAAAGGAAAATTTTCTTTTGAAATTGTAATTTTCCCAACTGAGAACATCTCAGAAGTTAGAAAACACAGCACAGTAAACTATAGTTACAAAATTTAATAAATGTCCTTGTTCCAGTAATATCTCCAGTTACCTGTGGCCTAACATTTTAAATGTAAGGCCTGACTTTTTGGCCTGATTTTTAAATCTAGTGTTAAAACATAAAAGATCATAGAATCACAGAATGTTAGGAGTTGGAAGGGACCTCTAAAGACCATCTAGTCCAACCCCCCTGCAGGGGGGTAGGATCATCTAGACTAAATCTCACAGGAACATATCCAGGTGGGTTTTGAATGTCTCCAGAGAAAGAGACTCCATAACCTCTCTGGGCAGTCTGTTCCAGTGCTCTGTCAACCTCACAGTGAAAAACTTTCTCCTTATATTCACACGGAACATCCTGTGCTCCAGCTTGCACATGTTGCCTCTTGTCCTATTGCTGGCCATCACTGAGAAGAGCTTGTCTCCATCCTGCTGCCTCTCACCCTTTACATATTTATAGACATTAATAAGGTCACTCCTCAGTCTCTTCTCCAAGCTAAAGAGGCCCAGCTCCCTCAGCCTGTCCTCATAAGGAAGATGTTCCACTCCCTGCATCATCTTGGTGGCCCTGCACGGGACTCTTTCAAGGAGTTCTATGTCCTTCTTGAACTGAGGGGCCCAGAACTGCACACAATATTCCAGGTGTGATCTCACCAGGGCAGAGCAGAGGAGGAGAAGGACCTCTCTTGACCTACTAACCGCTCCCCTTCTAATACACCCCAGGATGCCATTGGCTTTCTTAGCCACGAGGACACATGAATTTCCATTCAAATTCTGAATGGTTTCCTGATTCAGAGTATTTATTATCTTAAGCTTTAGCTGTTTTGATGACTTGAGATGTAGCAGTCGCACAAAGGTACGGGAATGGCTGCTCTGATGAGACTCTGTGCTGTAGGAAGCTGAATACTCACAGGGATCTGAGTATCTTCTGGGGTGCAGAGGACCGTCAGCTTGTAGCAGGCAGACCCAGCTCCTTGCAGGATATATTGTCTGACATTAACAATGCAATTTGCTTGTGAGTAAGAGATTGCTTGTGGGGGAGAATTCCCAACCCACTCACTGTTTGTAGCTCCCTTTGCTTGCTCTTGTTTTATATGCAAACTTCAGTCAATCAATGCCACAAAAAGTACTGTATGACATTTGTGACTGATTCCAGAATGGCAGACAGTAAAAACTCTTTCTCACTGAAGGGAGTTTCCTTATTCAATTTTGCAATGAAGACTCAGAAAATAAGTTTTATTTTCAAATAAGTGGTAAACAAACAAAAAACCACAAAACCCAAACCCTGACTGAATCAGTAGGATAATATACACACAATAATTTTTCTCCTCTCACTATTGTGATATAAAGGGCATAGCCTGAACAACTGTGAAATTCAGCCCTAAACTGTCTATTTTAATTTGACACACTATGTTTTTGGTTTTTGGTACTGTTGGAATTTGGGGTGAGGGGAGTAAGATGGCTAGTTTTTTGTATCAGTAGTGTATGACAGTAATTTTGACTTCCTCATCTTTTTACTGAATTTGAAGTTCATTAACTTGGTTTGTTTGTGTACTCATTAAAAATAAATCACAGTCCAAAGTAATGAATGAATAAAAAATTTCTGCTAGTGACAGAAATTACATAAACCTGGCATCCTGGAAACCCTAAATTTTTATATGGGTGTCAAAAAGGAGAACTTGACACAGATTGGGAATTATATTTGTATCTTTTGTCAGTCCTCATGTAAGCAGCTTTTAAATCCCCCACAACGTGGAAGTGTTGAGTAAGTATCCTTAACTTGCATTGCCCAACATTTCATGAGGTAGGTGCCTTTCTCTTTTGAGTATCTCACACTTGTATGTGTACAGAGCAGAAGCAGCCAGAGGCACAGGCAAGTTTAGCTGATGGAAACTATGTTGGGCTGTTCTGTTTCTTGTCCAAGGACCCAGTCATTCCTCTTGCTCAGGGATGCTGCTGCTGCAACCCTGACCACTGTGTTACACCACGGGAACTAAATTAATTTCAGTGGTTTAAATCAGGTGTGTGAGTCTCTTGCATAGATGTTTTTTTTTTTTTTGGTCAGAAAGGCCAGTTCTCGTTTCCACAGGAAAGATACACTAAGGTTGGTAGGTGTCTGTATATTGCTAGAGTTGTGGCAGAAGTACCCAAGCAGGGAAAATACCCCGAGTGTTAGAAATGGTAAAAGATGTTTAGAATGCCGAAAGGCTACATACAGCAATTACTACTGCTTTATCAATGGCTCACAGACTGGAGCTCTTTCTGACCTGTGTGGTAGGTAGAAATTCTTTTTCATGAAGGACTGAAAGATTCTGCCATTTTGTCAGGGTTTCTAATTAGGAGTGTACTATCATTACTTTGAAGTGATGGATGTTATTATTACTCTATTTTAAGCTTTTGTATTGAAAGTTTTATTTTGATGTGTTTAAGAAAAAAAAGAAAAAAAACCCCAAACATTTGGGAACCAAATAAATAAAAATAAGAAAACCCCACAAATTCATTCTGGCAGAGCTGAGGCAGACTGTTTTGTTCACGCCAGGATTAATTTTTTTTCCAAAGCAAGGTTTCTGCTAAATTGGCAATATTTGTAAGTCAGGGCAAAATATTGTTTCACTAAGGTTTCTCATCCCTCATCCCAATTTATGTCCAAAGGACACTTGTGTCACAAACGTTATAGCCATGCAAAAGCCACAGTGAAATTTTGGTAGAAGCAATGCCATACAAACGCAAAATTAATAAAAATATAAGCTAATAAGTACTTGTGCAGACAATGTGTATGTCTGCATGCTCAAACTTAATATACAAGCCAAGAGCTGATGATGGAATACAGGTGGTCTCAAAATCAGGTCACTTATTTATACACACTTTTATAGCCCCTTAAAGTACCTAATTTCAGGAGACTTTGTGCCTCAATTTTAATCCTAAATCAATGGAATGGCAATGCCTCTTTTCTTTGAGAGTATGCTATGAAATGGTTATCACCATTGTACACACAGCACCTGAATATGTACATATAGACACAGCTACCTGCCTGCGCATATTAAGTAATCACCGCTCTATCGGCATTAACAACATCAGTTTCAACACAAAAACCTTAACTTTATTCATTGGTATGAATACTCCAGGCAACACAATGTTATGCCCATATTTTACTTTTTTTCCCCTGTACTTCAATGGTTTTGCTAGAAATAACAACACACATTTAAAGAGGAGTCTTAGCGGGTAAATGATATAGAAGATTTGGGGGTCTATAATAGCTTTTGTCTACTGAAAAATACAAATGGGATCTCATTACTTGAGTAACAAGAATTTTAAAAAGCTAAAAATTAAACAAATGATGTCAGTTGATTTAGGTTATTTCCAAACAGTAACGCAAAGTTGTAACAGAAATTATTTAGACATAGGTAAAGAACCTTCAAAATCAATAGTGCTGGAAGAAATGAAACATATGCTGATGCAATCAAACAGAATTGAATTTCATATAAATGTTAGCAAATCTATATCAGATTATCACTGCAAAAACTTCATTTTCATTGATTTATAATGTATTATTATTGTTTCCACCAAACTGCCATAGACAGCCATTTAAGCAGCTGCCAAGTGCCTTAAGGGTAAATAAAGGGTGTCACTGACAGTGCTAGGTTATAGAAGTTTAAGAGACCAATAATTCACAACTGCGGCCGGTGTGACATTCTGTATATTCATTAGTCTTTTATTTTAATCCTGTTGTCTTTTATAGTTTTTTCATGGGAGGAGGGTCAGTTGCAGGTTTCAGAGGGGAACCACAATGGTCAAAGTGTGTTCGTGCCAACCTCTTCCCTGGAGGCTAAGCAGAGTACTTTCATTAAGCAAACCAGACGATCGAAAAGTACAGTAAGATGTTGATGGACAATGCTAGGCTAGAGATGGAAGGTCTGTTTCTCCAAAAAGGAGCTGAGGAGTAGTCTTGAAATGCAACCCAGGCGATGGGTCAGTATGCATTTAATTAATGCACAGTACCTGACCCCTGGAAGTTTTGATCATCTCCTACTGTCAAATGAGTGAACCAAATATGATTCACATAAGTTTGGTAGAACAGGCTGGAGGGCACCCTGTTTTAACACATGGCTAATGCTAATGGTGTCAGTAGGGCTATTTAATGTCAAAACCTGGACTGGGAGAACATTTCTGAACAATGTTTTATTTGCTCTGAGATGCAGCAAATGCTCAGGGACTGACGAAACTACTCCTAAACTCAGAATGAGGTTTTAAACAGAAGAAAGGGTCAGAAAAAGTGAATCTGTTTTAGTACAGTATTTTCAAAGTCCACTGGTCTGGTTTTCCATTTCCCAACAAATGTTTAATTGAAAAGAATTGCAAAATTGTAATAAAAGATCATTAAAAAAATAATGAAATCTATCACGCTGAAACAAACTTTCTGTTTTCTGGAAAAAAATGTGAGGTCAAAGAATAACAACTATTAAAACACGGAAAAATGTTTTGAGTTGATACAAAACACAACTTTTGTTAAAGTCAGCAAACTAAAACCAGGAAAAAAATCTCACTGACCTACTTATGCCTATAGTTAGGAGCATAATTAGGGCTCCTGCTGGACCAGGTTCTGTTTGCCGCTCAGAAACCAAACACATCAATTCTATAGTCAGTTCATTTTCCATTGTTTCCTGCACGCCATGTGGGAAAAATGCCACCAGAAATATGATTTTAGTGTTTTCAAAAATCAGGTGCACCTTTAATCATCTAAGGTATTACTTTTCAAAACAGGCTTCAGACCTTTGTGTTCATATTGACAGGCATTAAACAAAGATAGCCCCCAAAACCTTTTTGTTGTCTCCATGATGTCTGTCGAGTCAAAATTTGGATTTGCCTTGTGGATGTGCCAGTTCTTTTGTCAAAGAGGAAAAGTGGTGCCTTTGCTGTTTTATTGGTGAGGAAGGAAAACAAATCTTGGGAAGTAGCACCCCTTATTTCACGGCATTTACAGTGCTGTAATGTGTATTTCTGTTTATGTATAGTATAGGCTGGGAAAAAAAAGATGCTCTTGGCAAGCTCCCATCCCAACGCATGCCCAGAAGAAGTGCAGAAACCTGTTCAATAATTCAGTCAGTGATGACCTCAGAAGTATATGTGCCTGTTATCTGCTTTGGCTCATGTGATGTGATTTTTGGCTGCAGAGAAAGTTTATGGTGAATATCATATCAAGTTGGCCAAGCCAAAGTAAACACACACACATAAGTTTTGAGGTCATTTTTGGCCATTGAGATCATTCAACCCTTTCAATATTTAAAGGAGAAACAAGATTTGCCATGATCATAAACATTTTATTTACTTTTTCCTCTGTTGCAGCATGATTGCTTTAGGTAATAAATCCAGCCAACAAGGAGCTAAAGGACAATTATTGCACGCTAACAGCATATGTTCACTGTCACACTAGCAGGGCTTTTATACAAGTGAAAACCTGACATGCAGGCTAAAAATCGGCAAGAAATGCAACAGGGGATGAATGTGGTAGCCTCAGTTTTCTCTGATGCAGAGGCACGTTCCTTTGCCCAAAAAGCTTAATCTCACCTGGCTGCTACTGGCCTTGCAGAACTGAAGGAGCAGCAGCATAAGGCTCCTTTGTAGACTTACTGTTGGTGTCTTACATTTGGCTCTCACAGAGCTAAACGCAGACTTTCATTGCTGCCACTGTAAAGCACAGTGCTCCTTCTAGCATAAGTCAAGCATTCAAGGGTGCCCATCGGTTGTATTTCAGCTCTTATGACTTCCAAATTCACTGCATCCCTTGCCAACCAAAACTCTTCCACAGCAAAAGAAACAAACTCCTGCTTTTCCTGGTCCAAATCCAGCATGGTGGCCCTTCAGCATGTATATTTGCACTGGTGTGATTCCCATTATTACCAATGGACCAAAGGTCCAGTTTAATTGATTTTAGTGCAGCATGATAGGCTTTGGAAGAAAAAAAATCCAAATTACTGAGGAAATAAATTGCTCACTAATGGGAAAGGACCCACAAATCTGAACTCTGATTTAGAAGACAGAACATTGTGGGGGAAACAGATGAAATGTCTGCTTCAGACAATTCCTATATAATCTCAAGTGAATCACATAAACTCAATGATGTTTTAATTTCTACTTTGTCGAGCAAGGCCAATATTTTTCTTTTTGATGGAATTGAAATTTGTTAATGATACAGAAAGACTCAAGTAAGTGCTGCCAGATTCAGGAAAAAGGCACTGCAGGATTCATGCTTCTGGTCAGTGAATGTGTAACAGGAATACCAAAAGAAGCTGGCAAAATTTCTCGTATATATATAAAAATATATTCAATTTTGCAACATATTCTTCTCATTGCATAAAAAAAATGAATAGGGCAAGGAAAGACAAAGCCACAGAAGATCCCCAGAGTACTTGCAGTGAGAATCATATTCAGCAAGATTCAGGATGCACATAATTTTGCCTCATAAAAATTAGGTTTATTAGTGTAGACTTTGGATAGGGAGTAGTGCATGCAGATAGGAACAAATGTGTACAGCAAAACAGTTGGTGCTGAGGACCTGATGTCCATCGTATATAAATTTTGTCTTTACCTCAGAGTAGCTTTCACAGGCTGAATGTCCAATTGCTGCTGGTGTGCATTAAGTGCACTCCCAGACCACATATTTCAGTTTATTGTCCTCAAAAAGGAAGCCACAATGCTCCACAATCCAAACCAAAGCTGGCAAAGCATGGACAACTGCTGCCGAAGTACGCTCCTGAGCCAAATTAAAATACTCAGATGGACCTGTCCCAACTCGTCTCAATCTGGAGCTCTAAGTCATTCAGTTTGGTGAGCAGAAACCAGCCTCTAAACTTCCATACAGTTTTACACTCTTCATTAATCCATTATTGTATCTTTGAATATATATGTGTGCTCTGCTGCTAGCAGACTTTCTTGTGGAGATCATGCAAGTTATCTGCAAGAAATCTTGCAATGGAATGCCAGCATAAGTCCTGCTGGGACTGTAAGCCATCTTTCTTCTATTGCTTGCCCTTTGAACAAAACCTTTTCTCTTCCACTGACTATTGCAGCTTTTCCAAAGAGAGGGTATTATAATAATCTGCATTAACTGGGGGGTGATGATATGGACCAGAAATTTTAGCAAGCTCTACAGAGGTGTAGCTGACAGGTGTCAGCACTTGGTGCTTAGTCAGACTCATTCCTGTGTTCTTAGTGCCTCGTCTCAGAAGAATGGCAGATAAACCAAATTTCCCTTCATTGTCTGCCTCAGACATTTCAAAAGATATTGCATCACAGAAGGTTGTATCTGGCTTATAGAAATAAAATAGCCAGAACTGAAAAGAAAAATATGTAACTACACAGGACAAAGCAAATATAAATATTGTTTAATTACTTCAGGCAGATCTGGGTCTAGCACAGGGGGATTAGATTCCTAATTGTGAGTTCACGGTGCCAAGGGAGAATGGGGTATTCTACATTCGTCAGGATTGCCCTGCACATGTGTGAATATGAAACAAAAAAATCAGGTCTCTGCTTTTTGCCATTTAAAATTATTCTGGTACTAACATATACAGGCAGTAACACCAAAACCATGCAAAAGATGACCCAGGTGCAGAGTACCTTTATTTTGTCTTCGCAAAAATAAGTGAGAACATCCTGCTTTCTCTGATACCCCCTAAAGAAGAACACAACACACCTTTTTCTCTCTTTGTCAGAAGAACCAAAAATATCGGTGCCAGGTTAATAAAAAAAGGAGACTTAAAAGCTCCCAAGTTTGGGTCATGTAACAATCTCAACGGAAAGCACACTTCCAAAGCACCCTAGCTAAGGGGAGGCACTCCTGGAAGCCTCCCAGTGCCATGTAACTTACTTGTCAGCCGTCCTCTGCTGGCAAGATGACTACAGCATTGCTTGATTTTGGACTATTTTGCTCTAAAAAGTTATTTTTAAACAGAAAACCTAACTCTGTAACTTTTATTCCTACAAAAGTCCTCACTAAAGTAACCTGATTGGGTCTTCTTTTCCACTAAAATAGCGTCCTTAATGTCAGGAGAAGGTTTGGCTTAAGAAGCAAACTTTCTGCAATAAAGCTTCTCCTGCACTCTACATTGCTTTACGTATTTTTCTGCAGTATGTAACATATTATCAGACATATGTACATATGGGAAGAAGATAGATAAATAGTGTTTTTTTCAAATGGAATAGAGTATCACGAGACAATCAAATATGTTAGAACATGTTGACATAAAACATAGTATTTCCTGGACCTAAGGATTTAGCTGTTGAAGTAAGAACATGCTTAAGGTTTGATTGTCCCCTTTTCTTACATGAGCAGGCCTCCCATTAATGTCAGTAGAAGTTATACACACAAAACCAGAAGATAATAGACATACACAATATACAGAGTAGGAGAGTAGAAATAGACTCCAGTGGAGCTAGAAAATGCCTTGTTTCCTTTTCTTTCCTCTGCAGAGCTTGCATCATTGTGGTTTTGTGTATTTCCAAGAAGGCAAAATTTTGAATTGTAGAAACATACTTTGACGAGTTCTCATCTAGAAGAAATGCCACGGGAAATGAAAGATAGAAGGCTGCTAGACTGACAGCTAACATATGATAAAATTTAAGCAGTTAACAAGCTCCAGTGAACACAGGTGGGCAGTGAATCAAAGTGTCTTAACATATTAACCTTTACAGTGTGGCTCCTGTGCAGTTTTTCAAAGGCATCTTGCTTTTTTCATTACTGATGGAGGGAGAATTACTTTTCAGCACTTTTTTTCTTTTTTTTTTTTTTCTTTTTTTCTTTTGGTTACTGAAAACCTTTATTATGTGTTCAGCAGAGAATAGCTCTTGTAACTATGCAGGCTCCATTCTTTTATCTATCGCTGATACTATTGATAAATAGAAACTGTGGAGATAATAACATTTAAATAAGACTGTGGGGTTTCTCATTAAACTTAATTCCCTTCTTAGTCAAACTTCTGTTTTTCTGATGGATGTTCATTGACTTTAGTGTTACTCTTAACTTGTCCTGGAATGGAGAATCAAGTTTATTGGCCTTAACCCTCCACAAGTAAATCAGTGTTCATGTAACGGTTATTCCTGTATTAGAGTCCTTTCACCTTAGCACAATACAAACAACAATAGTTCCTCAAATGGTCTCTTAACAGACAACCCCAACCCATTTTTTCTCATCTTGAAAGGATTTTGTGCTGTCGACCAGATCGAACTGCAGATGACACTGCCTAGTTAAAGCTTAGCAGGCAATGCTCTGGCAGCCTCACTGCTGTTTTTCCTCTTATGTATCAAAATCTATGTTTGAAAATAGCATCTGCTAGTGACTTTGCGCAAGAGATCGAAGGATCACAGGGGCTCTGGTTCATCAAAAGCAGCTAGTACTATTCTGGAAATTAATGAGGGAAGCACAATTACTGGCACTGTGCCTAAGCTCACTTCTTGAGTGTACAGTAGTAAATCCTGAGGTCTCAGCCTCCTGAACATCCACATGGGGCAAGATTTTTGAGCATTCTTTGGTTCCTGTGCTGTCTGGATGCTTAGTTTGGTTTCTCTGAATAACGACATAGTTGAGGAGAGTGCCTGCCTAAGTTTTGCTCTAAGGTGGTCACAGGCAACATATGCATATTAGTACTGAAATACTCTAACATCCTTCAGTTATAAAATCATAGAACCATAGAATGGTTCGGGTTGGAAGGGACCTCAAAGACCATCTAGTTCCAATCCACCTGCCATGGGCAGGGACACCTCTCATTAGATCAGGTTGCTCAAAGTCCTGTCCAGCCTGGCCTTGAACACTGACAGGGAGGGGGAAGCCACAGCTTCTTTGGGCAGCCTGTGCCAGTGCCTCACCACTTAAATCATAAAAACCAGTCTCAGGTACCATTTTCATATCATTCTCCTAAACTGTTCCACCTGAAAAAATTGTTCCATTTTGTAGCTCCATTGGTGTTTTTTTTTGTGATTTCTCCCCCCCCCAAGTTCTGTTTCCTTTTCTATTATCCTTTATGTCCCTTCTTTTAATCATAGTTCTGTCTCATATTTTAATGACATTTCTTGTCATAATAGTAATTAAAATAGTATTAAAGCATTTTATAGAAATGCTGATAGAAAGCCTATCATCAGAGCCTGCTTTGTCTTTTGCCAAAGGACAGAGCTAAGACAGCATTATTTAGACCTGCAGGCCATTCTTTAGGATTCAGTGTAGTTCTACAGCGCCTTGATGCTTGACTGCTGGATGGAGAGAAAAAGTAATGGAAAAAGATTTTCAGGTTCATGATGGCACTGAGAAAATGGAAGAAGTGGTGTACATTGAAAACGTGGTTGAAGGTGAACTTGAGAATCAGGGCCTTGAATGTAGTACCAATGTCCCATTTCAAGGACTTGTAACACACTCTGAAGTTGTGTATGTTTTTAGGTCAGACTGAGAAGATGTTTTGTAGACCAAACAACACCTGGTTATCTATGAAAAGAGCATTCTCAAAAACATTGATGTTCTCAGACACTGTTATTTCCTCAGAGAGAGCAGGAAGAGAGAAATCTGAAGCATCACGGCCACGTGTTTGTCCAGTAGATTCCTCCATTTCACTAGGTTTGAATCTATCATCTCTCCAAACTGCCTTCAGCTTTTTAATAGGAAGAAGAGAGGGCATGTCAGGAGTACCTGCCCTACCAGTACAGCAAATGCTGATATAGACACATTTCCTGTTTTGTTTTCCTTCAGAATGTGCTTTGTTTCTGGAAGAAGAAACCTAAGCATTAATTCTACTCCTTACAATGTAGCTGCTAAATGATGCACATGTCATGGTCTGTTTTGAAAAATGTTTGTTGTGTTTATTATGAGGGCTGGGATTTCTGCATTTGAGGTTTCCCATGATTTAAAATACTTCTTGTTTGTGTGTCCTTCTCCTGGCAACTATACCAAAGGTCAAAAAGAAGAGACAAAAAGCACTGAAGGTGATTTAGATGGTCCTTTGGTGCATGTAGTAGACTCAAAATTATACCACTATACGTGAGAAGCTGGACAGTCTGGTTGGCTAAACCCTTTGAGGATGGCAGTAGGCTTGTTGGCATACTTGTGCTCCTCTGATGTCTATTCTGCTGCTACTTAGAGATTGAACAACCTGATCTGGTGCCTTCTGAAATCATTGTCAGTTTTGCAATAAGCTTCATTGAGAGTGAGGGCAAACCCAGAGCAGAGGAGGCAATGGATGGGTACATACGATGCAGCTGCTATAGCTGAGATTTACATGACCCTTTTCAAGGACAGTACAACAGTCTTTCGAACAGGACTGCCATAATTTAGAACTGCTCTTACAAGCAGTCAGCTGACACTGAGGGCTGTCACGTGTCACACAATATCACACTGTATCCTTGCCCTTGAAGAAGAAGTCTGCATCCCCAGCAGGTAGGGAATGGCTCCAAACAGTGCAGAAGTGGCAATGTCTTTTTTGGTTTTACATTCCTTTTAGCACAACTGTAGTAAACTAAAGTGTCCCACATGCTATCACTTCTGGTCAGGCTCTGAGCAAACATTCCCATCATTCACCATTGCAGGGAGAGGACACCATATGCTGCTTATACCTGCATGGCATGAAGATCCTCATTCATGCTTTGCTCAATCCCTCCCTGTGACTCCTTTATAAAACTGTCCCTCATTACTCCTCGTGCTGGGTTAGTAGAGTGTACACCTCAGTGTATTGCCCAAGCTGCTCCACTTGCTTTCAACTCTCTTGTGCCTTCTGTCATCCTCCAAAAGACAGAAATTCTCTGCATTCAGATCATATTTTCCCATTCTCCACCCAATCATTGTTTGTATTTCTTTTTTAAATCAGGTGTCTGGCATCTCTCTAATATTATTTTTCTGCACTTATTGATACTCCTGCATCAACCACTCCTGCATCAACCACTGTGTCAACTGAGACACATATTTAAGACACATAGGAAGGTGGAAAGTTATTGAGATGTGCAGTTTTTGTCACATTTGAAGACATTTATCAGCTGCTAACCCAGATTTCTAGATCTATGATCAGGTCTGGCTGAAGCTTCTTGCTCAGACCTGGGTATCAGTGCCTCTACTTACTCCTTAGGAAAAGGTGTGGCTGTCTGTACTGGGAATGATGCAAATCTGGGGATGGAAAGGTACATATGGTGTGTGCTTCACTCATGAATTGGCATACACTCTGGAAATGTCCAAGACATTCATCTGGACATGGGAACACAGGTGGAGTTCTATCATATTCTCTCCTTCTCCTTTCTGACCTTTGACTCCATAAAAACGTGAAGTCTGTGACATTTTCAGATATTTAGAAGAGGGCTGGAAGGAGCTAACACAATATTGAAACACTGAAGACAGGTTGACAAATTGTCATTTTGGGATTAGCACTTTGAACATGCAGTCATCTGTATTAAGTTTTTCAACATGGTTCTACTGTGCTGGAACAGAAGATTCTACAGCCATATGGAGGAGCTGCATGTTCACATGTGCATGAGTTGGCCATATCAGTTCAGATGAAGGATCTGTCTAGTTCAGTATTCTGCTTATCCGTGGTCATGAGAAGATGCTGGAGGAAGGGAAGGTAAGGACAAGTCTGGTATGTGTGTTCATTTGATGTGCCTCCTGTTATTTTCAGCTCAGAAGGTTTCCTGGTCCTGGTGTTTGTCTATTAGCAGTCTTCAATGCTTTTTCTTTTCCCATGTGCTCACTTAATTTCCCCATTAAAACTATGAAGAGATTTGGACTCCCAAATGTCCTTTGGCAAATAATTTCCCAGATGTGTAATGCACAGCATGAAGAATATTCTCCTTTCATTTGATCTGAACCTGGGTCCTATTAGCTTCACTTGATATCTGTGTTAAAATCTGTATTTAAAGCTCAGGTACTGGAAGAGGCAATCAATGGTCAAGGCCTATTCACCATCCTTGTGTTACCACTTCTCATTGCTGGTTTTGCCTTGCTAAGCTTTATTATTACAAAAGGCTCTAAATGGCAGTGAGTGTCCACTTGCTGTGTCTAATCTGCACTAATTTTGTGAAAAAAAATTCTTGGCAATCTGTTTCCTTCCCTCCCTGCTGTAGCCCAGGCCAACTGGATGGTCTAATTCAACATAGCCCTGAAACAGCCTCCACCATTGTGCTCATATAAACTTTGAGTGTTAGAGTAAAAAAGGCTTACATAATCGATGCCATTGGTCTTATGCATACAGCCAGGATATATGACATAAAACACTCCATTTCTTCTTTAATTGTATAATTTAAATATATCGCATTTTGCTTTTGGCAAAGAGGTCTTTCTTTCATGTGTTGACTATGGGTTTTTGAGTCTTTGCCCAGGTGTCTACAGAGTGCTCTGCACTGACTGACCCTTCACATCTATGTTTTCAGAAGAGACTGAGGATGTACCTCAATTTGCAGGCATTCAAGTTAATACACCACAGAAGTACCTGATTGATCAGCCAGGGTCTACCACCCTCTGGTAAAAAAAATGAAGTTTGTTGACAGTGTCTCAGGCCAGACACCCAAAACTGTGACAATGCAGATTGATTAAAAAACCCCCAAAAACCTCCCCCGCCACCCCAAGCCACAGGAAATTTGTTGAATAGGGACCTCAAGATTCAGTCCATCACTTAAAATAATTAAGGATGTAGATTATTTTAATAACCCGTCAGATGCTTTTATAGGAAATATAATAAATTTTGCTGGATTCCTTCCACAGAGGCAGCCTGAATATGAAATAATGCTTTTGATTTTAAAGCATCAGTTGATACAGGACCTTCTCTTTGAGCATCACCTCAGATGGCTGGACTCACACTTTGCCCATTTCCTCTATACTATCATCTCTTTATGAGGTAGCAAACACCTTTTTGCTGAGTACTAACTTAGACTATATATCCTCCTGTCTGTCTACTACTTTTCACTATTGACAAGCACCTCAAACTGCTTTTTTATAGATGCTTCTTAGAAGATTGACTATAAGTCCTTTCAGTGTGAATTCAGTTTGATTTTATTTGCCTAAACTAACTAGGTGAGATTTGATTGCTTTGAATTTTATAATTAATTTTAGTTTTCATGAAGGTTGTCTGTGGGTGTTCACATGGTTCTATGCCTGTAATTTTCAATGTGGTGTCTTTTATGAAACTCCTACAGATGCACACATACTCTTCAAGGGAGGAAAAAAAAGAAATAAAAAAAACCCCGATTGTGTTTTGAGTTATAGCAGCAGCCAAATTCCTCCTGAAACTGGTTAACTTACATGCATCTTGCATCTTCCTTAAGGTTAAAAAGAGCCACTTCATTTTAAAATAATGTAATAAAAACACTGCTGTCAGGCTGAGACCTTGTCTGCCAAGCCTAACCCTCAGATGAAGTTTTACAGCCAAGTTATAAATCCCTAAAAGTGGAGCTGGTAGTGAGGGTATTGACAGAACCTTATCTAAGGAGTCCTGTCCTGGTGGGGAGGGGGGCTCAAACTGAGGGTTTCAAAACAAAAGATGGTCTGATAGCAGAGGCTCAGTCACTTGCACAGATAGTTTGGCCATACGTGGTAAGCATGATGCTAGTTTATTTATTTGTTTATGAGTGTGTATTAACCACCAGGGTTTGTATATTCTCAACCTCTCTTTGATCCTTTTTTTTAAAAACAAGAGTTCTACCATCTGTAAACATTTCTGTGCTGACCATGCCTTTGGCTTAGTCAACATATGAAATCCATAAAGGCTTATTTTTTGATAAAAGAAATGGCTAAAGACAATTGACATTATCGTTTGAAGTTCATGGCATTTCATGCTAATTTAGTAATGTAGAAATGGAACAGAGGCCTGGATTTATGTAAAGAACTTGTCCAAAGTTGTAACCCTTAACATATTTTGTACATACTTTTTCTTTCTGTTTTTTTCTCCTATACAAGAAATTTAATATGATTTTGATTAGTTTCTGATGAGTTGAAATTTTGGTAAGTGCAACTCCAGAATTGGAGTTTTCTGTCACCACCATATTTGGGCAACAATGTAGAAAGGCTGTTGTATTTGCTTTATTGTTCAAGTAATAAAAGGCTGTATACAGAAACATCACTGAAAGAAAATATTCCTACTGTCTACCTAAAACTATGTTGATACATATATAATGGTTCTCAGAACATTCTGGTCCAAAATTACTTCAATATTGAGTTGAAGAAGAAGATCCAAGACATCTAAATCCCTTATTTCGGATAGACTGCCACTAACTTATGGCATGACTTCATTTGAGTCACTTAACCTTTCTGTAGTTCCCATTATCTCACCAGATGCCAAGTGAAGATCAAAATCCATCTAACTACAGAAATACTGTGGGACTTTACCATTCAAAACAGAAGGAGTTACAGGGGTACCTTATGATTTGCAAAAGGTATTAGCAAATTTCTGAATGAAAAAAATAGTGTTCCTATACCAAAGATATTGCTGACTACTGTGGCCGAGACTGTTTTTCTAGTAACATTACAGTTAATCTGTGTATACCCATTCAATGAGTTGGGACAAAGGTCTAAATACTGAAGTAATATGAAAAGCTAGGGTACCATAGGAATCTTAGAGTGATAGGTTTGGGGCAGCTTCTACCCATTCTATTGATGGGGTTAAGGTCTTCACACAGAGAGGGTCACAACCTGGGGCCAGTCAAGGATAATAATGGTCACTTTTTGTCATTCACGTAATGAGGAGCAACAATGCAATGCCATGTTGATGTGAAGAACAGATCCACTGTCTCAGACACAGAAGGACTGAGGCACTTTTGACAGGTGAGAAGTGTATATATGCATGAAACTGTTCCAAAAGCTGTACTCTGTAGCAATTAAAGAGTTGTTAAATGCAAAAGTGCCTAACTCTAAGGAAGAAACTGAAAAACTGGATTTATTTTATGAGTCTATGTTTCAGAAGTACTAACAGAAATATGAAAGGGGAGCTATGAATTGGGAAGTGTCAGCCTGGAGTCCAGACTTGCTGGAGCTAGGGCTCCTTGAATCCCTTGAAGGAGATAGCAGCAGCAGCAATATCCTCAAGTTTGCTGAAATGGACTAAGAGCTGTTTGCTTATAGAAACATAGATATATCCATGCATAGCCATCCGCCTGAGAACACAGTCCTGGCTCTGGATGACCCTCAGCTCTGTCCCTATTCCAGGGTTGCACACCAGTATAAAAGATGTTCAAACCTCAAATATTATGATCAAGCTTTCCACACTGGGATTTAGAAAATGGGAAGCCTTACTGCTCTAGTAAAAATGTCTGTAAATGAGGGACTTCAGTCACAAAACCTCTCATTCTCTCTATTCCCTCCACAACTACAATGAATATGAGCATGTTTGCTTCCATTCTGTGCATCTGGAAGTTCCTAGGACTTCTGACTGAACCTGGGTCAACAGTAATAGCACAGTAACATCCTACTGTGTTTAGAATGTACACCCAGCTGTGTTTGTAATTTTTAGAGCTGAAACACAAGCTGCAGCATCTCAAGAAATAACAGGGAAAACAAAACAATACAGCAAGCCAGCGTCCATCATGTGTTCTTTCTGTTGCCTCCCAAAGCTTTAATTTAATTTTTCAGTGAAAACTTTTGTGTCTGTTAATAGAAATTCAATCAACTGTTTGAACAGTAAATCCAAGATGGCTTGTACAAAAAAATTCTATTAACAAGATAGTGGAGAAAGTTCTGAAACCTCAACTGAAAATCTACTTGTTAAATACTGTTCAGAATGTACCACAGTACAAGATGTTTCTGCAGCCTCCTAGCTAGCAAATATCATATTTAATTTCCTTTAAGGCATAAGGCTTAGTTCACATTTTTTGTCTTCATGCTCCTTTCAAAGCTATGAGTGAGTGCACACTGCTGTATTGTCCCATAGCAAAGGTCCACCCAGCTCAGTACCTTGCCCCTAACACAGGTAAGGAATGAATTACTTGGCAAGAGTTTAGGAACAGGGAAAGCATTTGGCACTGCCTTCTCAAACTATTCCCTCAGTTTCTGACAAATTTTGTCTCAGAAACTCAGAAACAAGTTCCTAAACTGGAACTTGTATTTTTGTCATCTATTTCTTTGGTTAGATGTGTGTGTGGAAAGATAGTTTTCTGCAACTGGGAAGGAGACTTCCTCACTATTATATAGATCGATCTATCATGCAAAAAATGCATGTTTTGGTTAGTTGCCTCAGGCATTTACAATGCTGTAGTAACACAATTGTCCAGCCTCAACTGAACAAGCCTATCTGGGACACTGAGAAGTAGTTGCAATGGATGCTTTAGTCATGTTGCTTCTTTAAAGACTAGAATGGTGACTGTGGATTTAGAGCTTCAGACTTAAAGAGGGTATCTACACATTTCTGTCCTTTTTGTGAAAACAAGCTTAGGAACATAAAATTAGGTCTTCAATTCTGTAAATCAAATATTCTGTTTTGTGAAAATGCAGACCACAGGTCTACGCAGACAGATTGTTTACAGAGAGTACTCCAAAAATGGCAAGGAAAGAAGTTTGGAAGGGACTACAACTGGAAATGCTGACCCTGAGACTTTACATGTTGGGGCAGTAGCATTCTCTCCAACTTTTTTTAACACTGTATGCATGATATTTAATGAGCAATCATCTGCTCAATATTTGAGGCTTTGTTTGTAGAATACCATTATTGTGGGATCTAGCACATGGTCCTAACAGAATCCCTGTCTGGGCAAGATGCGGGACATCTAGACCTCACGACTCTGTTCTCCCAAAATAAGTCAGGTGCCAATGAGTTTCTCATTTTTTTGGTGAGCAGTATTGAAACTCTTCTAGAAAGGACCTAGTAATGGTATCCTATGACAAGGACATTGAGATGCACAGGAGTGGTATGTTCAAGCGCATCAATAGTACAGATACTTGCATCTTTTGGCCTGTCACAGACAGTTACAAGAAGGAAGTGGATGCACAGAGCCATGCATTTGAATACCAGCTTGATTCTCAAAATGAGCTATAGGTTTTACCTTCATGCCCAACAGTAGTGCAATAAACAACAAAGTCCACACGTCATGGACAGTTTGATCTTCCATAGAAGAAGAGTCTTATTTGGGGGGTTTCTTTTTGTGAGTGTGTTTGTGTGCGTGTATGCTTTGGTAATCACAAAGAACACAGAAGGCCCAACTAGTTGGAAGACTCTGCCCTGCATTTTGGGAAGTGGTCAGGCCTACAGTATTGCCAAAGGCATTTTCTACCTTGGGCATGGAAGCAATTGGCTGCCAGCGCAGTGCTGGCACTTTTCATGGGGAATTTAGATTGGGGAAAATGTTAAGCATGGGGTAGGGAGAGGACTGTGTTTGATCTAAGCCACTTGTTCTTACCTCCTTCCCCTACTCCCCATGGTTAAATACTGTAAATGAAAAAACTTTTATCGTATTTACCAAATACCTGAGAAAAGCCTGTCATTGAAATGAAAATGAATTCTTTGCTGGGTTATAGAAATGTAGAAACAAAGACATACACCTAGACAAATGAGTAAGAGTTGATGTGTAGATTGCAAACTCTGTTAAAGAAGCTGCATCAGATAGGTCTCACAATAACTTCCATGTGGAGCTGCCTAAATCAGAAATCTTAAATTTGTTACCCAAGAACTATGGAAGAGAGCATAATATCAGTGTATGAAAAATTAAAACTCAGATCTCTCAGGGGCCGTCTTTCAAGATCAATGAAGATCCACATAGTTTTGTGTAAAGGCAATCAGATGCAATTTTTTTTTTTTTCCTTTTAATACTTTACTGCAGGTTTAATTGCAGCAATATTTCAATGCCAAAGAGAGTAATTTGCAGCTTGAATACAGCATTAGATCTGCAATACCCGACATTTTAAAACCTCAGTATAAAAATGAGCATTTGGTACTAGTACCACAAGAATTCTCATTTCCTGTTCAACTTTCAAAGAAATTGAAGTTAAATGTCTATATTAACGTTTATAAAATTTTAGGAGTGATTCCCTTATTACATAATTAGCTTAAGCACTCTGCATATCTGCCGATTAGAGACATTACTCAGAGTCTGCCCTAGAACAGCTGCATTCCTAGACAGAAAAAGATACTAATGTGGCCCTGGGGGAGAGCTCTCCATTTTGACAGAATAAAACATTCTTGGAATACAGTTATTACAATTCATAATTGTTCACTTTAGGGGGAAAAAAAAAACCCCAAAAAACCCCAACAGGGAAAAAAGTATCTTGTTAATGAAACAAAGATTTCTAATACATTCATATTTCAAAATCCTTTGCAGTTGAGGATGCAGGTAGCTAGTGTGTGTATGTTCTCCATGTTGTGTATAAGGAGGAAGTAAATTTGGGAACTCTGACTACATGCAGCTCCCTAAATCTGATCAGACAGTGACAATAAGGGTGATGACAATAGGGATAAGTGTTAGAGGCGAGTGCTATGATTCAGATGATTAAGCATGAGCCCAAACTGCATGAATTTAGAAGTAGCAAAGCATGTGAGTCCATTTAGCTGCATCTGTGATACTGCTACCAGGTGATGGGATTTCAGCAAAAGAAACAGAAAAGGGGAAATAAGGCAGAAATTCAACTCCTCTGGAGTTATCACAGCAATTAATGACTCCCTGGCTGACATGATCAGGAACTGCTACACTATTAAAAAAATCCCTTAATTACTACAAATTATTTTCACTGCTTCTCCAGCAGTGTGACAGAGAGAGCTATGGTGATGTCTAGACTTTTCAGGTCAAGTGGGTTAAAGCACGTGGGATCCAATAGTGAAATCTAACAAAGCATAGTTGTGTGGTCCCCAAGAGGAGCTCAACCAGGGTTGTAATGAATATGTCCTGCTGCACAGATCTCCTCATTCTGGAAGTCTGGAAAAGCAGTGGCCTCTTCTGCAAGGAAGCTGTTGGTGTTTCTGGATTAATTCTGACTCTCAGGGGAAAAAAAAAATGTGTCCCCCCCAAGCTAAAGGAATTCACATTTAATTGAAAGAAACTTAAAATTTTATTCCAGAGGGTCCAATGTCTTTTTTGCTACTTCAGACTCACTTGAGAAGCAGCAATATAATTGTAGCTCTCACTATGCTTTAAAACAGTTCTGAATATCCTTGTCCCATCTGGGCGACCTTTAACAAAGCAATTATCACTCCTGTTTGTGAGAACAGTGTTCCTATTTCCTGCCTACAATTCAATGTGAGAAACTATGGAGAAAACTTAATAAATCTTTCTGACTTGAAACTCCTTTTCTTAGTCAGTTGTAAAAGACCCTTCCAAACCCCTCACACTTTCATACCCTTGGAAGTGGTGTCAAGTACTTAGCATGTTGCCAAATGGTGAGTCAAAGCAATGCAGTTCACTACAAGCCAGGGCTGCCTGTCCCACTGAAGCATTGGAGACAGCAGTCATAGTGCTAAGTGAGGCATATCACATGCGGTAGGTGCCCAATTTCAGCTGTCTTTCCACTGATGACATATAGAGATGAACTAAAGGAGCTTTGGAAACCAAGTGGTCTGAATTGCTCATTCCTCTCTTGACTCTGAGTACAACAAGAAACCAGTGACTCAATTAGATGATCTGAAGCTAGCCTGGTCTGCTATCTTCAACATTAGCATTGTTTTTAAAACTTTTTCACCCTCCCGCTAGGAAATCTGGGGTTTCAGTGTAGATCTGCCTTAAAAAAATATTTCATTTGTATTCATATAGTGGCGATAAGAGCATTACATCATATAGCATCCGTTAGTTATTATTGCAGTTTAAGAAAGAAGAAACTAATTTTGTTTAATTTAAAACCTGCTCTGACACTATAGCTTTCTCAGTCTAACCTGAACCTCAGTGAGTTAGTATTCAGCTGAAGAAAGATTGTCTAAGAAGTAAGAGAGATTAAAAAAAAAATGGAAAAAATAAGGTGAAGCCAGGAATGACTGTACAGGAATGATAAATGAAGATTGCAAAAGAAACAAAAGAAAGAAATTTAGGAGAATATGCAACATGAGTCTTCACTCTCAAAAACACAAATGTGATGGCACTGTGTTGACGGAGTTTGTATTAGACTTGTCTGCAAATATCGACAATTATATTCCTTCCTACATACAAAAATTATGCATGCTTTCAGAAAAGGGATCTTGCTAAATGTCTTTTGTTTATGTGGTTCTTAAGCATGCCAGCACTGAATGTCTTACTGACATGTACATTAATTATGATTTCTGGTTAACTTAGTAGATCTCCCTAAAAGTAAAGATGAAAATAGCTGATTTTTTTTGTCAGTGCATAAACAGAGTGGGGTTTAGAGAAGAATAGTTTGCACGCTACCCAGTAAACTTAATCCCAGTTCCATTTGCCTTCCTTCTAACTTTTAGGTTGGGTACCTTTCAACATTGATAGACATTTTTTTTTCCTGCCCTACCCACCAATCTTTTATTATTTTCTTGGAAGGAGTTAGAAATCTTAAGATATCTCTTCCAATTGTATATAAACTGGACTGGATTATTTGGTTACTCTAGATAGAAATTAAGACTTTTTCTCTTTTAAATTGGGTGTAGCTTTCCTGTAGAAGATGTGACCAATAGTTCAGCAAAACAAGCAGTGGGCTTTTCAAACTTCCAGGAATAGTTTTCAAATAAAGAATAGGACCTGCAGTCTTTAGAAACACGCTGCGGGACAAAGTACTTTGCCATGATGCTTAATGGCACTAAATGGAGAGGGGGTGGATTTCCAGTGGAACAGTTCTGGATCCCTACTGATTGAGCTGATATACCTAAGAGGAACTGAATTGTCTATTCAGCTACAGAAACTGAGCTGGTTGCCTGCACAAGCTACTTAGAGTGGTGACTGTTAAGTGTATGTTCCACATGCAAAACTTATTAGGCACCGAGTAAAAAGTTGCCATGTGGATGGTGGCAAGCAATATATTGTGGCATTTACACAGTGCATTGGTAATTTTGCCACAATATTAACACATTTATGCTTAGATACAGAAGGGATGTAAGCAAGCTTTTGCCTGTGTTGTATTTTTCAGGAAACAGAACATTAACAACCCAAGATATAAAGGTCTGGCTGTTACAAGCAGAATTAGCAGAAATTAGGGAACTAATATGAGTTATGAAGACTGAATTTACACATTATATGGTCAGCTGAGTAATACACATAATTCACAGCAATCAAGTGAATGGTGAGATAAGATTTGGGGTATGGTTCTCAAAGCCTTTAGGAAGCTTCGTCCTTGTTGCTAATTAATTGGAATTTTCAACTTCTGGCAAAAATTCTAGCAGACAGCCTGCAGGATATGATCTGTAAGATTATTAGCCCAGACCAAGTAAGCTTTGTAAATGAATGACTACGACCAGAGAATTACAATGAAAATACTGAATATTATCTAAAAAGCTAGTGGCATGCAGGAACCCTGGCAGCTTATGCAGCCAATGATAAAAAGACCTTTGACAAAATAAACTTGAGGATTCCTATATGCACATTAGGAGAGAAGTCAGATATTTATAAGCTGGTAAGAACTTTCATATGAGGCTCTCAAAATAAATGGCACTTTAAAAAATTACCTCTGCTAGGGAGCATATTTCAGTAGATGATGGTGCAAGTCTGATGAATGTCTTAGAGTTCTTATTTTGGTTTTCCCATATTTTTGGAAGAAGAAAAAGCTTACAATTGGGCAAGTAGTATGATAGCTGACTGTATCAATGTGACAATGTATCCAGAGGAGGGCCGCAAAGATGACCGGGGGCTAGAGCACCTCTCTTATGAAGACAGGTTGAGAGAGTTGGGTTTGTTCAACCTGGAGAAAAGAAGGCTCCAGGGAGACCTAATTGCAGCCTACCAATACTTCAAGGGAAGTGGGAGAGGGACTGTTCATCAGGGAGTGTAGTGACAGGACAAGGGGCAATGGCTTCCAAATTAAAGAGGGTAAGTTTAGATTACATATTAGAAAGAAATTATTTACTATCAGGGAGGTGAGGCACTGGCACAGGTTGCCCAGAGAGGTTATGGAAGCCCCATCCCTGGCAGTGTTCAAGGCCAGGTTGGATGAGGTTTTGGGCAACCTGATCTTGTGGAGGGTGTCCCTGCCCATGGCAGGGGGATTGGCACTTGATGATCTTTGAGGTCCTTCCAACCCAAACCATTCTATGGTTCTATGATTCTATGACACTTAATAGTCACAGTCCAATAGTTAATGTATCCATAGTTAAAAGACTATCAATAGCAATAATATTTTAATTGAAAAGAGTGTGTGTGTGTGTGTGTGTGTGTGTGTGTGTGTTTAATTGCATCCCACCTCACCATGCCTGTTGGAAAGTTTTTGTGACTTATTTGCAGAAATGTGCTATTTTCTCTTGCATCTGCAATGCCTCCATAAACTTAACATCACTGAAGGCAAAATAAATGCAGCATCTATAAAAATGACAACTTAACCTGCTCTTGCTAGTGAAGCATCTATTACCAAATATTATTATAATTCAGAATAACACCTTCAGGAGAGCTGAAAACAAGTGAGGCATATATACATAGTTAAACAGTTTCTACAAGTTATTTTGCCATTGTTTTCACTGAAGCAAGCCCAACATGTAGTATCTTCTGTGATCTGGTCTGCATGGCCACTGATACCAGTATGTTAGCTTCTTGAATGCAATAAATTTACAATGACAATTTTAAAAATCTGACTAAGAATTAGAAACACAGAGCTGAGAGATAATGAAATGCTAACAAGTAAGAGGCAATATCTGATTTATACTGAAAAATAAAGAAACTTGGTTTATCTATTTGTTATTTCTAGTAATCCAAGTGCCTTATTCAAAGTTAGCCTACTGGCAAAGAAAGTTGCTTACACTGCATCCCTGAAAGTCAGTCAAATTAAAAAAAACCCACAAACTTGGTTCCAGGGGGCTTTTTTTTCCTGAAAGCTGATCTCTGGAAATATTATTACATAAGAATACATTTTTCCTTTATTAGGATAAAGTAAACAATGCTGCCAGATGATCTTGCAATATGTCATAGGTACTGATCTGAAAGTAATTTCTCCTTTTGTGCAAAGTCCTCAGCACCTCTAACATTATCTTACCATAGGTATGGAGTAGTGTTCAACCTGAAATTACAAGGAAACAAGGATCAAGATGCTCCTCAACTGATTTACTATCACCATCACTTGTGATACATGAATATGACCTGCTGATGCAACACCTAGGAAGGTGGGAAGAAGGAATAAAACTGTACCGTGCATCCTGTGATCACTCCTCCAAGTTTGATAACAGAGTCCCAGGAAGGGAAAATGTTCCTCCAATCTGAGATTGTACAAGAGAACATGCATAAAAGTCCTGTCCCTGTAAAGGTGAATATCATCCCAGGAGTAGTTACAGAAAGCATTATTTCTGAGCTTCGTAGAGTAAGAATGCAACTGAACATGGAGAGAAGTGGCAATAGTGAAAAACATTTAGTCAGATTCAGATTTGAAATCAGATGTGCATTTTTGTCTGCTACTGTATGTAGTCATCAAAACAATCTGAGAGTTTTCTCTTCCTTGTAGGTCTTAACTCAAAACTGAGAATGGCACCCCTCTTGTTTAACTTTGGGTGTCTTCTGCATCAACCTCTGCTGCCAAGCAGGTCATCCAGATTTCCTTCAGATTTAATGTGGAGACATAAATACGTGCAAAGAGCACTTGGTTCATCCAATCTGCTTTAGGAAGATTTAAAGGTTGGGGTTTTTTTTTGTTGGGTTTTCTTTTTTTTTTGTAATAGCCAATAAAATTCTATTTGCTTTTTCATTCCTTTTTTTATGAAGAATTGCCAGGACTAGCCTCACAGGTGGACATATCACGTGAATCTCACTTTGCATGGCTTAAAATCACATGCTGGAGAGGAACTGAAAGATATGAAGCTTAAATGGAAAAATACCTAGGTGAAATCTGAAGGCCAATCATACGCAGCAGGGTGGAGAAAGCTTGTAGATAGATCCCTCTGGCCTTACAATTTTAATTTTAGGGAAGAAGGCCTGACTAGGAACAGAACAATCAAAACTGAAGTGATGCCAAAAGGTGAAGATACTGTAGTGATAGTTAATTATAAAGCTAGTTATCTAGAGTCCTTTCAAAAGGCAAGTAATACTCACAGCAGAGGATATAATGAATGATACTGTAAAACTCCAGGTTCCTGGAATATCTGAAAGTAGTAAATGAACAGAGAAAAGGAGCACACATGCTACTTCTGAAAGGAACAGTGAAGAAACCAGAGAGAACAGAACCTTACAAAATGCAGATACCAAAGTTAAGTCTGGGCATTTATTTCTGTTAATAGGAACAATGGAAAAAACTTCAATGGAAAATGGCTTGTATATATGTATGTTGGGCTATATACCTCTTAGGAGAATGTAGCTTTTAGTTTGTCTCCAAATGACACTGATTTCTCTTATCACATGGATGTTTAGGCATTATTTTAGGTATGGAATTTGAATGTGGGAATAAGCACTGCAGGATTAGCCCTTTTGTATTGTCTCCAGTCATACTCTCTGCGTCAGGTAGTTGTTCAGCTCCAATATCACTCTGCTGATATATCATAACTCCCACTTTTTAAAGATTCTTTTTTCTCCATTCTTATTTCCTCTTGCTAGCCAGACACATACTCAGTATGTAAAAATAAATATGGTCTGCATATTTTGATTCCATGATCAAACACAAACTTTTCCAATGAATGAGTGCGGGCTGCTCATATTTCTTCTCTATTGCAGTGTTTCACAACACTGTTGACAAGTCACATCATTTCCAAGGTTCTTAAAAGCAGTTAATATAATGTTCATACTAGCAATAATTAGCAAACAGACTATATGAATAATCACAGTCATTCCCACAAAGATTTCTTGTTTTCACAGACCAATCCATTACCTGCTTCAATGAACCGTCTTGTTAATTTGCAGGGCTTTCACCCCTAGGTGATGGAAATACCTGCCCTCTTCCCAGTCTCCCATTAAGTATGGTTTTCAGTAATATGTATAATTCATGAGAAAAATTTGTTTGTCAAGCATTCCAGACAGGTCACTTAAATCCTAGATCAATTGATAATGTTCACACCAACATGGCCTGGAATGAAAATAACCCTTACACTGACTTCAGTATTTCCTTTAAACTAATGAGTTGGGCTACAACTTTTAAAGATGCATAGGAGTCATTACTATTTTAAATAAAGATTAGCAACAAAGCTTTAAAAGGAAAAAACGATTGCAACCCTGAATGCACTTCTACAAATAAAATGCGCTGTCGCAAACACATTTTGGCTTTTCTTGCAGCAGTGTGTGGGAAGCTGAATGAGGAAGACAGTTCAGGTAGCTTTAGCTACGTACTTTCTACCCTAACATGTCAGGGTAGAATCTATCTGGATCAGTTAAGTTGTCATTCAATGTATGTTGAGTGCCTAGATTAAAATTTCCTTCCCCATTACATCTTGCCTCTGTCCCAGCAAGAATTTTCTAGCCTGTACCACATGAAGTGTCATGAGCAAAATCTAAATATAAGTAACCCTTGATAGCAGTTAAAGTCAGCTGCACATATCATATCTTCTTGTACCCTAGGGGTCTGCTTTCTGTTTCCATTCTTTTTCTCTTATGCATCTGTATGCCAGCATTGAACAGAAATACAGCTTTTCTGTTTGGCATGCAATACTTTGGGAAGATGAAGGCAGAGGAGAGTGCTGCACAAAGTTTGGATTTTTTATATGTTCTCCTGGACCTACTGATGGCAGTAGACATTTTCCCAGTGATGTCTATGGAACCAAGGTTATATCTAGGTCTGGATCTGAAAAAGACTATTAATTGTATTTTGATTCACATTAAGAAAATTCTGATTTTGTGGAAATTACATATTACTAAGAATTTTACTATCTTACATTCACAATTACTGTATTTATTCGATTTATTCTTCCATTTATATTTTAAACCAGCAGCCAGTACTCTGGATCCTCTCAATGTAAACAAGCGTGAGTACTACAGTACCCACCTATAATTAAAAAATAGATATATGTAAATGTGACATTTCAGTGAACAGGTGTAAATATATCAGTCTGCTACAAGCTAGCATTTCCTGCTCATAAACACTATTCCCTTATTGCTCTGTGCTCACTGTGCTTAATCCTGCAGGATTTTGATGTTTGTTGCTACGCTGTGTAATGTACAGAACTTTATATAAATGTATGCAGAGAGCTGTGACGTTTACATAAATACTTCTGACTAAATGAATACTGAAAAAAAGAAATCGAAGCTCTTACAGTGATATTGCTTACTTGTGTTGCATATTGGAAACCTAAAAATTTACCTTCTTTCTTTGATAATTGGCAATTTTCACTCAGCCATATTTTCATAAGCAACCAGTTACTGAATTCTCACTCAGACTAGCAGAAGCCAGGCTAGATCCTTCTGTATATCCCGCTGTTGGTGCTTAGGCATGTAGGTGGAAGTCAGGACAAAGGCACAGCCCTACCTCACTGAGAAGGTCTGAGCCACTGCCATGGATAACACTCCTGAAACAAATAGGTGTGGGCAGGGTTCCCTTCTGCAGGTGTTGCTTAGTGGCCCAAGATCCCTCTATCATAAATGGAGATGACAGACACCTTCCCCAGGGGTTAATACACTGTCTTCCTAGAAAAAAATGTCTAGGCAAGTGGGATGACTCATACTGTGGAGATGCTCATCCACTGGCTGCACAGGCAGATGAGAAACCTAACATCAAGTTCATGCTGAAGTTTTTGTTGTTTATCTTAAAGGTTTAGATGAGGTCAATCCTGCTCCAAGACATTTATTTTCTTCCCCCTTCAAGCTGTTTTATATATATTTAATAAAGTAAGTTGTCAGCTCGCTATTTTCTTGCTTCATAGTGTCGCTGCTCGTGCAGGTCCATGTGTATGCTACACCTTAATATGGGGGTGAGTGACTTAAAGTCTGTGGTCTGAGTCACTGAGGTCATCAGACAAGATGATCTCCTCAAGCTTTGAAGTTCATTGGGCAGGGATACTTCCCTAGTACACTCCAGCACAGTGTTGGCCCAGCATTTATTGAACAGCAGCTCATAATGACAAATGTTCAAGTGAGGGACTGATAGATGACTGGTTTCCCCACCCTTTCCAATAAGACCTGCACAAATACATGTCATAGATGAGGATGTGGCGCTGCACAGCTTCTCAGGCACAAGAACAATGAGCATGTAGCAACTACTTCATTTCAGTGGTAAAGAAAAGAGTAGATTGGTATGAATTGTATTTCTAACCATGCTTTGAGAAATGAGCAACCCTTATCTTTCAAAACAACTGAACATTGAAATACTCACACCACCAAATTCCCATCTAACCTTAACTCCACCTATCTGGTTATAAGTGTATGGCTAACACAAACAGTTGTCCTACCTGAGGCAGGACCTGGTAGCTTTATGAAACTATTTTAAGAAATTCCTGAAGCCAGAGTGTCTGTCCTCTGTTATGTCCCTAAACTAGAAACTGTTGTACTGACTACACAAAATATGCAGTGACTTTAGACTATGCTCCTGCTGGGAAAACCCTGAAAAGCCTTGGCTTCTGTTTCACCCAGGAAAACAAGGGGGATGTGGCTCAGCAGCTACTGCTGTTGGAGCATCACTCAGCACTTCCCCACCTCAGCAGCTGCAGCAGCTGCAAACCTAGTTTTCCCAGGGCTTTTTCTGCCAGCAACTTTGCATCTCAGATCCATTCCATCCCACATCTGCCCCTTTCTATGACTAGGGTCCTGGATCATTAATCTTGTGATGCCAGATGCCCATTTTGCCTGCGTCGCAAAGAAGCCTTGAGCCAGATCTGCCAGGAGATGATTGTAAAGGGAATAAAAATAAGGATTTTGGTAGGGAAAATGACTGAATGTTTGGGACAGCAAGTTTCACATGCTTGTGTATTGGGGATACAAATTGCAAAGAGCACATTCATGTTTGTGCTGGATACATGAAACCTCTACTTGCCTGAGCCAATTAGGATGGCTGTGTTACTGACAAGGCAGGTAGCAGGGCAGGTATTTAAAAGTATGTTCTTCAGACATGTTCTTCACCTGGTGTAATTGGTATAGCTACCTCCTCTTTAATGAACTGATGCCTGCTTCTACCAGTTGACCCCGATTTTCCTATATTTTAAATTTAATGCTGTGCTATTTGTACTATTT
Source organism: Porphyrio hochstetteri (assembly GCA_020800305.1). Lineage (NCBI taxonomy): Eukaryota > Metazoa > Chordata > Aves > Gruiformes > Rallidae > Porphyrio > Porphyrio hochstetteri. The sequence goes on along the minus strand of CM036906.1, from coordinate 104,052,784 downwards.
TGCCTACTATTGAAAACATTAGCTTGTTTCTATCTTGGCTTTTTGACTTCAGTAAACTTCTGGCTAAATGATCATTGCCAAGACCTCAGATCATGCAATCACTTAATGAAGGGGGATGTGTGGACTTAGACACTCAATTTGTTTCCTGATATCTAAACAAATCTAAGCTGTCTGTATATGAAAGAACCGTCCCCTTATTACCACGAGAGGTAAGCTCTGCAGGGCAGAAGCTATCTTTCTCTTCTGTTTGCCCAGTGGCCAGGCAAATTCTTTTTATTGTGTTTTGGTTGTGCCTAGAGGCTAGGTCATGGATCAGGGCCTCTCTGCGCCAGACACTATACAGAGGCTTGACAAACAAACGGTTTTTACCCCCAAAGCCTGCTGATTTATATACCCCTCCAGTTACATAAATAACAGTTTGGCTATCAAGGTGTCCTTGTCCTGCAGGGATGTTGTTTATGTCAAATGTTGTATTTAATTGTCCCTATGCTGAGATGAGCACGTGCAGTGCAAACTATGCAACATGGACCAGCCTGGTCCCATAACATAATCCATCCTGCTCCTGCCTCCAGTGTGTCAGGAAAACTGTGGGCAAGAGTATGACTATGTCTGTGTTAGTGTTGTTGTTTAACCCAGCTGGCAACCATTTGGTCACTCTTCCTCCCCAGTGGGGTAGGGGAAATAATAGGAAAAAAATACCCTAAAACTCATGGGTTGAGATAAAGACAATTTAATAGGAAAGGAAAGGAAGATGATGATAGTAATACTAACAACAATAAGAAAAACAATAAGAACAACAGCAAGAACAACAGCAACTATAAGGACAATGATGAAATCAATGATAAAAGAACATACAAAACAAATGCTGCAAAATGCATAGCACAATTTCTTACCTTTCACTGCCCAGTGCTGGTGGTTGTGCCCTCAGCCAGCTTCCCCCAAGTTGTATTCTGAGCATGGAATCATAAGATATGGAATATCTCTTTGGTCAGTTTGGATCAGCTGTTCTGGCTGTCCTCCCTTCCAGCTTCTTGTGCACCCCCAGCCTACTTTCTGGTGGAGCAGTATGAAAAACTGAGAAGACCTTGACTTGGTTTAGACATTTTCTAGCAATAATTGAAATATCAGTATGTTATCAACATTATTCTCTTTGTAAATCCAAAACACAGTACTATACCACCTGCTAGGAAGAAAATTAACTCTATTCCAGCTGAAACCAGGACAGCAAGCAAGTGGTGCAGCATGTAGAGTGACTGAATGGAGTGATACACCTGGTGCTGATGAGCTGACATCCATGCCATGTGCATTTTGGGAAGGTTTGTTTTAGAATAGCTCTGATGTGCCTTAGCAGTGGAAGCAAAGTTTCTGATACAGTTTCACCCAAAAGGAGTACAGTTTATGTCTCTGAGATTGCTCTCAGATCTCATGTGTAGAGAGTGGGACATGGCATTAATGGCAAGATTTGCTTCAGGAGTGCACACCTCGCTCTTATTTAAAGGCAATTAGATTGTTGTGGAGGCTGTGCCCAGCTCAGAATGCAAGTGAGGCTTGCTGGAGATTATACAATGTCCTTTCCATCCCCTTTAACTGTGTTCTGAGTGAAAAAAATAGGGAGAAAAGCCCATGCAAAATAGTTATATACAATAGATAAGAGCACTCCTTGATGTGTGAAATGGGGAAGGCTGGGAATAATGTTTTATTTTATTACAAGTATGGATATGTGTTTCTTCTAGGGGAGACCTTCCTTCAGCAAAACATGGAGAAAAAGGAGGCCTTACCCTACTAATGTCAGCCTGCATTTCTACAACAGTTGTGATGTACCACAACATTTTACAGTGTCAGCACCAGAAAAACAAATATTTTACGTGTATTTCAGATGACAAAGATGAAATACACATGAAGTAATTGTGTGTCTGGTGTTAACACTGGCAAGAGAACATTGGCAATCTTGAGAGTTTATTCTGAGAATAAGATGCTGAAGTTAATTCCTAAATGGGTTTAACTGATTAGCTGCACCTTTTTCTCCCAGGAAACTGTTTTATCTGGCGCCATGACATCACTGAAGATTAGATTCAACATCATGTAAATCTGTAGGAAGGCCATCTTTTAAATCTTAATATTTCTGAAGGTTTTTAATATAAAAAAATAGTGTATGTGTAACTAGGTAAAAGTTAGCTTTGACTAAAGGAAAAGGATTGTCTGCATATTGTCCCTAAATATAGTATATGTTTGAAAATGTTTTCCCTTTCAGCTGTCAGCAAAGGAAATCAGTGCCAGGTTGCATGAATGTCATATGTGGAAAAAATACCTTTTCAAACAAGAGGGAAAGATTTTTTTCATAGAAACAGCCTTCCTATCTGCATCTGGGGACACAAGGTCTAAAGTAACCCACGATATCTCACACTAAAAACTATTCTCTAATCTTTCAAGGTCCTTATAGTGCAGTGGTCAGAGTTGGGAGATCCTACCTTGCCAGTGCTTTCTTGAGACAAGGCCAAAACCATACCAACTTGGGATAGTAGACTTTAAGCATACATCAGGTTAAGATTTATCCCTATAATTGTATGAGGAATCAGTGGATTAGATTTCAGCTACAGCCACTTTATGTGGAGAAAATTAGGTTAAAAACCAGCAGGTGCCAAAATGACAGCTGTGGAAAAATGAGCCATAGAACTGTCCACGAAGTTAACTTGATTCCCTACTTTTCTCTGATTTTTCAACCCTTTGACCTCTTACTATTCCAATAGGCTGTCAAAGACTCCTAATGGATAGATACCAGATACCCTAGGAAGGAGTCGAGAATAGTCTCTGTATTTGCTATCTTTTTGAAATATTGTTTTCTATGCCCAGTAGGTCCTCAAAGTGCTATCAGGCATCTGAAGGACTCCTACGTTGCCTGGTTAAGAGCCACCTGGAAATAGAAATAATACATACTGTACACTATGAATGGTTTTAGTTTTTCTTTCTAGTTTCTTTTGAGAAGAACTAAATTATTATTTTTTGTCAGATGTGCCCCTCAGAACTTTTTAAAGTAAAATATTATTAGCTTTAGTACATGGCCTGTTTCTTACCTTAACAAGAAATGAAAAGGTCAAAGAGATCCAGATGTCCCACTCAGCACACAGTTCATAATTTCTTAATCTTCCTGGCTCCCTCAAAATTTCGTTCCACCATTATGGTTTGCTTGGTTAAAAAAATAAGAAAATCATAGACTGATGTTTGGTCTCAGCTTAGGCCTTATCCAGTCTCTTGGGTGACAAGCAAGACTGTGGAAATGTCAATAATAACAAATAAGCCAGTGCTGTATTGTAGAGAAACAACTGTGAAGAAACAAAAGGGTAGCAAGAAAATAATGCTCCCAGCATTATTCTTCCTGTTCTGCCATGTCAGCCGAGTTGGGTTTCTCTTCTCTGATTCCTTATATCTTTGGAGGTGGGAACTGTTACCATTTGTACGAGAGAGGAAGACTCATTATACATAAACTTCATGATATTATCTCCATTGCGGTGAGATTCTTGCATGTTGGGTAAGTTACACTCTTTAGTATTACACGTATTTATCTTTGTTACACATATTAAGAACTAGTCCTGTTTATGCCAAATAAAAGTGTCCAACTTTGCTAACTGTGTTTTTCTTGTCCTTGTGTGGTCATGGTCAAGGGTAAATATTTGGCTTATATATTGGGTGGAATAAAAGGGTAGTGAGGTGGAACATAACTAAGTAAAATTCCTCTATGAACTTATTTTCATTCAGCATATCATATCCTGACACAGAAAGTTGCACATTAACCAGACTTGTGACTACATGCTACTTTAATTGTTTTTATTTGGTGCTCTGAATAGCCGGAGGCTTTTTCTATGTATTAATAAACATTACATTAATTTTCCATTGTTCCTGGCCTTAAGATATCACAGGTCAAACTTGAGCCTCATGGATCCCACTGGAAAACAAGACCAAACAAAAATGCCACGTTGTGTCAGGAAGTGATGTCAGTAGCTGGAGTTTTGGTTCCAAACTTTGTGTTTTACTTGACTTGCAAAGCTGTTTTCCTGTGCAAACCCATAGGCTTAATACTTGTGGGAATGACTGAGGACAAACATCTTGCAGTTTTACTGACTATCAATGCATCATTCTTTGACACACTATTAACAATCTGTTGACCTACGTAAAAATTGGAGTTTCAGGGAAAAAGAAAGTGTCCCATGTCTGCTTATCGATAAAATGCTCACGCTGCATAGATACATGAGTATATTGGATCGAGCTGCTCGTAGTTAACACATTCAAGATCCTACTTATTGTCAATATCTGACCCAAAACCAATGATTCATGTTCCAAAGAAAATGCTGCTTTTATATTTTTCCACCAGCCCAGTCTCTCACCACAGACCCAAGCTATTTCCCCAACTACTGCTCTACATCTGGGTGACATGAGAGATAATTGCAGGACGCTTACAGTCCTGATAAACTATGGTTTCCCTTGCTCTGCAGCCCTTTGAAGTTGCAGACAGTTTCATGATAATTGATAATCTAATCTCTTCCCTGCCTGGTTTTTTTTTAGTTTTTGTTGTTTTTTGTTTTTTTTTTTTAAAGGCTGCTCTGAAACAGCAAGAAGGGGAAATATTACAGCATAAGTATTGATTGCTGCATGCAGAGGTCACTGTGTGGGGATTACACTTTTATCACAAGGTTCTTGCGAAAGGTGAAGTTTTGGCAAGATCCTAGTAATAACTGTGGAGTGCTAGTTAAATACAAGGGGCAGGGGGAGGAAAATGATTTTTTATTCTTAGTACCTCAAGGCTATACACGGCAATTACTATTGCAGAGGCAATAAAGAAGTTGTTAATTACAGGTTTTATACCCTTGTAGCCCAAAGTAAGAGTGAAAGGACTAAAGGTTACAAGTAGTACAGGAGCAAGAAGGACAGAAGAGTTTCTGTAGGTTTTTTTCATATATGGTGAAACAAGTTACTAGTGGGATAAGGCATGACAGAGGGGCAATGTCGGTTTGACCAGGATAAACACTTGAAATCTTACTTACCATGTAATTTCCTTTGCCATCATATTTTTGCTGTGATTACATGGTTATCTAAAAGCTCCATATTGACTAATGCCATCCATTGTATCAAAGCTATTGCACAAGGACAGCATGAATGTTGCATATTTAATAAGTTTTGGAGTCAATTAATGCCTGAAATTCTGGACAGTGGTTTTGTCAGGATGTCTCTCCAGAAGTGCTGGAGAAGTGGTAAGTGGAAGGGTTAAACTATACAAGCATAATACAAAAAAAAAAAAAAAGAAAGGAAAGAAAAAAAAAGACAGGCAGTAAATATCTTTGTATTTAGCTGAGGCAATTTGTTTGAAAATGAGAAAAGTTTCCATTCCGTTAGATGAACTTATCCTTTGGCATAAGAGATATTCATGAGAATTTGTAGTACTGTACAATATGTTAACTAGGGGCATGTAATTTTCTGAATGCTGACAGGGATAAATATATGCGCCTGCACACACACAAAACTCACACATACTTAATGAGAGCAGAATTAAAGTCTTCTTAAACAAGGCTGATTGATTAAAACTCAACAGACCCACACAAATATGAACACTAATACACATGGCTCATAAAGCGCTTTCAGACCACATCCTTAAAGAGGCAATGCAAACGCTAATTTCTCACCAGACCAAACCCTCAACTGTGCCAGATGGGAAATAGGATAACTGGTGAGTCAAAGCTATAGCTGGCTCCAGAAACATTTCCTCTCTCCTTTACCTTTCCTTCCCTGATGGTACATCATTGCAAATTAGAGCTCTCTAAGTTTGAGCCAGGCTGCATTTCCAGATTACTGGAAATGGCAACATGGTCTGACCTTATCCATCCTCACCCTGCTGGCCTTTAAAGTAAAGAAGAGAATGAGGAGGGATGTAGTAGACCTGTCTACACTGGTTTTACACCTTCTGAGAATTCATCCATTCCATTACATTCAGCGTCGTTGTTTGTAAAATTGGACTTAGGCAGTGATTTATTTGCAAAAAATCAATAAAGTTGAATTTGACAAGGAATAGGTCTTATAAGCCAGGTGGAATTGGATACAACTGGGAAATACTGTGATAGTCCAGCATTCTCCTTTTTAATTCCTCTTTCTGCTCTCTCTTTTATCTGATCTTTTAGATGTGTGTCAGTGTCTTACTTGTAGGTATTTAGATAATACAGACATTACTGCTGCTCTTTTTACTCCACCATCACCTCTTCTGATCACAATAATTGCTGTCACTAACTGTGAAGAGATCCTGATTTCCAGCAGGTGATATTGCTTGACTCATTCTTCACCCTTCTATTACCTAGTTCTGTTGTGCTCATTCTTATGGTTTCTACAGACTTCTGGCATACGAGTTTCTGGACACTCCTTTTCACAAGGAAGTTGAATGAAGAATTTGGTTTCTTTGGTCTCTCACTGTAGTTTTCTGAGAACTGTAGCTTTCTGGGAGCCTCTGGACACCTGAAAATCTGATGTTTGAATATTGGGCATGTATAAATGATTTGTTCAGATCATCTGCCATGAGTTTAGTGTCCTGGATGTCTCTGAGCCACTACTTGAGCACATCAAAGTTCATCTGCAACAGTGGTGCAGGTCTGAGACTCACTGCACAAGATGCCTGTGGCTCATGAAGTCCTGAACATATATATATAGCCCTATTAATTTTATTCTTTCTCCGATCTGTCTGTTATCACAGTATCTTCATTTCCTCTTTCCTTCTTCTACTCTCTGTGCTTCCATTTGGTTTCATTTCCTCATCTTTACTGTTCTCTCAGCTCCACATATTTGGGATTCACTCTCATCCCATATACAGAAGAGAATAATAAACAGAAAAAAAAATAATTAAAACCGCTCAAGAAATCCACTTAGCCTACGCATGAGACACCCCCATCTTGGATTTTCTTGCACATACTGTTTTTCTTTCACTGCTTGTCTTTCAGTTTCCTTTTTCTCTCTGTCCAGATTCTTGACTCTTTACATTTCCAGCCCCTACCCCACTCTCCCATTCCGTTTTCCCCATTCTGTTACAGATCATAGACATAGCTTGAATTATCTGAGGGACAGCAACAAGGGCAACTAAATGTCTACTTGCTGATTGACCCTGATTAGCCATTCTGAAGAAAACACATGGCTTCTGTGTCTTTTATCTCAGAGATAGGAATTGCTGTGGAAAATTATTAGCTACTACTGTGGCCTGTGTCAGAGTCAGGTAAGGAAACACGTAGTAGCTTTATATAGATAAAAACTTCCAGTGTGCCTTATTTTCTATTGTCTTGTTTCTGGCCAGAACTCCATCCCACTTTTGCTAGGAATTCTATAAAGCAGTAATGCTAGCACACAGTGTTCCCCATGACTGAGCTTTTGTGTTTACTTATTTTAAATATGTGACCTTTAAGAAAATGATATTGGGGTTTGGGGGGTGGGAAGGAAATGCTGCAGTTTATCTGTTAAGGCACCAAACATACACTAAATAAAAGGCAGAAGGGGGACACTTGTTTCCTCCACCTTGAGAGAACTTCTAGTTATGTTTATGGTACTGAGGATTTTCTTCTTAAATTAGTATGTAGGTTGATCCTAGTTTCTTGACGTGATTTAATGTCCGTTATTTTAAAAATTAAAGTTTTATTGCCTGACTTGTTTGTTTGCCTTACTAGTCTTTTATGTTTGTTCATAATATCCTTTCTAATGGGTGCTGTTTCTTCTGTGACATTCTGCTCTATGATGGGTGTTTCTTTGATGCAAGTTCAGGCAAGTGTCTGAGAGGTGAGGAAAAGTACTTTTAATTTTTTCTACTTTTCTGGAGAGAGACCTTTTATACATTTTTCTTCACTGCATATTTTCTTAATATCTTCAGCAGATTTCATGTCCTGTGCAGAGGTACCATTTCTTCTAGGTTGAGACCTACACTCTTTCAAGTTAAAATTTACAGCCAAGTTTTACTCTTATGCTTTGGTGCCTGCAAATGAATTACATGAGATCTGTTAGCACTGAGTAATCTGAGTTGCGGCTGCCCACCACAGAAAAATATAAACAGGGTTGGCTTTGTGTCTATATCTGAATGTAGGATTAAAAAAAAAAAAAAAGAATTGATAAACATTTTGTGAGTGCAAAGCACAATTTCCACTCATAATATACATGATGCAGAATTATTTACATGCATTAAACATTAAATATCTGTAGTCTGGTCTATTCGAAAATAGCTAAAGTAAAACTATATGAAAAGTCTGGCCTGAATTAAAAAAAAAAAGAAGGAAAGAGAATTCATTGTCCAGTCTGTCACCCTATCTACTACTAATCCTTTGTGTCTAGGTATTACAGCTCATATGGTATGTAGGATCTGAGACCCCTGAAACTGTTAAGCTCACAGGAAGAGCTGCTGCAGTAATGCCACTGACTGTGTGCTCTTACATTCCCCTTCTTTGTGCTTTGTTAAGCCCTGTGGACAAAATGACATTGTTATCACCTATGTCTCCAGAGCATGCTACATCCATGCATTGAAGAGAAGAATGTGATCCTGAATGTTAGTGTTGTACTTGCTGTGTCTTTGTAATTTTAAAGTGTACACTTGAGAAAGTGTTTTACTGAAATCATCTGCCTGGCTCCAGCAAACACTAGTGATGGAAATACTTCATCTTCCCTTCACATAATTTCTTACATTTAGTATTTCCTGTAACAAAAGAGCTCCTAAATATCATTCTGCAGCTCCTTTGGGCATCAAAGGCAACATTTTACTTTCATTAACTGTGAAGTGATGATTATGTGGGTAAAATTTTTGAACAGTCATAGAATCAGAGGATGGTTTGGGTTGGAAGGCACCTCAAAGATCACCTAGTTCCAAACCAAGAGTTTCTAATATCTAATAAAAATCTACTCTCCTTCAGTTTAAAGCCGTTCTACCTCGTGCTACCACCACAATGTAATGTGTACAGATACTACTGAACAATTACTATTTGCTCATGCAAATATAAGACAGCTATTGACAAAAAATGTTAGCCTTTGCATCTGCATTTGAAATAAATCCATGGCCAAAATGATCAGACATTTTGTATGTATATGCACATGTAGATGATATAAAGATTCCTTATGTGTAACAGAAACAAGACTGCATATGAATTTGGCTAGCAGACTAGAATTTCAGATCACTTTCCTGCATTACTTATGATGGGTTTGCTCTGTGCCTTTCCTGTGTAGTTGCACTGGAGGCAATATAGGTGCAGAAAACATTTGCATGATAAGGTGAAATTGATATGTGACTGTGGAGGTTTTTATTATTATGGATATGGTTGTTTATTTCCTGGAAAATCCCATTTCTGTTCTTCAGAAACTGCAGTGGTAGCAGATAATTTAGCATGGTCACAAAAGAAAATTTTGCCATTATTTTGTCTGCAGACAAGATCTACAGTAAATTAGGAGTAGTCAAGAATTTGTCAATCAATAGCTGATTGATAGCTCATTAACAATTTGGGTTTTTTAGAAATAAAAAAACACTTGAGACTTCATATGTCATTCATATTTCTGTGGACAACATGGGCCACTTAGTCACAACATACTGCCTTCGCTCTCTTTTCCATCCCTTTGGCCTTCTTTCTCACATCTGATTACTTACTTCATGTATGTCCATAGAGAAAGGAGATTCATTAGCCTGAGCATCCATATTCAGATGTGTAACAAGGGGCTTGGATGTCTGCAGATGGTGTGAGAGGCACAGAGGAACTGCTGCTTTCAGAGCAACTTCTTTACAGTAGAGCAGGAAGCAAATGCTCTGTGGCAAACAACCTCAGGTTGGCTGTCCTAAACTATTATTCCAGCATTAAATTCCTTTTGATTTATCCTGCATCTTAAATAGGTAGGTAAAATTAGTGTCATTTAATAGCCAGGATATTAATAGGAATGACCTACATATAGAGGACACTGTCCGTAAACAAAATTACATTTTGTTCATTAGCTACGGTACAAATCAATTCTAGGTAACAGACTCCTAATAAGACAGTTTTTTCGTACCTCTATCATCAAGGTGATCCTTAAAATAGTAGTGTAATATACGTATACAATAATAAATTATTAAACATATATAGACAGTGAGGGTGACAGAGCACTGGAATAGGCTGCCCAGGGAGGTGGTGGAGTCTCCTTCTCTGGAGATATTCAAGACTCGTCTGGACGCCTATCTGTGCAATATGAGCTAGGGAGCCTGCTTTGGCACCTATATATGCTTCATAGAACCTACAAGAAGGGTAGTCCCCTGTATTTTGTAAGCTTGGAAATGTGAATTTCCAAAAGGATTACACCAGGGGTTTCTGTAATTCATTTTCCTCTCTGACAATTACTGGCATATATTTGCAAGTGAGTATTAAATGTGGTAAATTTGTATGTTAGATTCTAAGTCAATCAATTAGCTGCAAGAAGGCTACTAATATAGGATTACTTATGCTCTGGATATATTTCTACCAGCTCTGCATGCACTAACAATGTGTTAAATTGTGGAAAAGCAACAAAATGAGTTGTGGTGATCACCACAAAAAATTTGCAGTCTATAGTCTGAGACACATCAGACAAAAATGCATCTAGAGATTAGCAATGTAGAATTCCTCAGATAGATCAATGACACTCTCTAATATTGATGTGAGTTAGAGGAAGCAGCCTAGCAGAAAAGGAAAACTTTCAGGACAGATATAAACAGAAAAATAGAACTCTGGCAAAGTAATGGGACAGCACACATCAGGGCAAGAGAGTCAAGATCTAATGGCTCAATACATGAATTGGAAGGGGAGAGTTCAGAAGTAAATGTGAGGTTTTGAAATAAAAGGCTTATGCAGACATAAAAGAAATCACATTGCACTACATCTTCCCTTTCAAAAACAAACAAACAAAAAGCTGGAATAGCCAGATATGCCCAGAATACAACATGCTACCAGTTTTAGAATACAGATTGATTACAGCTAATCAAAAGCAGTAAGGTAGAGCAAGTGTAGGTATGTTTACCGGGTTTTCACTAACACCATTTATTTTTCAGATTTGTAACATTTTTGTAGTTGAAGAGAAATGATTCAGAAGCCTCAGATGGGCTACAGAAACTTTTGCATCATGGTCACGGTTTGAGTCCTGCCCGGTTTTCCCGAGGCACATGTGAAAAAGCAAATGCTCCTAACCTTGCATAATGGAGCTGCGCAGTTTTCACTGCCTGCCCCTGAGTGAACAATCTCACCCCAGATGGAGCCTGCTCTTGCTCCCAAAACTCTCCATTTCCTGTGTCTGCAATACCTGTAGCCTGGCAATGTTCAGGCCACTTCATGGTAACTCACACCACCAACCACTCTTAACTGGAAGTGAGATAAAACAATGCTGAAATCAAACAAAGGCATTAAAGAAATTACAAGCAGTTGCTTGTAATCACAGCTTAGTGAAAGAGAGATTGCAGTCTCTAGGAGGGACAATGAACCAAACCAATAGACAGTGCACTATCAAATACCCCAAAAAGGAAACATTGCTTACGGGGCATCAACTCATCTTTATCTGTCAGCAGTGAAAACACAGGAAGGCTTGCCCTTTTGAAATGTAAACAGAAAATTATGCCTCCAACACAAACCCAAGCCATTAAAAAGGCAGCTTTTATTCCTTCTCATAATGTTCAGGAACATAAGGCAGTAGCACTGATGTGGCTCCACAGCTGTTGCCAGGGGAAAGTAGGAATGTAGCCTGCCACATCTGGGGTGACATCTTTGAAGAGGCACTTAATCTGCACTGCTGAGGTATGCTAAGCCTCTTTGCTTTTCTTTACCAGTTCTCAAGCTAATACTACTCCTGGAGAGCAATGCTGATTTCAAGTCAATGGGTGAGATGAAAGAACAATTAAGGACAGTGATGCTTTATGCATTGTGGAAAATATAAAGACAGGACAATAGCATAATTCCTTGATCACTCCGGCAGAAGATTTACTTTGCCACACTTTAAAGTTGTAGGTTCCCAGCTTCTAAAACAAAAATGACAGGAATTTTTAATCACTGAGTGTGTGTTTTGTGAATTGAAGGGGGGCATTGTAAGACTGGAAAATAAAAGGTATCTGCTGCTATTACACTGATGTGTTTCTATTGGATCAAAGCCTTTTCTTCTCTGTAGCTCTTCAGAAACAATTTGCCAGTATTGCTAGGCAGGCATTACACAAAGAAAGACATCAGGTAAAGAAACACAAGAGAAGCTTTAATAAGTAAGAATGACTTTATGGCACTATTCCCATTTTCTAATAATTGAAAAACTCAGAAGCCAGACCTTTTTGGTAGCTGCTTAAAAAAAAAAAAGAAAAAAAAAGGAGAGGTGAGAAAGAAAGAGAATACAGCAATTCTGATCTCAAATGCTTAGTCCAAACTTCCTTGAATCTGGGGAGGTTAGCATGTATTCCAAAAGCAGAATACAAAGCTGAGTCTTACAATAGGGTAGCCGAATCCTTCAGTCCTCAGATTGCCGTGCTACACTGAAGCCTGACTGGTTGCATTGTGCTAATTGCTGAAGTACAGAATTAGGCTATTACAGTTTAAAAGCAGGCCCTGCACTCGAAGTGTTCTTTCAGTTCTTTCAGAATATTTTTTATTTCATCCTGAATAGTAAAATGAATTTAATTTTTTAATGTTTTCAGATCTTTTACATCTGGGTGTATGACACCTAGATACTATTACCAAAGTTATGAATCTAACTTTACATATGGATGCTTGTGTATGTATACTCTTATAAAATTATATATCTAGTTGCACACAAGCACATACTCACACACAGATTTATTTTTCCAGTATAAAATTTTGCCCTTCTCATATATGTGAGTCTTTAGTACTAATTGAGAGTGCACTATATGCAAGTACTGTTGGGAGAATAGGTCATCTGTCAGCTACCAAAAAACCAAAAACCAAACTAAAAACAAATAAACAAAGAAACCAAAGTAGAAAACCTGAGAATAAGCCTAGACTACCACTTCGGACCAAAATGCAGGAGGATGTTTAGCGATGGACCAAAGCTTACAGCTCAGTCCAGCCCTTTTATTAAACAAACATAGAAAAGATACAAAAAGCCTGGTGCTCTTCAGAGTACTGAAAATTTGCTCTGTTTAAAGCAGACATTTCAGATCAGTAGTTTCTGAATTTTTAGTAGCTGTACCTGATTTGAAAAGGAAAATAACCCCAGAAAGTCAGAGCATATTTATTTTCATATTTATGAAAAAGTGTCATTGAAAATATTTAGTATAGGCCAGGCCCTATGGTAAAACCACAAGGGAGTTTTTAAGCGTGCTGCCATCCAGTCAGGTTCACTGGAAAAAGTAATTTGGGTATTAGTCTCCTGTTTCTCTTCTGTCTCTGATGGGTTGTGTGACTGTGGACAGGTCATTCAGGGTTTGATCCAAAAGCCATTAATGTCAAGAGAAAGACTCCTGCTGATTTCAGTGATCTTTAGATTGGAATCTGTGTTTCTGCTTCTCACCTGGATACTGCTAACTTCCACTCTGTGCATTGGAAAGCTGGAGTCTTTCCGTGATTCAGTATTCTCATCTCTAATGGGTCTGTGAAGGAACAGCCTAATTAGTATGACCTATGAAAACATTATAATAAGAGAGACTGAAAAAGATTAATAACAAAAAATATATAAAAGGTTTATAAAGATGTGCTATGAAAAACAAATAAGAAACCCCCTCATATTTTTGTTTAAATAGTCGTTAAAGATCTTCCTAGGCTTAAGGAGCAAAAGTGAGACATCATTTATGCACTTGTGGTAGAATTTGTGCATTTAGTATGCTGTTGCTCTGTGGCTGAGAGGTGGTGTGGGAGAAAGGGGAGCACTGGATGAATGATACAGAAACCAATTCAATACTCTGAGGTTTTAGGATGTGCCCCAGATTTGCTGGTCTGTTGCCCAGTGTCCATTTCTCAATAAACTTTTCAGTTGGGTTTTTTTGTATACAATTTTCAACGGATACTGTGAGACCTAATACAGTATAGAATCTGCAAGAGCAATCTCCCTCCTCTTTCATGATTTTTAGGACATTTTTCTCTTTTTTTGTGCTGTAGCATTCTCCACTGCTATCTATCTGGAGAGGAGGCCAAATCCATTTGTAAGACTGTGGTACCTTCTGCTTAAGATACCAGTTTAAGACAGTAGCCCTGATGGGAACCAAATGTGTAAAACTGGTAGCAAGTCTTGACACTTGCCCAGTAATTTTCTTACTGTAATATATGCACAGCCTCAGTGCCATGGGAGGCTGATAGGAATTTGTTAATCATTTTTATACTATAACTTCACTTATGTTGTCAACAGATACAGAAATCAGACAATTCTGTTTTCAGCTGTTTTTCACAAAACAGCAAGAAGGAACTTGGTCACCTGGGTCACCTCAGATGCTCACCTCAGTTAACAGTGAAATAAAAGATGGATCTGTAGAATAGGTGGAAATCTTACTAAAATGTTGTGAACAAATAAATCTATAACTGATATCTTCCAAATTTTCTAGGTATTTGAAAAAATAAAGTAATTCTTTAAAACCCAATGCCATTTTACCAAACTGAAACTTACAGTTGATGGGACAGTTGTACATTTTAAGAATTACAGAACTTTACATGTTACTAAATCCAGTACTAGGTATATTCTCCAGATACTGAACTATTGGTAAGTAAATAAATTAAAACCTTACTGTTTTAAATCAAGGTCTAAAAGCAAATCTATTATTTTTTTTCTGTGTCAGAGATTTGACCCAGGAGCAACTGACAGTAGAAAGATTCCTGTCACCTGTAATACTATTTCGCGATGGACTTCCAAGGACTTGTGGAGATGGGTACTTATAAAAAATCCATTCATTCTAAAAAGTTTGAACCATTGAGCTTACTTGCGAAACACCTAGAGCTGCTTGGATTTCACTGGACGGAAAGAATTGCTCTTCTCATGGTTTTCAATGCTCCAGCCAAAATCAGAATCAGCAGAAATTCATTCAGAGAATCATAAAGCCAAGTCAAGTCAAGCTCTACAGTGAAAAGGTATTTCAGAAAAAACTCATGTTTATGTGAGTTACATAAAAAGTGTAAGTTGCAGACCTTCATGTGTCATCTGCAAACTTGCTGGGGGTGCACTCAATCCCAACATCTCAACATCAAGCCATTGACCTCTACCCTCTGGATGTGACCATCCAGCCAATTTCTTATCCACCAGACAGTCCACCCATTAAATCTGTATTTCTTCAACTTAGTGAGAAAGTTGTTGTGGGGGACCATATCAAACGCCCTGCAGAAGTCCAGATAGATGACAACCTTTGCTCTTCCCTTGTCCACTGATCACTCCATTATAAAAAGCCACTAGGTTGGTCAAGCAGGACATGTCCCTGGTGAAGCCATGGGCCTCTTGAATCACTTCCCTGTCCTCCATGTGCATTTACACATTCTTTTACTTCTCCTTCTTTCCTTCATTTGGAGGTCTTCTTTTTGTTCCTGTGGAGGAAAGGTAAAAACTATCTCCTTTTCCACATTGCCAAGACCATGAGAACACTGAGTTTATTCTGTTTTGGTATTTAAGTGGACAGCTGGAAGAAGCAAAAAGAACTTAAAAGGTTATGCATTAGATAAGTAAAATAAGTTGATTGGTAGGTGAAAGAAGCAGAGCTGGGATAGATAGGAACTGGGAAAGACTGCTTTAGCAAAGGAGATGGCTTTTGGCTCTGGAAGAGCCACATCTGAGTGCTGGTCCCAGCCTGCCTGTGGTAGCTGGCTGTGTGTATGGAACACTGCCACTTTAAAAATCTATTTACAGGTGCTGTGTCTGTATGGACAAATTATTTTCTATAATTACCCATATTATTTTAAAGAAAAGATCCCCAGGAGTCCCTCAGATGATAACGCAGTAGAACAACTGAGCCACACAACGCAGCATCTCCCTCCCCAGAAGCAGCCATTGAGGTGAGGTGAGCTGAAGCTGCCCTAGCCACAGCAGGTAGCTCAGCACACTTGCTTGCCTGAAGTGTAGATGTCTGAAAGGATACCAGTTCCCTCCCCCCTTCAAACTACCACATCATCTCACCGCTCTGCGTGTGCTAGCTTGCCCCGCTGTACCCTTTTATGCCTCTTAGAGACAGATACAGAAAAAGCTTTGTGCACTAAACAGTGGTTCTGCTTCCAAATTATGCACATTCTCATTAAAACACACACACACACACACACACACACACACACACACACGTTCATAAAGCCTGTGACTGGAAGCCCAGCTAGAAAAGCTTTTGGGCTATGAGAAAACTTGAGAATTACACAAGTGAAAACAGAACTAAACCCAAACTGCCACCTTCAGAAAGACGTGGATTATATTCAGGCATAGTGGGCTAACCACTCCTCACTCCCCGTGAGGAACTCCAGGCAACTGGAGTTCTTTTTCATTTTACAGTGCTATGACTGAGATTAAAAGGGATCAGTGTGACTCATCGCTTTCAGATGCTCTTACCCAGTGCCTGTAGCTTACTGCATGTGTATGCACACACATGCACACACCCCTATCTTTGATGATGCAGGCTTCAAATTTATTAGCTGTGTGTAACCAACAAATACAGTAAAGCAAGAAATAGCAATGTTCAGTAAGAACAGACTAAACTAGACCAATATTTTAGACCTTTCCACAAAGGAAAAACCAGCCTGGAAATGCTTCTGAAAGTACAAGTAGAAATATGACTCTGTCTCTGAATAGTCACAGAATTTGAAAATAGCTTCTTAATAACCTCTGTCACTCCTGTGCCTTCATCAGGAGACAATTACACAAGTCCAGTGTTTTTATGTGCATGGTGATCTGAAACAAGCTCTGGGATGGCATCCGCTATATAACTTCCCTTTCAGTCTTCTGATTCTTCTTCCTTCTCCTCTTAGACTGGGAGGTGATGGACACACTGTATGCTTCCCAGGTATACTTGAAGGGCCCAAATATTATGGTGATCTGTGTAAATATTTTTATTTTTGCCAAGTCTAACCCTCTAAAATGCTACTGTTATCACACTGGAATCTTACTTGAATCAATGCCTGTGAGATCCTTCAGTACTGTATCAAAGTAAGAAAATGGAAACCCACGTATGCAGACATATGAAGCCAGCCTCTAATTATTCTAATTCTAATGTCTAAATGTATTATTTTGTGGTAGCAGGGTGAACTAGAGTATTTGGAAATTACCTGACAATCAAGACTGTGATTTCCCATCAATTCAAATGCCTTTACCCTGTGTGGGAAAACAGCTTCAACATTTCAAATGAGTAATAAAAAGAGACTTCTCTGCTCTGCGGATTGCAGTGTACTATGGAAACACCACAATAAACAATAAATGAACTGGCTCAGAGACTATGAGCAGGACATCTAGGTGGATCTGTGTGAGCTAAGGCAGTTTTGCATGTTGTCTTAGGTAGAAAAGTTTTCTAATCCAAGATAGTTCACTTAAAGCTATCTGGATTACTCTGTTCTCAGCTTCAGAAAGCTGGGGAGATCTCATTTCACACAGCTTAGATGAATACCGTATGTATAGTATTCAAGATATATACAGCAGAAATAGTATGAAGGGATCATTTACCCACTCTCTTTTAAGTGTCTATATTTGGATAAGATAAAACTCAGCCTTTTTCTCTCCACTGAACATAGAGGACTTAGACTTCTAGCTTTGAGATAGGCATTGACATGTTGAAGTCTAAAACAAGGGAAAAAAATCCCCATCTCCACCTTTTCAGACAGCTAGAAAAAAACCTCATATATTCTCTCAGTGCTGTGCTAATTCTGGGTCCTCAAATGCAGCAGTGCCTAAATTCATATGCGACAGAAATGAACATAGCTGATTGGTTGTTGTGGCTTTGTCTCCCTCTGATGGTTGGACCACATGAGCCTTTGGGGGCATGTAATCTCATTAATATACAAGATATTTATATCTGTATGTCTTCAGGTTCACTGCTGAGGAGCCATGTAGAAATCCTACACTGCATCACCATACCATCCTATAATAGATGACCAAAGCCACTGCTTGTCAGAAAACAGTATTCATTCATAAAAGATCTCAAGATTTGAGATCTTTATACATGCAGTGACAGAAATGCATGAAAAATTAATCACTGCCTTTCCTTCCCATTTACATTCAACTGGGTAATAATAAGAAATATTTACCACAGCAAATCTGTTCAGATACATGAGCTTTGAACTCAAACTACCTCTAGCACTGGACCCCATTGTAGCGTGTACTAGTCTGCAAGTCTGAGAAACCATTCCACTTCGGCCATTTCTTTGATAAATCTGCAAAAACCACATACAGGAAGTGTCTGTGGTTTCCAAATTATGTGTTGTAGTCCAAAGCTGCAGAACTGCCTATAATAATGCTATGTCCTGAGGTTAAAAGAATTTAACTGTTAATTTGCTAATGTAACCCCTGGTATCATTTCTAAAGACTAGAAAAGAGTATTCATTAGTTAAATAAAGACTGTCATCATCTAAAGCCAAATCTATTTACAAATGTTCAGAAGATGACCGTTAACTGTTAGCAAGCAGGAAAGAAGGCCGCCGTCTTCCCCAAATCCTGGTTCAAATTTCAGTCAGTAATAAATAAGGCACTGTGAACTATTTGCTTTTAACAAAAAGCAAACTCTAAATGGCAGGTTAACAAATCTTAAAGTGAGATGAGTGTCTCAACCAGGCATAATTCAGGAAGAACGAGTTGCCCAACACAGTAACAACAAAGGAGGATACTTTAATGTAGATGAATGCCCAGAAACTAGTGAAGCCAGGTAGAAGAATTTCAGATGCCTACTATAGTGTTCAGATTTCTCTCTATATTGTGTGCTCCACCTCTGTGTCCCTTTCAGCCAGCTAGTTTGAACCCCTTTCTAATCTCACAGCTAGTGGATCTTTCCAATACTACTAAAGGTCCTACATCTTCCTTGCTCCGCTTTTGAATTTATAGGATTTGCAGTAGGTAGTATAGGAGGAAGGAGTCTGGTCTCATGCCTGTTAAGAAAGAAGATGCACTTTGGACTGTAATGAACTGTATCATTGCTTTCTAATTCCTACGAGTTTGTGTGGTGGTGACTTGGGGCTTTTCGGCAATTGGCTCAATAAAAATGCAGAAGCAAAAGTGAGTCTGTGTACAAAGAATGAAACAAGTGCCTCTGGCCCATGTTACACAAAAAATTAGTAAAATACTCCCAAAAATATTCCCAGTAAAACTTTGTATGTTTTGTACTGTAGCCCACAGTGTATTGGCAAGACTTAGCTTTTTTCAGGAAAAGTACACACAGTTTTAAGGACTTTAATTCACTCTCTAATACTGGCCAATGAAAACAGAAATTTTGCAATTGCAGAAATTAGGGAGGGAAGACATTTATTTGACCTCTGCACTACCTTTTCCTCCTTATACTGCAGAACAGTTTGATATAGAGGGAGTTCCTCTTGGTGTCATTTTTACTTTTGGTACTTATTTTGTGTGCTTTTTCCTGTCAGAGTTTCACCACATGTTCACACTGACGCTGTCTAAACAAGTCTCAGAGTAGCTGATGAATTTTGCAGGTTTAACTTTCTTTCAGATTAGTTTAACTAGTTCTGTTAATTTGCACTATGTTGAGCAAAGAAACCTGACAAAAACTGTATTGGTCATCAGCTTCCAAGCTCCTGACACTGGGTGCCGTTCTCTGCTCTGCTTCCTGTTTCCCAGTGGTCCTTATAATGATGTTCTTCAATATCTGAATCAGGAATTACTGCACTGTCTCTTTTACAGGTTCATCCAGTCAAGCACATGATCTGAAACAGCCATTAGCAGCAGAAGCTTCAGAGAAACGTGCATGAACCCTGCAGAAGAGTAAATCTCATGCTAATCTCTTACTTGAGGAGAAGGTTACCTCTAGCATGAAGTTTAATTTTTATTTTAGAGTATGTGTTACAAGAATTAAATTACAGGGCTGAATAGACTTGTTATCCACCAAGGTGTTTCTTTTTTGGGGACTTTTGCTGAATTCTTGTCACCAAAGACTTTCTGTTCTTTTTAGTTGAACCATTTTTGTTGGAAAAGAGTAGCTTTCATGGAACCTTATCCAGTCTCCTTCTTTGGGGAAGCATTTCAGCTGGAATTCCTTGTTTGTCTCCTGTATTGACTAAAGAGTCACTGACTGTTTTGTCTGTGGTCTTCGGATAAGTGGGTCACTTTCATTTGCAAGAAAGGAGGGATTGCTGACATACAGAGAAAATAGATGGATCTAAATTTTGCACTTACTGGCACCTGCAGCAGGCAACAGAGAATATGTAGGGTTTGAGAGGGTGCCTTTTGAAATAGTACACTATACTATACTATAAAGTTAATACATTGGTTCAAAATTTATTCCTAATGTCTCTCTTTTACAGTTTGAGATTTTTAAAATTTATTTTGAATCCATGAGAATTACAGAAAAATATTAATATTAAAATTGAATACTATTCTTCTAATAGACTAATAAGCTCCTTTTCATTGTTCAATCAAACCTTCACAAATTACAGTTTTTAAAAGCTACACTTGAATTTACTGCATTGAGGAAGCAGACAGAAATAATGAAATCAGGATAAAACCTGGCTCTCAAGAGACAAGCCTGGGGTGGCACACCAATGTTTGAGAGATGGTATGCTAGTGAGGTTCATCTGTCTCCCATCTCAGTGCAGGTAGGGAATGGAGATCTGTGTAACAGCAAAGACACAAGGGTTACTGATGTGTTAGAAACCATGGAAGTACCTGAGGAGGGTCACATAGGAATTAGGGCTTTCCCCTGGCAAAAAAGGTGGCTGTGCCCAAAGACTTGTGGTGAATGGAGTTAAATCCAGTTGGTGACTGGTCACAGGTGGGGTTCCCCTGGGCTCAGTATGGGGGAAATTTCTATTTAATATCTTTATCAATTATCTGATTGATTTGGAAACCTTACAAGGAGTGGCTGAGGGAACGGGGTTTGTTTAGCTTGGAAAAGAGGAGGCTGAGGGGGGACCCTCAGTTGCAAGAGATGAGTGTTGGTCTCTTCACCCAAGCGACAGGTGAAAGGATGAGGGGGATGGCCTCAAGTTGAGCCAGGGCAGGTTTAGATTAGACATTAGGAAAAAATTATTCACTGAAAGGGTTGTCAGGCATTGGAACAGGCTGCCCAGGGAGGTGGTTGAGTCACTGACCCAGGATGTATTTAAAAGACAGGTAGATGAGGTGCTTAAGGATATGGTTTAGTAGAGGACAGGTATGGTCGGACTCGATGCTCTCAAAGGTCCTTTCCAACCTGGTGATTCTGTGATCCTCTGTAACTTTGCAGACGACACTAAGCAGGGCAGGAGTGTTGAACTGCTTGAGGGTAAGAAGGTTCTAGGTAGGGATCTGGACAGGATGGCTGGATGGGCCAAGGCCATCTATGTGTGAGATTCAACTATGTATGATGTTCAATACGTCCTGCACTTGGGTTACACCAACCCCATGCAATGTTACAGGCTTGGGGAAAAGTTGCCCAGCAGGAAAGGTCCTGCGGGTATTGGACAACAGCTGGCTGCATACGAGCCAGCAGTGTGCTTAGGTGGTCAAGAAGGCCATGAGCATCCTGGCTTGTATCAGAAATAATGTGGCCAGTAGGATGAGGAAAGTGATTGTCCCCCATACTTACACTGGTGAGGCTGCACCTTGAATCAATCACCTGGGTTGGAAGAGAACTTTTAGATCAAGTCCAACCATAGCTTAACCTTGACTAGTCTACCTCTAGAATATTGTGTTCAGTGTTTGGCACGCCTAAAAGATTATATGTATTTTTGGTCTGAGTGTGTCTATCTTCAGCTGCCAAACTTGGAATATTGCTAAGTTATTGCTTTATTTTAACAATAGTTTATTTTTCTACAATGTTATCCTGCTTTTTCCAACTAATAAGGCCACACAATTCCCCTATCCAATCACTACTTCTCTTTCTTATTTTTAGTCTTTATTCACCTGTTGGTTTTGCACATATCATCTTGCACTCTGTCCATTCATCTGCTGTCCTCAACTCAGCATCCCAAATTAACCTCCTTGTCTGCGTGAAAACAGTGCTAGTGAAGTAAATCCCTAACTGACCCTCAGTCAACTGCTGCCTGCAGTTCAGTTTTTCTGCAGGGACCCAGGTGTGGACAGCCTGTTGCCCACTGTGTTGGGAGCTGCATAAGGCTCTTGCAATGGAAGGCTGTGGTGAGGCTCAGATCACACCGCGAGACAGTGCAGGGGAGGACCTCTGTCAGGCAAGGGATGCAAGTGATTCCTGAGCAACGTGTGCTACACCACCATGTTATTTTTTGAATGAACAACCCAATCAAGATTTTTTTTCCTAAGTACTGTTGCAGTGTTGTAACCTACTGAGACTTAGTTTTTTGTCTCCATCCATAAACCTGTGTTTTGTGAAGTGCTGGTCTCTCATTGTGAGTATATCAGCCCATTCAATTTTCAGGCTTCTCTGTTCTGCCTTTTATGGAGACTAAAGTAGTTCCTTGCTTCAGGATCCAGAGACCATCAAAGTTGCCTAAAACCACATCCCCTTTAATCCTTTTTGGTACTGTGTTGATTATGGCTTAATATTTACAAAGTTTCAACTGAGGATTCAGGATGTGAGATTGAAAACTTGAATATAGCCGGTTGGGGAAGAAAGAGAAATTTGAAAAAGCATAAAAACCCGTAGAAGTCAACAGGCGTTTGTTCTCCCTCTCCTCCTGCCTTCACACACTCACACAGATTTTGCCTTCTTAAGCACTTTTCTACTGACCTTTTTCTTTTCCTTTCCCCTTTTTATTTCTCTCTGTATATACTGAGGGAGGAAAAAAAAGGTACACAGCCATTTTTACGAGAATGTTGACTGAGGGTGGTCACCATCTGTGCAAACTGTCTGAAATTGTGACTTCCTCTTTGCCTTCTTTTCCATCAGAAAGAAAACCTTGCTTCTTAGATAATCTGGGGAATATTATTATCCATCACCCTCACCACCGTCCTTCCGTTACTGCCCCCCTTCACATGATTGGCATTTTCCAGTCAAAACATGCTTCTCTTTGGCCTGAAAGGGCTTCTTTAATAAAATAGACATCCTGTTTAACATTTGAGAAAGTGACTAGTTAACACCAGAAGCTCTGATGTGATTATTTGGGTATTGAAGCAGAGAGGCCAGCATGGTTGTTTAATTAACACAGCAAATAATTAAAACTACCACTTATTTACAGGGTTAAGAATTTCCCCCTCCTCTTCTTTACTCTCCCTTCCTTCAGTGCTGCATGTTAGACCTTTAGAAACCTAGAGGATCGCATCTAAGCCCATAGTGTTTTGCAGTTTAGCATAGATGCGTGTTAAATTTGCCTAACTAAAACTGGGCAAACCTCTAATGTTTGTCTCTTATACTAAGGCTTTTCCAGGTACAACTTGTCTGGTTGGAGACTGCACTGCCCCAGGTGCCATCATTCCCCACCAACTGAAGGTTACATTCCATTCATATGGGTGCTTCCTAATATACTTCAAGAAAAAAAAATCTGTGGGTTTTGCTCAGCCCCACTGGTTACTTCTAACCTAGCTGATTTTAGGTGAAGTGGGTTTTGGATCTCTGCTAGCAAAAAGGACCTACTGGTGGTCTATGTCAGAGAGGTGCAATAAGGATGCTTAGAACAGTGGGGAAGGACATAATGGGTATCTGTGCAGCTACTTGTGAAATGTATGTCTTCTAGATCCATCAGTGTCTACTGAAACAGTCATTACCATCCCCAGCATCTTGTTTCTGTCCATGTGGGATCTGGTAGCCCTTCAGATGGGCTCCTTAACCTAGCCCTGGCCAAAGGAGCCAGATGAACTTCAGGGGATAGTGCTCTGCCAGCTCTTCTGTCTGAAACAATGTAAAGTTTGGCAACCCTGAGCAAAAGAGAAGCAGGGAAGACAGCCTGTTCAACTTCTATTGATTACTGAAAGAACTGAGATCATGGTCAACTGGTTTAGCTGTGTTTATATTGAGGGTCTACAATAATTTACCTGCAATATTTGCTGTTTGGTAATGCAGGCAAATCCCCACAATGCATACTGATTTTGGAGACTGCTGCTGCTGAAAACAATCCTGATCTTAAATATACTTAAAAATGGTACTTAAATTCAATTTCAGCCTTCTGTAATTTATTATTGACACAATTTTTGTGTGGTTTTATCACACTAGTTCTAAACAATGTCCTTCATACTTCTATGGTAACTTCTGTGTGCAATTTTAGAAATTCTTTCAATGCCACGCCACAGCCTGGCTTCTCAAAATGCTGTGGAAGTAGGCACTGTGGTTCTGGATCTCAGTGTGATGATAAGAGAATAGCCTAAGGATTGGACTTGTAACTTCTGAGAAGTTCTCTGAAGGAGAAAGTTGCAGAAACAACAGGAAGGCTGATTGAATTTGTGGGCATTAAGTTTACTCTGTGATCCTCTTTCAGGCACTCTTTCTAAACCACTCAGATGTGTACAAAGCTGACACAGTACAGGGAAGAACTCCTTGCAAAATCAGAAATTAACATTTAGTATTATGTTTTTGAAGTATGATCTTTAAATTTCTTGGTCAGTGATTCTTAACAGCACCAGAATGTCTCAGGCTCTCCCTGGTTGTGTGACCTCCTATAGCTGGGTCAGCTAGTCAGCCAGACAATCAAATAGTTTCTCAAATAGGGGGATCTGATTTTACTACATTAATGGTGCAAAAAAGAGACAGTAGAACTTGGTGGCAAATACATGACAGAGGGAAATTGCAGGGATGTCTCTTTTAGATACAATAATCCTCACAAAGTTTGAACCATATAATTTAGCATTTGGAACAGATGGATGTTGTGTCATCTGGTTTGGTAAGTAATACAGATGGTAGGGGGACTGTTGGACTAGATGATCTTGGAGGTCTTTTCCAACTTTAATGATTCTGTGATCTGCTGTCACTCTCATTGCTCGATGTGCTGTCTGAACCAATATGTGTTTTTTGAATGAACATATTTCCATTCCCATCACTTGCTCACTTTTCTCTAGGAAGAGCCACTGCTGTGAATCCTCTCACCTACCTTGTGATACACAGATGCGTTCTCATTAGAGTAAATCAGCATTACTTAGCAGCAGAAGTGAAGCTTGTAAAAACAATGGTCTTGTTTTGCTTACCCTGACGTAAATCAGGATCAAACTGGCTGACAGTAACAGATTTATACTGATGCAAAACTGAGGTAAGATCAGAATCAGGCCAACTGACTTAAAGTATATTCTCCAGTGTTAAGGGCTATTGATGACGAATTTTACATTTCATCTGAATTAATCTTTAACTGCTTGCTTGATAGACAAGCAGAACAAATAGTATTTAGTCTTTTAATCTCAGAAAAATATGACACTGGATTGAATTTAAAAGGTGTGCCTGTAGCATTTTATGTATGCAAAGTCAAAGCATCCTACCCAGCACTGAAGCTGGTTAAACAATTACTCTGCTAAGTTCCAAGAGGAACAAAGGCAGAAGAGCGAAGACTTGCTGAATGTTTGCACTGTATGAAGGAGAGGGATCTGTTAAAATTGCAGTTGAGATGGTTGCATTTTTGAATCAGAAGAATATCTTGAAAAACGGTAGAACATTTCTCACTTGGATACTTTCCTGCTGCACTGCTTCTAAAAGAGATATGATTGGTATCTCAAAGTTCTCGGTTACATACCACCCTGAAACCACATTGTTATCTTCTACAGAAACAAACAAACAATTTAACCTGACCTATAGTTTAACGTGTAAAAAAAAAAAAAAAGAAAAAAGAAAGAGAGATGGTCAATGGCTAGTGCCCCACTGTAGTAATAAAATGTCTAGACAGCAATTAACATCCATTTCCCTTAAGAATGCAACTGTGTCATCAGCAAATCTTTACTACTTTGCAAGGGACCAATCTAAATATGTTTAATCATTAATCAATTTCCAAAATCTGAACAAGATTTGCTTTTCATGGGCTTTGTCTTCAAAACTGCAGTCACTTTATGAGGAAAAAAAACAAACCTAAGGGGGGATTATTTTGGCCACAGTCCAGTGGGTGAGCCTGCTTAGAGGATCACTGGTGCTGTGTCTTGTTTGGGAACATTGCACTCTTTCTGCATACGTTAGCACTTTCAGTTTCCTCGATTCTTTTCTATTTCCTCTTTGTCTGTGTGTATTCATAGCAAGCAGCAGCGGCTGAAAGCACCAAGCAAGATTCTGCGCACAGACCAGTCCTGTAATAGCTGGCAACTGTATCTGTCTTGTGAGCTGGCTTTGAGAAATACCTCTCTTTCCTCCCTCTTTGAGCGGCACTTCTCTTCCCCCAGGATTATGCTCCCAGCCAATGGTGAAGTCTCTCACAGGTCACCCACCGATTGCTGGGCTTGCATGGGATCACACTAAACTTCCTGTCTAGTACAGAGAGCAGGAAATTACTCTTTCACTTCCTACAATTAAACAAAAAATCACTGTGCTCCCACCATGTACAACTACCAAAAGGGTGTTAAGCCCATCAGGAAAATAATATTATACGTAGTGTAGATAAAAGAGGGAATCTGATCAACAGAACCATGATCACTACAGTAAATACAAACTACTTTAAGTCCACCGATGCCAACAGTGGATTTGCCCTGATTTACAGTATCATAACTGAGCTCAGCCTCAGGCACTGGCATGCTCACTGAATACATCAAAGAACTTCTCGAAGAGGAAAGTGGCACAAGCTGATATCTTTTGGAAACTCCTCTGTTTTTTCACTTTGAGAACTGGAAACTTCTTGTTTTAGCTTATACTCTGCTTCAGAATTCATTGTTCTTGCCAAACAAATAAGAAATGTGAGGATTACCACGCTGGAGAGATGGCATTTCTTGAACACAGCATCATTTGGCAAGGCACATTTCCAGCTGCACCCAGGGGATGACACAGATGACACTAGGCTTTGCTTGCATGTTTTATGAAGTTTATTAATAAAGAAAACAATTCTGATAGATCACACGTGATATGCAGTCCATACCAAACATACATAAGAACTATGTAGAAAAGAACACATTGCCTTGGTTTAGCTACACCACTTGGGTAACTGGTTTACACATGGTGGTGCTAAAAAGAACCTAGAAAGAGAGATGTCAGCCTCTGGGCTGAATGCTATCCACAGTAAGGATCTCTTCAAGCAGATATTGTTCAAAACCTGTGCATTTTTGCAATTAGCCCACCATCATTCCTCTTCCAGAAACACTCATTCTGATGTATACATCACAGGATGCAGGCCCAAATTAGAGAAATAAAAGATTTTAGTAGATCATACCTCCTGGCAACCCACCCAGCAGCTATGCTTGAGAAGCAGAAGGGAAGAGGAGAGGCTGGGGAAACCAGGCCTTTGCGAAGGGTGCAGTACTTATGTTTAGCTGGTGCAACAGCTGCATGCCAATGATGCATCCCTCTTTACACAGACGGTTTTCTTTCTCTCAGTGACCAGGGCACTTGGGGAAGGAGATGGGTGGCAAGGGTAGTGTTGAGATGGGCCAGAGATTTGTGTAGTGTCTTTTGGGACTTGCCTTGACTTGGAATTGAGATGCTGAGAGTTTGGAAACGCTGTCAAACCCCTGGACTAGGAAATGTAGTCCTCATGGAATGATTGAAGGATAAATGGCATCCCACCTTGAAATGATGTGCAATTTGCCCTTAGAAAACCCAACGCAATGATACCACAAAATCTTATGCTCCCTGGAGTGCAATATTTTATACATGAGTTCCCCATAAGTGGTTGTTTGTGAAAAAAAAGTAGTTCTAAAAAATGTTGTTCAGAGAATGCATTTGGACAGAGGAAAAAAGTCCATCAGTTCTTCTGAATGTTTATTTCCTCTCCTTGCATCTTATATTTAATTGCTCGATTTTTTTTTTTTTTTTTTTGGCATGCAAAGGATGTCACCTCCTTAAAGATCTTTGAAAAATTAACATAATTGTCCATTATCTTAGTCCTTTATTCTCTGCCTTTCAATATCTGCTCCTCCTAACATTTCACAATATATCAATCTCTGATCCTTGGCACTAGTACAATTCATTTTCAACAAGATGTTATTGAGATTGTAAATAAATGCCACAGCATCAAGGGGCAGACAAGACGGAGCCTGTCAGATCTGGAAGTCGGCAGCGAAGTTATAATTACAGCAGAGTGGTGTGAGGTGAGTTCTTTGCATCCATAGATTTAATTGTCATCAGCTGCAGGGGAAGTAAAGCACAGGGAAAAGAAGATGGAGAGTGATGGGGGTAAAGAGTGTTACCAAATACGTCCTGGGCTGTTTTTGCAGTTCCCATTACTTAACTCATAAGCCATCAGCAGAACAGCAAGAGGCCCTGTGCTTAAATGGCAGCATTTCCACAAAAACGACTTTCTGCACCGAAAGTATTTTAATTGCCAAAATTCTGAAAACTCTACCCTCATAAACTGATCTGGAGCAAAACAAAAACTAACCTTTGGGCTGCTCCTGCAAGTCAGCTTAGGTGCAGGGCGCTTGGGTTTGTGTTAGCACTTCACAGTGCTCTAAGGGCAGGAGTCAACTCACTCTGCTCAGGCTGAGAGTTCGAATGAGGCCAAGTGTGAACACGGTAAGCACTGTGCTGCACTCAAGCTCATGTGCTCTGCAAACGATGGCACAGCTATCCTTTCTCTCACCGCTTCTAAAGCACCTTGTTTCTGAAAATACTAGAGGATTCATTTTTGCCCCCTTATCTTGTGCCAAGTGTATTTTTATGTCACTGCTTCAGCAAAATTAATACAGAAATGCTATTTAGTAAGGGTCCAGGTATCAGAATCTGGCCTGCTAGGATCTGAGTGTCAGAGTTGCGTGTAATATTGCTTGCATGCACAAAAATACCTGCTCAGCCTGCTTTTGTTGTCTGACATTTTTGCTGTGAGATCTCCTTATCATGGGGATGAAGGTGAAAGTGACCTGTAGAACTTTTCTTCACCTGTATGCATGACTTAAAAGGCTAAGACTTTGGATCTGAAGACAGTCCAAACTTTCCTAAAATTCTGCTTAGATTTGGATTCATGCTAAAGTTCTATGAAGAAAGACCATCAGTTGGGGCACAGACCCTTCCACTGTTTGGTAAGTTTTGTATCAGAGCCCCAAATACAATTTCATTCTTGATATGTCACTAAGCATAGAAGTGGCTAGTAAATGTCAATCAAATGATGTCTGGAACTAAAAATAATATATTGAAAGATTGTTGTAATATCTTTTGTATCAATTTGTTGTTTTCCAAGCTGTTCTATTATTTTTCAAGGCATTTTGTTTTGCTTGCCTGGATGCCTTCTTGCACAGATTGATGACTGCTTCTGTGGTCAAAGAATTCTATGTGACCTCCCTCTCAGATGCCACTGGTCACTGAGAATGTTACATACATCCCTCAAATGTTTCTCAGCGGTGAAAACCAGTACTCAGCATTGTTTACAGCCTGTCATAGGTACAGGTGGAAATTGAAAAGACTCACTAGGTCATACAGCCCCTAAAGAAGATATAGAAGATCATTTCTTCTACAATAGCAGTGTATATTTTTTTTGAATTTTTTTTTAGAAATTAATGTTGTTGAGATCACGAAGTAAAAGATTTCAACTCAACTCCACAGCTTTTTCTGAATGTTCAAGTTTTGCCTCATTTTGCATTGCATGAAAAGATCTGTAAATGTTCCTAGAAAGTGGAAATACGTGTAAACCTCTGCCTTTTGCTTCAGAGACGTCTCAGGGATATGAGATGCAGCGGTCCAAAACCCTAATCTGCCTGCAATATAAACAAAGTATCATCCCAGATACATCTGAAGCTGACTGGGGATTTGTGTAGAGATACTCAGAACAATGTCTTCATCTCCTGAGCTGTTCAGAGGAAGGATTGCATTAATTTTCTTCCAGATTAAAACTTTTCTGAAATTGGTATTTGCATAATATTTGAATTCCAATTAGCTCTATAAGTGCACTTCCTATCCAAATGAAGTGAAAAACTTTTTTAATTTTATTTGGCATTTAGTAAGATACTATGATGGATGGTATAACTAAATAAAAAACAACTTCAGTAGAATGATCTTTGGGTTAGGTACCTGAGTAAAAAGAGAATAGGGATCTTATTGGCAAGCATGTGATATTCCTGAGATCCTACATTGCAGACATTCAAATTTCATTATGCAGTGTCAAAAGAAACCTTAAAAAGTAGGTAGAGTACAACTATGAATGCTGTCATTGAATATTATACATGTTTTAAATAAATAAATGATTGACTATAAAAAGTGACATACAAAAATTCTCACAGTGTGTGTAGCAAACCCAGTTTTCTGGCATAAAAATCCACAGAAAGTTAATTTGCCAAGCCAAGGAGACTACTATGTACTCATGAACTTCACGATTCGTTATTTTACTTGTATATATGGCAAATGGAAAAGTCAGTGTGGTGTTTTAACATTATAAACCTCACTGGAGACCCTAAAGCAAGGTTCTTCTAACTTCTCTGTCATAGATACACATACCAATCACAAGAAAATACCTGTTCATATGAAGGTTGTAGACTCTGAAATAAAGTTTTTGCCGAAGATACTTTGAAAGCGCTATGTTTACAAG
This sequence comes from Porphyrio hochstetteri, assembly GCA_020800305.1. NCBI lineage: Eukaryota > Metazoa > Chordata > Aves > Gruiformes > Rallidae > Porphyrio > Porphyrio hochstetteri. The sequence goes on along the minus strand of CM036906.1, from coordinate 104,022,176 downwards.
AAAATACTAGGGAAAGAGAAAATAAACAAAGAGAAGTTTGAAAATGAATTTGCAGCTTTGTGCTTGATTCCAGTAGATTTCTCCTTAACTGAACAGAATGTGTTTAGGAGTTGCTGTTGTAACTTTACTAAATTGACTATGCTTTCACTTGAAAAACAATCAACTTCTCAGGTTGTAATTTAATTTTTCTGTAGGTACGGTCTAATGTTCTCAGCTTGTGGGCATGAGAGAACACATTTTAATGCAGCTGTTCTTTTAAAGAAATGCATCTGTAAACAGATAATTCAAGAAATTTTGCTACAAGAAATCTATCTAATGGGATAAAGATCAGGCTAGAAACCTCAGAAGATTTTCTAGGAACTAGAGGTAAACATGACCTATAGTAACTTAGTACTAGGGAAATCCAAGGTTGATGTGGAAGGTCTATGGAACAGAGTGATGCACATCATTATGTGCTTTTTCAAATGGACTATCTTTTCTTTAGAACTTTTTGGAAAATACCTTCAAACATTTAACAGAACCTGTAAAGTATGTGGATAACAAATGAGACTTAAAATTTACTACAATTCTAAATTTAGTTCTATCCTTTTTAGAGAAATGTGAAAACATTCTATACCAATCAATAGAGAACAATAACCTAGCTATAAAATTGCAGGTTGCTTAATTGTATGTTACTTAAAATATTTGAGGGATTTTTCCCCCCCCCATTATTCATTAAATTCTTTAAGACTTTTTCATAAGGGGAGTGTTGGATGACAGAAAAGGTAGACAATAGACGTCAGCAGTGTTGAATGAAGCTTGCAGACATCTTTAATGCGTTCCATCCAACTCCATTAATTTAAGAGGTGTTAGGACACATTTAAAGACTGACTTCATCCTCTTTTATTTTCCTGCTAGTGACAAAAGAAAAATAGGCTCGTGTCTTATGGAAGGTTTTGTTGAACAGGTTCATAACTTACATGGAAGACATATGCCCAAGTTGCAAATGTTAAGTTTCACAGCTCACTCTTGGAGGGTGATACTCACCCCATTTCTGTTGGGGCTCACAGAAATCCCCTTTTAATGGTTTGGGTAAAATTTATGATCCCTTTTGTCAGCAGAAAACACCAGCTATGCAAGTCCTGTACCTACCAAGGGCCAAAAATTCCTTCTTGTAGGTTACATGGAAGCTAGAGTCTCTAACAGATGGAGGTTATAAAGGACATATTTGGATGTGGTGCAGCTAGTCTGTCCAGTCTCCGAGGGAGATTCTTATAGCAAGATAAACGACACAGCTAATGCACCTCAATCCTTAGATTGTCCTTAGATTGTCCTCAATCCTGAGAAGTCCTTAGACTTCTTAATTTTTAAACTTAAAATTTTCTATTAGAATTTTCAAGTGCATACCATTAAACTTCTGAAGATTTGAAAAAGATGTCTTTCCTGTCTAAATGCTAAACTCCACTGATATGATCTATTTTAGCTGTGGATCATTAGATGAGGTTGTATAGCAAGCACTTCTGTCAGACAGTTACCTGTGAAAGGCATAGAGAACAAAATAATAATGGAAACAGCTTTAAATAAAGGAGAAGGTCAGATATGTAATATTAGGTAGGGAAACAGTCACGTCACTGTATTCCCTAACTCTTAACAGAGGGACATAACAGGAGAGAGAGTGTGTCCCACAACATGTGTACCAGAAAAACTGGAAGATTTAATGGGCTTTTACTGAGGAATATGTACCCATGGCAGGACATTGGCTCTACATACATTCCTTCCTATTTGGTGACTTTGGTCTTAACACTGTGATAATTGTTTTATCTCCACTGAGTAGGCAACTGGCATACAGAGCAAAGAAGTGGTAAACATTCTACTACATCTTTCCGTCTCTAGGTCTTCCCTATCTTGGCAGCCTGAGACTGCTGATCCAAGCATTGTGATTTTCTTGGTGCCTCTGCATGATGTTTTCAGAATTTTCCATGGAAGGAAAGATTGATGCCAAAATCTTCACATTTTTCACTGCATGGTCACTTTAATTGAAAGCAAAATTTGCGCTTTATTGGAAGATGTACAGCATAATTTAGTTGAAAAACATAACTCTCCGCTTTGAGCTGTTGCTAATAAATAAACTTGTGTGCCCTCACCGATCTACCCCAAAGACCTTTTATTCCCAAGAGCCACTAGCAGTTTTGCAGGTCATGACTGAGATGCATGTATCCTCGGGAAGACTTAAATCAGTATTTCTAGACAGGATAGGTCTAGAAAATTGTGAAAGTTATCATCCTTTTGTGTAAGATGCCAGCACGGATTTTCTTTGCCATGCCACATTCATGTGAAACACAGACACACACACACCACTTTACGTGATTCAGTTCCCTGAGTGGAATACCTGAAATTCTTACTGTTCCTGACTATGTCATATTGGTGCTATTCAATCCAAAATCAAGACAGTGTTGAACAAAAATGTAATCACATTTTCAGTCTCTGTAAATATGTCACATAATTGTGAAGTTGTAGCATTAGCTACTTAGCTAGAAGAGATGCTTATTTCTGAGTACCAGTACTCTGACTGGTTTGGTAGTTCCAGTTCTGAAATTCTTTACCTACTTGCAATCTGATAATGTCCTATGTTTGGAGAGTCTCACAGTTCACTGAACCAGTTCAGCCTAGATCTAAATCTAAATAAACATGAGGCTGTCTTGTCTCTTATGCAACTCTCATGCACAAAATTCCCAATAAAAGACTGTAGGATCTATTTAAGTAACTCATAGCAGCAGAAAACATAACCAAGGATTGAGGAAGCTCAAACAATAAACTTGCAAAACACACACACGCACACAAACGTATCAAGCAATCATTAGGCATTTCCTGAAGAGTCCTGTCTACCTTGGCCACCCATGAGCTCTTTGCCTATTATTCAAGACAGCTGGCCTAAAAAAGGGATCTGGCTTCTGCTTATATTTATTAAATCTGCAGGAAGGGCCCATCAATCACAACAATGGGTTTTAAGTGTTTGCTGGGTGAGAGGAGAGTCCCGTAAGCAGTCTTTGAAGTGTCTTTTGCTGAAGGTAAACATCTGAAGAACATAAATAGCTGCTCTTCTTTCCAATGAGTGACCTTGTCAAAGTGGGTAGAATGGAGAGACGGGGGAGGGGTGCCATCATGAAAAGGAAAAGCAATAAAGGATTCCTTATGACAGCAATTTGCACATTTACTGCTCTTTGATATGTTAACTAGATTTTGCAAAATGGAATTCTTTGTCTTTTAGAGGTCCTTGGGCAGTGATAGCTCACAGTCAGAACAATGTTTTGCAATAGGCCTAATGCATCTTCTAATTAATAAGGTAACTTGGGCAACCTCTGTAAATCAGTGACATTATCATTATAACAGGACACAAGTGAATAGTTGTTTATAAGGAAGGAAAGATGCTCATAACAGCAGTACCATTATTTACTGAGCTCATTGACTAAAGTGAATTGTATTGAATACAAGGGGATCAATAGGTTATGGGCCCTGTTCACTAAACTTTTACAAGCCATTTATGAACCTTTGATTCTAGAAAACAGCACTTCTCCATTCAGAAAACTGGGAAGGTAGTGCTGGCAATCTTCAGTTTTCATACTCAGCACAGGCAAAGACTATGATGCAAATTCTGCAGCTGCATTGAGAACAAATGGGCAGGTCAGTGAGTCCTCTCAAAGAAATAATAAAATATTTTTGGAGAATAAAATAAAGGCATGAATGTGTATGACCACTACAGGAAGGCAAGTAGCTAATAGGCTATCCTACAGAAAGAAAATGTTTTACTTAGAAACACAGTAAGCAATGCATAGCATGGCAACCCCATTAGTGAACAAAACATGCTGGACCCTGAGATGCGGGTAGCAAACTCAAGATTCCTTCTTGGAAATAAACTCACTTGTTATAGTGCAAACTGCACCACGGTGAGTGAGCATTTTCACTTGCCTTGATGTAAGGAAAGGAAGCTGCATTTCAGCAGCAAGCAAAGCAGTTCACATAGTTTGTACAGAACTATTTATATACTACTGTATGTATTTATAAAGTATTGCAGTAACTATGTAATGTAGAGCAGTAAGAGTACTTAGCTCCTTCAAAATAGAGTGTTGCCTCTTGTTTTAGTAGGTATGGTCTCTTATGTTCTGGAGGGACATAATAAGATTTTTTTTCTGCCCTTAACAGCAGTACAAGCCATAGACAAGATCAGGGCCATTATGGCATCTTTTTCTTTTTTTTGTACTACTCACCAACAGCTCTTGCAAAGATTAAGCTTTCTTACTGAATCTCTTTTCAGCCAGCTGTTTTCCATACCGTGATATCATACTAGCTTTATTAGTGTCACTTGAAATCCCTTTTCCTTCTTTTGTTACTTTTGAGATATTTACCACAATGTCTTTAGTTCACATAGATCAGCACCGTGAAGTCAGGTTTAAGGTGAAGTGAGAAGTTGGGAGAGAGGTATCACCAAGAGGATAGAAATAAGTATTTCAGAACAGTTGGACTTGATGATCTTAAAGGTCTTTTCCAACCTTGTGATTCTGTGATTCTGTGAACATTATCCCTACTGTAAGCCTTCACCAGTCCTACACCACTTAATTTCTGGATTTAACTGGGCTGGATCTGGTCCATAATTTATTGCCTCTGCCTATGAAAAGTTTGCAGCGAGGGAAAGGGGAAAAAAAACAGGCAAAAGGCTCACAATCTTACCCTGTCTAGTACTGAAAGTGGCTTACCCCCTACATTAGGTCCCAGACTTTGAGGTGAAGGACCGACTACTCTAGACACTAGCCTGCTGGAGCTGCTCCTTGAGAATGGCAAATGTACTGAGCAGTGCTGAGGCAGAGTAAGACCAGGTGAGAGCAAATACCAGCCTCTTTGCTCATCATCCTGCACGCGATGCTTGTATGCTCAAGTAACCAGCAATGCTTGTTCTGATGGAAAGAAGAGACTTCAGCTGTGGATGATATTACAAGGAGGGGAAATGTTTTCACCTACCTAGAGCTGTGAATGTAAGTGATAGCCTGAGCATTCACAAATGCCTAACCACACTGAGAGACTGGCTGGCCCTCAGCATCTCATTTAGCTACACCAGTTACAGATCAGAGAGGCAGCCAGAGAAGTTCTTGATTTTCTTGATTGCTCCTGTCTATTTCTTAGGGATTTATCCTTGACTTCTTTCTTGAAATTTGGCCGGAGACATTTTTCCTTTCCATGTTCTGAATATGCATCCATCATGTATCATCCTCTAGGGAATTGTCTATTATCTCTCTCTTAGTATTATTTCTTTCCATGATCTTTCTACCCGTGAAAAATGTTGTGTGGATTTTTTCTTTCTTTCTTTACTTTAGCTCTTCTTGTACTAAGAATCTTTGCTAGCAAAGGCAAGGTCTAAGAAATATATTCCTTGTTTTGGGAGAAAGACAAATTTATCACTAAAATAGAGATGCACATAAGCCAGCAGCCCAGTATCTGTGGCTGGCTGAGTAAAGATGATGGGTCTGAGTACCCTTTCCCATGAGGTTTCATCTGCCTCTGAATGTTGTGCCTCTGGCCTAATCCATACCATTAAAGGCAAAAACACGTAAAACTCCTCATTGTCCATGACCAAACAATATAATCATCAGGTCACTGTTTGCTTTCTAGTTAGAGAGGTATAATTCCACTGAAGTCAGATTTACTCCAGTATCAGTGAGAACAAAATTAGGTTTCCCCTATAGTTGCTGTTAACCTTTATCAGCATCACCCAGTAGTACTGAGGTGGTAGCATTAGCAAATACAACACAAGGCTGATCTTCAATAGCCGTTCTCTCATTTACTTTTTGCTGATTTATTGCCTCACTAATGACACAATAGATTTTCCCATTAGTTTATTATTATTATTTATTATTTGTATTAGTGTTATCCTGAAAGAAAATGAAAATAGAGAACTGACCTCATCTCAGCACAGTGTATTATTTTTCAAGAGTTCAGAAACACTACACAGAATGGGCAGTTTCCATTTCACCAATGTTCAATCACTGGCATTTGTCTTTTGTATCCCAGAGCAATTGCATAACTCTAATATTGACCTTAACCAGAGCCCTTTGTTTCTCACCCTAACAGCCAAAAGCATTAAAAACGTGTGTTTACTTAATTTGTCCTGGCATGCAGTGTAATTACAAGCAGTTTGTTTTCTCTGTTGTAAAATATGGGCTAGAGAAGGAATAAAGTAATGTGGAAAATTAACATTGTGATGTACTGTATAGTGGAATAACACTAAAAACACTTAGCTGTGTTAGTACTGGAGGTGCTATTTGTGTTGTGTGCAAGAGCAATAAAGAATTAAATGCCTCTTTCTAAACTATATTTGCATGATTTTCAAGTGCAGTAAAATTAATCTGAGCTGCCTCCAAGTAGGAAAGAAAGAAAATCAAAGTGCAAATAGAACTAAGCACCACTCAGGCAGCCTTTAAAGTTGTACTTTTCTATTTTGTGAATTCCAGCACACCATTTACTGATGTCTCTGATTCTTACAGAACTGGACCAGGCAAATACGTTTAAAGATTCCCATGCTATGTCTACCATGCACCAAAGCTGTGCCTTTGGCATGGTTATAGCCATGTCAACAGGACATTTCTGATGCAACACAGAGGAAGCTAGTGTGGTAAAGGTAGTTTGCCATGGTATTTTCCTTCTTCGTGTCTCCAGAGTAAATACTGCATCCACATCTCATGTTACTCCACATCTCTGTTAATTCCTTCTATGAAAGATTCACTTTGTCCCCTCACTCTCCTTTATAAACCTCACCTTTTCTTTGTGAAGTACTAAGTGATATCATAATTATGAAAGTATACATATCAGTTAAAGCCACTAAACTTAGAGGAGTATTACCTGTTTGTACCAAAATAGCCAAGAGCAAAAGAAGTCCACCCTTCTCTCTCACATTTTTTAGCTATTTTTTTCCTCTCTGCCTTCTCTTTCACACCTGCTGTGGGAGAGTTTAGATAATGAAACAATATGAGTCCCATTTCCCACCATTTATGTACATCCAAAATTTAAAAAAAATCAGAATAGCAGGGGAAAAAAGCATACCAAATCACTCCATTATAACTGTAAGAGGATATATTTCCTCAATAAAGATTTTTCCCCAGATATATTTGTTTAAAAATGGACCTCTGGGTGAGAACAAACATTTATACCTTTTGGGTTTTTTCTGGTGTGTGTGTGGTTTTTTGTTTGGTTTTGGATGGTATGTTTTATTTTGTTTTGTTTGGGTTTTTTTATTTGGTTGTTTTTTGTGGAGAACTGCTTTCCTCTCTCTCTCTGAAGAAAGGGGTGGTCAGTCTCCTTGTTCTGGCCTCTGTACCGAAGAGTTTATCCACTTTGTCATCTGGCTTATTTATATTATTTAATAACAATTTGGGATGAACATGGAAAACATAGGAGCTTTAAACAGCAGTCGAGAAGAAATCCAGCTTTAGTCTGCTGCAGACTGGAGCTAGGAAAGTCATTAGATTAACCTCTCTTGACAGGTCAGGCTCAGCAAATATTCTTAAAAATAACTCTTCCAGTAATTTACGACCTTTGGGGAGCATAATCAATAGTGTTAAGAGGAGAGGCAGCCAGACAGCACTTCCTGGTAGGAGAAAGTTTCTTGTCTTTGTAATGTTTGCATTCTGTCTGCTTGTATGCAATACGACTGACTTGCCAGTGATATCATACCCCTTTTACTCCATCAGTTTTGGAGACATACATTTTTATTGTCAATTTACCGTCTCCTCTGTTATTTCATACAGTATCTAATTCCAACAAAAACCAATGCACAAGTGTGATTACAAAGCAAGGGGAAATTGCACAGTTCATTTTCTTCCACGTTCCCTCTAACCTCTCTGGATCATTTGAGGGAGAATGGTCCTGTGCCCCAGGATGTCGTAATGCAAAGTCTTAAACACATACTTCATTTTAATGCACGATGAGCTACTCATAGTACTTAATTAAGCACATTCTTACATCCCCTCAAGATCAGTGTCTAGGGGAATTTTATGCTCTGTCTCTCTGTTGGGTTTTTTTTTTTCAAGATGTGGACATGCAAGTGACAAAAATATTTCTGTATTTGTTAATCTTTTAACATGTTTTATGACTGGTGAGATTTCCTCTAGCTTTTTATACAATAAAGAGCATTTCCCTGGCTATTGAAGTCCCATTCTCTGAAACTGGAGACCCTCAGGAAGATACATTGATTTCAGCGGGGCCTCACAGTTGCTGTCTAAATGCACATACTCTTGCCATGTGGACCTGCCTGAGGCAGGAATATTGCCCCTCTTTCTCTACAAGGACTTCTAGGGTTGTAGGAAAGGATAGAGTGTGTCACATTCTAATATGATTCTGTACTTATTTTGACACCACTCAGAATTACTGGATGTTGGCTTTTCCTGTATCCTTGGAACGGAAGAAGAATTTGGAAACTCAAAAGAATAAAAATTATTTTGAAAGAAAATAATTAGTCTTCACAGCTTCTGTCAGAAGCTTTAATGCACACTAATGAGGTCAACTTTGAGTATTTAATATGAACAACTATAGTTTAGAGGAGATACCAGCTTTTCTCCAGAGCTATGGTGAAACTGAAACTGACCTTTTTTTTCCCCTGCTTACCACTTTCATTGCCAAGCTGAAGGGGAAACCTGGACAGTATCAAAAGTGATTACAGAGCTCTGGAGGGCAGTAGTCAAGGGCATGAGGCCCAGCTGGTTTTATCCTTAGTTCTGCTGGTGAAGAGAAAGTGGATGAGGCCCTTGAAGGAAGAGGGCCCCAAGAAAGCTGGTTAATATTCAGCAATCTCCATGAAGCTCATGAGCAGTCCAGCCCAATGAATGGGAAGTCAGACAAAAATTCTAGGAGGCCTGTTTGAAGGAACAAGGAGCTCCTGGCCATACTGAAACAGGAAGAGGAAGCGTACAGAGGGTAGAAGTAAGCTGGGGTAATCTAGGAAAAATGCAGAGATATTGTCCGAACATCCAGAGATGAAGTTGGGAAATCTATAGCCCAAATGGAATTGAATCAAGAAGTGTCTGGACCATGCACTCAGTCACATGTTCTGACTTGGCTGGTCCTGTGTGCAGCCAGCACTTGATGATCCTTATGGCTCCCTTCCAACTCAGTATATTCTGTGACTCTGTGATTCTATGAATCTGGCCAGGGATGTCAAAGAGAAGAAGAAAGGTTTCTGTAAATACTTAGATGACAAATGGAAAACTAGGGATAATGTGGACCCATTGCTCAACAAGATGAGGACCTGGTTACAGAACACATAGAAAAATCTGAGGTACTGAATGCCATCTTTGCCTCAGTATTCACTAGCACGACTGGTTTTCAGGAATCTCAAGTCACAGAGAGCCGGGGAAAAGGCTGGATAAAGGAAGATGGACCCTTGGTGGAAGAAGATCAGGTCAGGGAACACCGTCCATGGGTCCTGATGGGATGCATCCATGAGTGCTGAGGGAGCTGGCAGATGCCACTGTGAGGTCACTTTCAATAAATAATTTTTGACTGATTTGATTGAGGTGACTAAAGAGGGGAGGAAAGCAAATATCACTCATCTTCAAGGAGAGCAAGAAGGAGGACCTAGGGAAATGTCATGATCCCTGGGAAGGAGATGAAGCATCTCATCCTGGAAACAAATTCCAGCACATTAAGGACAAGAGAATCATTAGGAGCAGTTAGCATGTGGGAAGTCATGTTTGAGGAAGTCATGTTTGACAAGCTTGACAATCTTCTGCAATGAAACGACTGTCCTGGTAAATGAGGTGACAGCAGTAGGTAGTGTATACCTGGAATTCTGTAAGGTCTTTGACACTGTTTTCCATGAGATACTCGTAAACAAACTCTTGATATAGGGGGCTGGATGAGAAGACAGTGAGGTGGATTGAAAATTGACTGAATGGCTGTGGCCAGAGGTTGATGATCAGTAGCACAAAATCTAGTTGCAGGCCAGTAGTTAGTCTTTTACTGAAGGGTCAATACTGGTTCAAGTCTTGTTTAATGTCTTCATTAATGATCTAGATGATGGGGCAGAGTGTACCTGACAAGTTTGCAGATGACAGAAAACTGGGAGAAGTGGGTTTTAGGCTGCCGTCCAGAGTGACCCCGACAGGGTGGAGAAATGGACTTGCAGGAATATCTTGAAATTGAAAACCAAGTACAGAGTCATGAGCCTGACGGGAACAACCCTGTGCGTGAACATATGTCAATGGCAACCCTGCTGGAAAGCAGTTCAGCAGAAGAGGATCACCTGGTGGTCCTGGTGGGCACCAAGTTGACCTTGATCAAATAATGTGTCCTTGCTGCAAAGAGGGCTAGTGGTATCCTGGAGTACATTAGGCTAAGTAAGATGGGATTGTTTAGCCTAGAGAAGAGAAGGTACAGGAGGAATCTTATTAATATGAATAAATACTTGAAGTGTGCAAAAAGGATGGAACCAGGAACTTTTCAGTGGTGCCTGGTGGCAGGACCAGAGGCAATGGGCACAAACTGATGTCAATCTTTCCTCTATAATTTGTGGCACCAAATCTCTCGTACTTTCCATGGAACACAGACATTTTCTTCTGTAAGCAGTGACATTGGTAACCTTACCACCAAAATTACCTTCTAGCTAGGTTTTATCATACTTCTACCAGGGATTTTCTAGACAACTGTGTGCCCATATACACTTTAGAGTCAGACTGATAATTCTGAAAAGTGCCAGATTTATTATATATGTATTACATAGATAGTCACCATGTTCCCATTCAATTCACAACACGGTTGATCTGCACATGTACAGAGAATGTAAGGTTTTCAGGATCTGTAGGTCAGTCAGAGGAACAGGTCTGTCTAGATGCCAGGAAATTCTGAAAAGATGCAATAAACCTACCAAATTTCTACTCATGAAATTACTGAAGTGGAAAAAACATAGTGTTTTGAGAAATCATTTGCCTTTAATCTGTGACAAATATTTTTTAAAGTTGAATATGGTATGGCAGTAATTTCCACATATTGCCACTGCTTTATGGTTAGACATGGAATCCTGTAAATACTTTAATGACTAAGAAAGATCAACAAAACAAAGTTTAAAAATGCATATTATGATCTCTGAGTTCTCCAATATCTTGTTTCCATAATTACAACTGTTACACAATGCATTAATGTCAGTGAGGCCCCAAAATCTGAAGTACAGAACACACTTTAAGATGCTCAGAATTAAATACATATGTTTTAAGACTGAAATGGAATGTTATAATTACCTACTTTGACTGCCTGAATAATAATGAATAAAACTTCAATAAAACACTTCACCCAGTAATGTCCGTATCACAGTACTGAAGAACAGTTAAAACATGACTGAAACTTCCCTGATCAGAGTAGATTACAAAATTAATCTGCTCAATTTAAAGAAAACATGATAAAAACAATAAATGAAAAACTATTTTATAAAGTTAGAAGTTTTACTTACTACATTATGGTAAAAAAAAAGGGTTTTTTTACCCTCAGATTAGTTTTCATTTTGTAGTTGTATTTAATGGAGCAAACACAAATAATTTAGCTAATAATTTAAGCTGTCATCTGTGGCCTATATGACTTCTGGGAAATTTTTAAAGCTCAGCTTAAGCCAAGAATGCAATAGTTTCTGTCAGTTACTACTGCAGTCTACTTACAAGAACTGGAGTAACACATAAGAAACTAGAAGTAAACAAACAGTCACAGAAATGCTGTTTTGCTCCTTATATAATGATGTAGGGTGCAATTAAATTTTATTATCCTTTGGGAGGGATTGCAGAAGTCACTTGTGACTTCAGAGTTAGTCATATCATCATTCTAAACATATGGCAACAAAAAAAATAAATCAGTGGCATCTACTGTCTTCTGTAGCTCAAGTAGCAACACTGTCTCCATTCTTTTGATAAACTATAGGGCAAATATTTCAGTTGTATTACAATCAAATATATTTCCACACATAAAATACCTATTCTCTTTTGTGGAAAATTTGCAGTACCAAATCCTAAAAAACATTCACTCAGCGGGGCAGAAGTGAATATCAGTGAAGTTTGCATTGCAATTCTCTAGACTATGGACATATTTTTTCCCTATTTTTGATACCAGGTTCATCAGATCTTTAGACCTTCTTTGAAAAAATTCCCATCTTTTACAGTCTGTAGTCAATATAAGGTTATCATCCTTATCTGTCTGTGTGTATCAGGCATTCATATTCTTATGTAACAATTGTCAGATACAACACTGACCCATTTAATACAGGATGCTCTCTTTCTTTCGAGTCAAGCTGATTTCTTAGGCCAGCAAGTAACAGTTGTGGTTCAGAAACTTGAGAAAACAAGAATATATTCCACCTCTATGGTGCTTATAAATACTCTTTCTCTTCCAAATATTCATGCATAAGTAGATAAGTATATGCAAATGTAATTATTTTCCCATGCTTATGTTTTCTTATGTTGAAATAGCAGCTGATCTTAGAAAATGAGAATGCAATTTTTTTTTTTTTTTGAATGACCACTCTCATTCAGCACTGTATTTCCTGTGTCCATTGACCGTACTTTTCAATGCACATTTTAAAAGAAAAGATTTGGTCTTTACAGTGTAAAGGTATGATTCTGTAATTCAGGGCTGGTAAGTGGCTGCTGAGTGCTGTTGAAACCAAACTTTTCCATAATAAGCTGAATTGTGTCTTTTTCCCTTAACATGTTTTTGCACAAATGGTGAACAAGCTTGTCTCTGCAAGACCTGGCATATGTCTCATGCCTTTCCACTGACTGATTGACAGGAAGATTCCATGCCATCCCTGATGATAAACTGCTTCAGTAGTCACTGGTGTTTTCTTTCCTGCCCAAAGAAATTCAAACCAGACAGATGAGAAGTTGCTGGACTGTAGTGTTTGTGTTTGCAAAAAGACATACCACTGTCTGATGAAAACCTACACAGTTGGAGGTAAATGACCGCAGGTGGGCAGTGTGTGATGTTAGGCTGGAAGAAGTAAATCTGGGCAATGCAATTAACGTGGGACAGCTTTATCCCCCATTTTTTTCTTCTGTCTAGTTTCTCACTCTGGCTAGAATATTACATTTTGAAAAAAAGTAATCTGTAATTGATACTTTTAACTTTTTTTTTCAGGATACTTCTCCCTTCCCAGCATGTCCTTGAATGCATGGGGAAATCCTTTCAGCCTGTATTGAAATCAAACAGTTATTTGTGCAAAGATTGACAATATTGAAACCATTTGATTTGAATGTCTTAATTTGAAAATAACCTGGAGGCACTTAATAGACTTACTTTTCTTGTAAGCATTTGATTCACAGCTGCTAAAAAAGGTTTCATCGCATATGAAACTTGAGGCATCTGCTTTGTCATGTCAAAATGACAATTGGGTAGGATGCCAGGATGACATGGAATAACATGAAACAATGCATCCAGCTGCATGGAAATTGTTTAAGTGTTTCTTTTGTGTGCATAACAGTATCCATTGGAAGGAGAAAAATCTGTGCAGACCATGAAACAGATGTTATCTAATTCCCCTTCTCCTATGAATGCCCATAGGTGCAAAAAGCCTGTAGCTCTTCAGATTCTACAAGCACTTGTACAGCATCATTTTCAAAAGGAGAAAAAGCTCTGCAATGACCAGCTGGAGTTTCTATTGTTCTCCACTGAGAACAAGTGGAAAACAGGGGCAGAGTTTATATCTTTTCCTTTCTCCTTACAAGTGTATATTTTATTTTACAATACTTCCTTTGTAGGGTCTCTTGCATTTCTGTGCTCATAAAATAACAGTTCTTTTAATTCCATAAATCTATCTTGAAACATTTCAAGTGAATTATATATATGTGTGTATATATATATATAATATACAGGTAGTTTTTGTGTATGAGAGCTTTATTAATTAAGGTGGAAGAAACAGGGTAAATAGGGCAAACAGTAAGCTGGAAATATCTGGATTTCTTAAGAAGAATGGCTTCAAAATTTTGAAGGCTGATTTGAACACCTGAGACAACTTGAATTTACTTCGTGCCTTTTGAGTAGATACCAAATGCTGTAGAGAAACATACATTTGCAATGGAATCAATTTTTTGCAATTTAGAAGAGACCATTCATGACATATGTATATAAATCCAGTCGATCACTGATGAGATTTGCATGTGCAAGCTGAAAGAACAGGATGGATAATGTGTCAGTTAATGTTTGATGACAAATTAAGGTTATGTTTACATTGCATGACCATTAAGCACCTTATGAAAGTTTTACTTGGACAAAGATTTGTCTTGGTTACTGCAGGTAAATTTTGCTTTAATCAATTCTGTACAGGCCTGCTGTCTTTGGATGCCACTTTGCGTGCAGGATGTAGGTAGTTTTCAGAGAGCCTTTGTTGTTTGCCTAATGAATATCTTTATTTTACACTTAAAAGTGCTAAACACAAAGTTAGCACTTTTCTTCTAAGTGTCATTTTGCCAGTTTCGTCATTTTGCCAAAACTGTTTACAAGGGTATGGGTACACAATAACATATATAATATATGCATTTCACCAGAAAATGGACTTGTGGTTGTGCTTTTAGGGTTTGCTTTTCAAAATACTCAGGTCAATCCCATGAGAACTTAAAGACAAGTCAGGAGTCCCTTTGAAGCAAAAGCAACATTTCCAATCTTTCAAGTCATCAAAAGCATGGAGGTATCTTGCAGACTATGATATTCACATGCCTAAGTGTGTTAGACATGTGAAGAAATTCATCCTACTTATGAAGATTACAAGAGGTGTCATCTGAATTTTATAAATGGGAAATTGAGACAGATGTAGTCTAAGTGACATGCTTAAGGCCACATCAGAATTCAAAACAGAACAAGATGCCGAACACTGTTCTGCCACAGACTTCCAGATTCAAGGATTGCTCTTCCACTTCTTTTCTTCATAATGTTGTTGTTAGTTTTCCATGCTTGAATTAACTAGGAAAAACTTGGAAATGTCAGTAACTCTCTGGTTTGCTTCTTCAGAAAACATTTGACAAGGGTGGTGAGCTGCTGTTCTTTTCACACAGCTTTAGTGGTTTCCCTGCAGTTTGACAGCAGCTGACAGAGCCAATGCAAAGTGCTAGTCTTAACTCAGGTTTAAATTCAGAAAAGAGAAAGGTTTTTTTCTTATACCTTCCATCTAGAATTATAGTGTGGTCCAATTTTAATGTGCTGACTTTCTCCAGAATTCTATGATGGAGCTTACTCACAGACGCTTTTTCTGTCTATGTATAAATAGAAGTAGACATAGCACAGGCTGCTACATTTGCGCCAAGCATCAATATTATGCAGGCCAAATTAGTTGTTCCTTGGAAAATGTACTACTTTTGATATATTTGAAAACTTCCTTTTTAAGCAGCTACTCTTCTGTTCACTGCAGAAGCTACTTGATCAGGCAGGTTCCTTTGTTACACACATATGGTTATTATGTTATCTGGATTTATATTACAAGTCCTGAAGTGAATGTTCCTGGATATTTTCCCTGTAACAAAGTCAGTTATAATTCTATGTGACTTACTTCAATGGTGGGGTGGAGTGTTACAGGTAAGTATTAAGATGTACTTTTGAGTTCAACAAGAAAGAGCATAACTCCTCCCTCAGTTAATCTGAAATGTTAGGCATGGAAAAAAAACCCCCCAAAAACCCAAACAAAGCTGAAAGAGACTATATTCAGCCATTCTGTAATTCCTTCAACTTCAGTGGTATATTCTACCATTACCCATGGAGTAAATATAAAAAACCTTCTGTATTTGCATTGCTTGTTAAACACTGACTGTGAATAGTGTGCACATCAAAAACTTTCTGAACGCTGAAATCTCTTATTTATTTTTTTCTTTCCTTATGTGTTGCATCTGATTTAAATGACATAAGCTAGCCACACAAGAATCAATTGGACCTCACAGAACCCCAGTAGGGCAATATGCTTCGCAATATATTTAAGGCGAATTTCATTTTAGCAAAAATATGAAAACACTGGTAATTAGAGTTATTTTCCTTCATAGTCTATAAATAAATATATTACAGGTTCTCTTTTGTCTTTTACAGTGTTTTGTTAGATGTTCCAGGATTACTGTTGTTCATAGTCTATGCGTTGCTTCTCTATTGAATTATTTTTCCCTTGTATTGGTGAACTGCAAAAATTGCTCATTTGCCACTGAAGTTTAGTCACTCCTAGGTTTAACTGGAAAAAGTGCTGCATGAAGAGAGTGTGGAGAGGACTATTATAGTATCAATTTCATAGATAATTTTTGTCAAATATTATCTAAAATTTGGCCAAAACCAGAACAGTGGGCTGACTTCTGGGTTTTGGTGTATGTGATGCATATATTGCAGCTCCCTGCACGTATGTCCTTACAATAATTGGTGTAATGCTATGCTGCTGCAAAGCGGGTTGCTTTTTTTAACAGCATACATGGCTCGGATGGACTTTGATTTTGAATTTCAAATTATTTAGCATCTCTGAGTATGGACTATCTCATATGGAAGTGGTATTCACTTGTGGAAAAACATAAAAATCACCCAGATTTTGTCTAAAGAAAACTATTTCTTAGACTAACTGTCTTTCAAAATTCTTCCTCTTCAGGTCATTTTTTGGGGTTAATACACAGAATCTATGGGTACTCAAGTTCTTGCTTGCCCCAGGACTTTTGAAATAGTAGAAGTCTGATTCTCTGATTAGCTGCTTGCTTTAATATGGTATACACTTCTAAGTTTATAGCACAGATGACTGAGAACAGTTGAGATGTATCTTAACAATATATGGAAAATATTGCAAGAATAGCCATAGTGTACTGTTCTCAAATTTGGGTTTGCTGAAGAGCAGATATAAATACCTGCAGAACCCTTCAGGAATAAATTCTTCTCACAAGAGCTCAGGTTTACCTTTCAAGTTCTCCCTAGAGAGATGACTTTTTCTTATTCATGCCATGGACAATAACTTCAGAATAGAGTTAAAAGTTTCTTTTAACTTGTGCTCTTGTGGTTTTTTTCTTGGACTTCTTAGATTCCTGCAATAGCAAGGATGAACTGGTGTTTTGTGAATGTATCTTATATAAATAACTCCAGGTGTCACCAACAAATCTGAATATCAGATTAGTTTCGGTTTTGCTTTTTGTTGTCCCCGTCCTCCCCATTCTTTAGCTTTTATATCAGTAGATATAAATAAAGTTGAAGCAAGGTATAACTCATTTGATGGTTCAGATTGAACGTGACCATTATGAAAGTCAGTATTCCAGGCCTTGAAGAAGTGAAATTTTATAACATTTCTGGGAGATGCATCAACATAGAACAAGAAGAGCAGAAAAATCCTATAGCAGTCTGTAACAACAGAGTGAACTGAAAAAGCATAGTCAAGTAGAAGGCATATCTATCATTACTTATTAAAATGTAAGGGAAAAAATATAATTTTGCTACAAAGCAGCAGAATTTTATAAGATATTCCACACACAGAGAGTTTGTGTTCACATCTGAGCATAGACACACACTTGGGGGATATAAGTGAAGTTATACCTCTGAAAGAGGTGTATAAAGTCAACATGTTGTCTGCAGCACAACTGAAAACCAGAATATTTTTTATGAACAGCCACAATGAAACTGTTGAAATGAAAATGTACCAAATGGAGTAAAAGTGGCTTAATCTTTGATTGTCAGAAAATAAATATAATAAAATAAAAAAAATATATATGCATTACTGATAATTTATACAAAATCTTGTTTATCATTACTGAAGCTAGTGAGGAGAATCCTTGAGAAGAGAAAAATTACATTGAAATGAAAAATTTTAATTTAATGATTACTGACTATTTATTATGCCATAAATCTAATATTTAATGCTTAAGTTTTTCTATCTTCTAGTGGTAAAAAAAAAAAGCTAAGAACATTAAATAACACTCTATGAAAGAATATTTGTAAGTTTGCCTTCTTTTAAGGAGTTTGCCAAACTATGTCAGGTAGCACGCCACTCCTAGCTCTCAAATGTCTTTTGTATTACTGTGCTCTCCTGATCAAACATTTAACTGGAAACATAATAAAGTTAACCTTAGTGACATAAAATTTAATATCACAGAATCATAGGGGTTGGAAGCGACCTCAAGAGATCATTGGGTCTAACCTCCCTCTCAAAGCAGGTTCCCTAGGACAGGTTGCACAGATAGGTGTCCAGACAAGTCTTGAATATCTCCAGAGAAGGAGACTCCACAACTCCCCTGGGCAGCCTATTCCAGTGCTCTCTCACCCTCACTGTGAAAAAGTTCTTCTGCATATTGGTGGGGTACTTCCTGTGCTCCAACTTGAAGCCACTGACCGTTGTCCTGTCTCCACAGACCATAGATAGCTCTGAAGTGGAGCTATGGATAACCTAATATTGCTTCAGAATCATAATTTTTAATTATTTATTTTCTTTATCTACTGCATTCCTCAAGTTTTTTCTAGTGAAATACCCCACTGTTCATTTGTACCTCTAACTTGACTTTGCAGGAAATCACATTATATATGAGCAATTCTGAAAATTTTAGACTACAGGAAGATGTCTGTTCAAGTATGTTAGGACCAAATCTTTACTAAAACCAGATGCCAAATCCAGAAACTATGTAAGGCACTAAATACTCAAACACTATTCAGAATTGAATTGAACTTGCTGTTATTTTCTCAATTATTCTACAAAACAAAAATGTAATTAAACACACTGAAAATCATGTTGAAAGAAAAAACACATGTAATGACTTCAGGTTATCACTGAGTGAAACTTATTCTTGAAGAAAAAAGTGGGTGCATTAGAATTTTCTCCACTGCAAAATATCAGATTAGAATATAAGAGAAGTTACACTTGCAACTGAAAGTGGAGGAAGCACATAGCTGAGATTTCAATGTTCCAAAAAAAATTTTCCTTTAAACATTGGAAACTACCAGAAGTGATAAGGCAGATGAAAAGAAAACCCATGATCCGTAACACTGGAAAGTTGATATTAAAACAGCACTCTAGAGTTCCTTGAAAAAAACCCCATAGATCCTAGAATATCTAAGGAAATAATCTTAGTAGAGTCCTTTGTACTCTTCCTTGACTGGTCCTTGAGGATCCTGCTTCAGTGTGTGACTTATCTGAAAAAGAACATCAGGACTCCTTTATCTGTGCTAGGATCATATTTAGAGGAATTTTCAGTGTCAAGAGTTAAAAATAATTGTTTTCGGTTCTTGGTCAATGACTACAATACAAATGAAAGGGTAAATACTGCAAATTAAGAGCTATAACAGTTGCTGAAGTACAAGAGATCAAATGAAAGAAGTAATATCAAATACAACTCAGTAAGAAAAAACAAAATACATCCTGTGAATGTAAACAGATATGATCGATCAATCATTTATGGTGCCACTTGGTCTTCCTGAGGTTGTGGTTCCATCAAGGTCAACAACTAGATCCAAGGGCCCTGATTATGAATCCTAGGTATCCCTTTTCATTGCGGTACATCCAATGTGGATTGTAAAACATCTTGTTTTAACCTTGTTTTAACCATCTTGTGTTTGATCTGGAAATGGGTATATCTATATGGAGGGTGGTCCTCACTAACTTGTTCTTTTATGGGATTCTCCACTGGGCACTGAGATGGGTAAAATACATCTAGATTAACCCTCTAGATTTCCAACATCTTACTGTTGGAAATCCTGTCTATACTATTTAATTTTGTAACTCTATTTTATACCCCCTTCACACCTCAGGGTTTTTGCTTTGGATGAAAAGACCACACACACTTCCCTACCCAAGCAAAACTTCCATAGATTGTTTTCAGATGGAGTTTTTTTTTAAAGGAAAGTGAATATAACTCAAATTAATATAACTTGAAGAATTGCAAAGAGCACTGTGTTATATGTCAGCTTTGAACAACCTATTACCAGGCTCTTTAAACTTGTCTAATTATATGATAGGTTAGGTCTGTGGAAACCAGAATGGAATATTTACATTTAAGCATTTTTAGAAGTAACTTCCTATTTCTTTTTCATGTTGGTTATGGTTTTTTTTGGCATGCAACAACATTAACACATTAAATTTTTTAGAGACTGAATTTTGAACATGGAATTGAAAACAAACTTGAAAATAAACTTGAATGCACTAAAGCTGCACTAAATGTGTAAGCTGCATGATCTCTCTTAGTAAAATGTGTTTTTTAGAATATAGCTAAGTAAAAATATTCAAACATAAAATGAAGCATAAAACTAGAATTCAAACATTCTCAGTTCTTTTTAAGCTTTAGTCCAAGTTTCTCATTAAGAAATCTTAAAAAAAAAAAAAAAAGAAGAAAGAAACACTTCCTAGTATTTTATTTTATGGTCACAAGAAAGAAACCTGGATAAAATAATTAAAATTGTCATGCCAGATTTAATGAAAAAAACTTCGATAACTTATGCCCAACATTACTAATCTGTTTTCTATGAAAAGGAGTCAAGCAAACAAGTTGAGGAGTTATTCACGTATTTCTGATTGCCTAGACCGGAAAAAAGCGATCTCGGGGACGTTGTCCCCAGGACCACGGACAGTTCCACGGCTGGATCGGCCGTGGGAGCCGGCGCGGTCCATCCGGGTGCAGAGTCCCGGCCCACGTTTCAGGAAATCGATCCCTGGTGGGATCCTCTCATCTTGGTCCTTCTAGTTATATACCCGGGTACAAAAAAAAAAAAAAAAATTATCTCTTTTATCTCTTTATTATACAGTGAAATCTTTCTATGCAATAGTTCACCAAACATGACTTCTGGCTTTAATTGTCTTCCTTTTGGCAATTGTAATTTATATTTCAGTTATTCAATATCTATCTTTCCCCCCAAAAAAAACCCCACACCACCACAAACAAGTTTCTGATATCTCAGTGGGTCTAATGTAACTTTTCAGTTCTTTGGCACTTTTCATTAACTTTTTGTAACTTTTCAGTTCTTTGGCATCTTCCTATTTCTACACTGTGTTCTTCTTTTAATAGTTATGGGATGCTAGGTTCTCTGTCCTGTCCTGATAATCCTCACAAATACTGTTCCCACTTATCCATAAGCAGGCTGAAAACACTTCACATACAACAGTGACAGAAAGTCATACACTTGATTCAACTTCTTTGCTGGCTATAAATATAAATTAAACCCAGTTGATTCCCCCAACACATATTTATGTTTCACCCAATGTCTCACTGCATTCCCTCCACTACCTTGAAATATCCTGTGAAGATTTATTTTAATTTTGTAACTTGAAATACAGCTATTACTGTTACCGTATATTGTCTGTCCCAACAAGGGAGATAATTGACTTATTTATTGGGAGGAAACAGTGAAAAAAGCCTGAATTCATTTCAAAG
This sequence comes from Porphyrio hochstetteri, assembly GCA_020800305.1. Taxonomy (NCBI): domain Eukaryota; kingdom Metazoa; phylum Chordata; class Aves; order Gruiformes; family Rallidae; genus Porphyrio; species Porphyrio hochstetteri. Next base: position 104,000,832 of record CM036906.1, on the reverse strand, counting down.
CACAATGTTACAAGTGAGGAGAAATTGTGTTGGATGTGGAATGCCATTTCTAGACACTTTCAACTGCCCTAAACAAGATATTAAAGAAAAAATCCTATATTTAAATCACAAACAGTTAATGGGTCTCATCTGAAGGTCTACTGAATGGTCTGATTGTGCATTGAAGGCAGAATAACAGGTAGAGGGGCAAACGAGAGACAATGTATCAGAAACAGCATGGCCAGCAGGTCCAGGGAGGTGATTGTGCCCCTGTACTTGGCATTGGTGAGGCCGCACCTCGAGTACTGTGTTCAGTTTTGGGCCCCTCACTACAAGAAAGACATTGAGGTCCTGAAGCATGTCCAGAGAAGGGCAACCAGGCTGGTGAAGGGGCTGGAAAGTAAACGTTACAAGGAGCGGCTTGAGGGAGCTGGGGTTGTTTAGTCTGGAGAAGAGGAGACTGAGGGGACACCTTATCACAGCCTACAGTTACCTGAAAGGAGGTTCTAGAGAGATGGGTCTTGGTCTCTTCACCCAAGTGAAGGTGATAGGATGAAGGGGATGGCCTCAAGCTGTGCCAGGGCAGGTTCAGAGTAGACTTTAGAAAAAAATCCTTCACTGAAAGGGTCATTGGGCATTGGAACAGGCTGCCCAGGGAGGTGGTTGAGTCACTGACCCAGGATGTATTTAAAAGACGGGTAGATGAGGTGCTCAGGGATATGGTTTAGTAGAGGACAGGTATGGTTGGACTCGATGCTCTCAAAGGTCTTTTCCAACCTGGTGATTCTGTGATTCTGTGAAATACAGAACTAAACCATATTAAAAGCAGGATGAGGGTATATATAGCTTCACAGAATTGTTAACACAGCTTGCTGAAACTCTGTAGAGGTTATCACCTTTTTTACAGCCAGTCATCTCTTCAGGAAGGGATGGAGAGAAAACAAAATCCTATATACCAGGTACAGGTATATGCCTATGTCCTATGCAGTCAGATATACATTCATAAGTGGGTTTTCCTCCACCAGCTCATGTTAGAGCCCCATTCTTATGGCAGTTCAGGTTCTGAATTCTTCCACGCTAAGGAAGATGGGGTGGGGGTTAAGTAAGTATGACAACAACCATCAGTATTATAAAATTTAGCCACACACTTAAAAAGCAGCATATGTGCCCTTTAGAGGCAGGACCTACACAGGATCATGCATTTTTGTATTTAGATATTTGTGCAGTTTGAAGTACAATGTAAATCTGAGAAAATGGAGATACCAGATGATATAACTGTACCCTATACCTGTATTCCACAGATGTTGATGGGTGTATTACCCTGCTAGTAGTGGCAAACTGAAGCAAGATGAACTACAACAAGGGCTATGTTTTAGATAGTGTTGAGAGGGCCTTTGAAGGTGAAAACAATCAACCACCTTTTCTTGTAAGAGATGTGCATGCTTATATTTTGAAAAGAAAATGTAAAGTAAATAAGCCATTTTAAATAAGATATCTTTTGTGCAAAACTTGTTTTTCCATATGGAAAAGGTTTACTTTACAATTAAAATTTTCATTCTTTCCACCATAAGTTAAATGAAATTTGATTTATTGTGTGACGCCATGAGTTAAACATTTTTTTTTGCTATAAATATCTATTATTTCATAGAGATATTTATAGAAAATGCTACAGATATATTTAAAGGTATGTTAAAACTAATGTTTGCAGAGCAAGAAAATATCAAATAATAAAATCAAGTCTTTGTATGTCATGATTAATTATTCCTGACAAAAATGAGTAGGAATTTTCACCTTCCTTAATTATCTACTGAGTTTCCCATCACAATCATGTGTATCATAAATGGCAACTGTTTTATGACTAGTTTTTTAAACCAACATTAAAGTGAGAAGTGTCATAAACACAAACATATTACCAAAGCTATCCTGTGGTTGGAGGTAGGGTCTGTCCTTTGCCTTCTGAAGGACAAGAAGGACTTAGAGGGAGCAGAGAGGGTAGAAAAGTTTCATTTTTTCCATATCAAATGTACCTGATGACAAAATGAAACTGAGTCAGAAGGAGCTGTTCCAAAAATAGGGTACATTGCTCCAGGTTAATATTGTTTTAAGCTTTCACTAATGCTTCACTTGGAAAATACCCTACATGCAAGATGGGTTCTCCAAAGCATATTCTGAAGTACAAGGGAGAGACAAACACAAAGAAGTTGATCTTAAATTTGTACAGAGAGAGTAATAATTAGAACTGAAGACCAAATTTTCAATCTTAGGGACTCGTCATTTTTCATTCACTCTGGAAAACAGCTAAGATGCTGAAAACAGCCATCATCTTCCAAAGTGCGTCTGTATGTAAGAGGTTTGGCACATAAGCACTCTTCTGTAAACTGAACTGTCTGGAGGTAGACACTTCTGAACACCGAAATCAGCAAAGACATTAATATTCAGAACTAACCATATAGCAGGTGAAGGTAGCAGTGCACACTGGGCCACTTGAAGAGACAGAGAATAGAGTCAGATCCAGTCACTTCTCAGACTGCTCTCCTAACCTTCTACAACCCTTAGCATGTATATTCACAAGTAGATTTGCCAGAAGGGTTCATGTATAGAAATGGACGTTTCTACTTCCAGACCACTGTCTCCTGGATTCTCACTTCAAAACTGAGGCCTGTTTATCATCACAATTCATATAAAGTGTCAACAGCGGTGTTAAGAAGTCCTAATGGGATATACTTAATTACCAGTATGTATGCACTGTGGGGAACACAACAGTTCATGCATCTCTCCTGTCACTTGTAGTGTGTCTTACAAAAATAATCATAACTTTCTTAAATCCCACTATTAGGAAGCAACGTGATTAAGTTTTCAGTGATTAATATGACAGCAACAGCAGTTAGAAATTCTTTTTTAAAAAATACTTTATCATCTGCCAGTGTCAGCTGTCAGAACTCTCCATGGTCTGGTGTTCGCCTCTGAGATTTTTTTTTCAGCTGAAAATGTTGAGGTGATACTAGTTTCACACATGGCTGTGAGAAATCACTGTGTTACAATGCCAAGTGTTGCTATTATTACATCCAGACACTGGGTAAACTGTGGATGGACTTCCTTTTAATTTTTTTTTTCCCAGAGAAAAAAACCCTACTTTCCCCATTATGTCTCCCCATTTCTTTGGCGTTACCAAAAAATCTTGCAAAAGTACTTATGTTAATGACATTTTAAGCAAAGATAAAATGAGGAATGTAAGTCCTAAAGTAAGAGCTCACTATGAAAAGGGCAAAACCAAACTTCTAACTACATTAAAATCAAGCCTCCCTTTTGGCCTATTAAAGTATATATCATACAAAGCTTTCTACATGGGAAATATGGAAGTTTAGTCTTTAGGCCTCTTTCCCCATTTTTATATTACACTAAAGTAATACTCATTTATTCCGTGCTTATAAATGTTCATCCTTTTTCAGTAATTGAATTGGAACTTTCTGGAAAACACTGTTTTGAATTAAATGTCTATAGTAGATTGGGGAAAAAAAAGTAGGAAAAATACTCTATACATAATCTATACATAAAAAGAAAGAAAAAATACATGTTCACTGAATTACATGCCTACTTGCTGAGATCTCCGTTAAAATCATTAAAGTTGGTACGGCTGTACTGGAACTCTGAGCAGGCACAGAGAAAGGTAGAGTTTAACAGCCTCTTCAGGGAACACTGTTTCTGTGCAGTGGGCAGTTACAGGATTTGTTGGTAATCATTGCATGTGCAAGTAATGTTCCCTTTCATGGCTGTGGCATTTCATGGTTCCTGTTTGGATTATCTGTCTCTGTTTTGTCTGTGAAATTGTTGAGGCTAATAAATAAAGAGCACCATATTAAATTATTTTTTTCTTCAGAATTAACATATTGAATTGCTTGTAGATACCTTCTATGCAGTTATGTATAGAAAGTATTAAGAACTAAGTGCTCACTTCATAGATAAGGTAAGCAGATTCTGTCCACATACTTGCTGTCTGGCAGGTCAAGAGAATTCTCCCTTTCAACAAATTTGATCAACAAGCTGTGAACAACCTTCAGATAGATTTACAGTTCATAAAAAAAAATATGTATGTGTGGCACTGAGTGAGATGAAGGTGTTTCTAGTAGCCTACACTATAGCAAGTCACTGACATGATGACTTCAGAGAAAGATGCTGTTTTTCTGTTACATATTTATTTTTCTCTCTTCAAAATGCATAAGTAAACAGGAATAGAAGTGAGGAAGTAATCAACAACATTGGCTAGGATATCTGGACCCCAAAATTTCTGCTCTTGAGGAGGTCTAAATGTATATGTTCTTCTCTAGGTAATACAATCTGGCTGGAGAGAAGCTTGGCCCATTCTCAGAAAGTTATAAAAGTCACCAAACTCCTTGGGTTTTGATTTTTATGTCTGAAGACTTCAAGTGAGACTTGGGGCATTGTTCCTGTTGTCTATAATCAATCTGTAAGATCTGACCAGAAATTCATTCAGTCAAGACTTCTGCCTTAAATAACTACAGTGCCTGTTTCATGTGGTCTAAAACAAGTAACTAAAGCAGAAACATTTTTAAACAATGGATTTTGCCAAGTTCATTGACTTACACATACCGCTCCTTTGTAACATTTTTTCACTGAATGGGCAGACTTGTGCCTTATTAGCACAGACTTGATTTTGGGGAACTGAAAGGGAAGTACTAACACATGAATTTGTCTCTGAGCCAACTTCGGTAAGAAGGTGAGCCATGGAGCCACCGGAAGGTGAAGAGGACTTTCTGTGGGCTGGTGAGCTTTAGGAGGGTTAGCCAGAAGCCCTAAATAGTGCTGACTGTTTATGTCACTGCTGTGTCAACTTTTCATGCTACAAATTAGGCATCTCGTTCTGCTGCTCAGATCTATCTACAGTTGAAAGAAGGCCATGGCTGTAAATGAAATTCTTCCCTTCCCCTCTGGATGATCAGTGAGCTAAGAGTTGAGAACACAAAAGCGAAACTTTCTGATGGAGCAGCAGACAGAGCACTTTAAAACCCTTTGAAATTCCCATCGTAAGTCTGTGTATATACAGGCACTTTAAAAGAACATTGCATACAATCTGTAACTTTGGAAAGAAAGGAGATGTAGTCACAGGCATTACCATTAAAGCACAGATTCTTGCTTTTTTTTAGAAAAAAACCATCAAATACAAAAGTAAATTTACGTGCATGTTTTGACACAAAGCAAGTGAATTCCAAATGTTCTTGTTCCAGTCCTATCTCAGCTGAGCTCTGTGGTGCATATGGCCCTCCACCAGAATGTCTGACAACCCTGCACAATGTTTTATCTTTACGAAGAGATTATATTGTAATCACAAAATATGCTTATAGACCATCTTGGCAAAACAAACATACCCCCTGGTGGTATGTAACACTGCCCAGAGTTAGGGGACTGTGATAAAGGAATATACATACTGCATATTTTCTTGCTGACCACATCATAACGTTTACCCAGGACATCTGGCTTCTGTCAAATCTTGGAAAACAGTGGCCTAGAAGGTTGCCTGTGATTGCAACAGGGACTACGAAAACCAACTTTGGGGAAAGTGAAGAGAATAACAGCAGGTCATTTTCCATGTTTTCAGCATGAGGCCACTATCTTGTAATCACCTCAGTGATTCAGTTAGTTTTGTTAATGCTTTCAAGAATACAAGAGCAAGCAAGAATTCTCAATGCACTCAGGCCTGCCACCACTTACATGACTTGGGCAGCAGTGGCACTTGCCTACTGCCTACCTTCCCTTCCAGAAGTTCTCTATACCTGAAAAGCTAGCATAGAAAAATGGCTGGGATAAATAAAAATTGGCTATCAGTATCTAACATGTCATCAGTCTTGGCAGTTTCTGTTCAAATTGGAAACCAACTGGCTCCTTGTTGGGAAAGTTTAAAGAAAGCAGGCAAGTAGTTATAAGCTGAACAGGAAAATCAGTGGGTAATGTTTCAGTGAGCAGCTCTCCGGAGCTCTGCCCTTCACTGACACCTATAATTATCAAGGCGTATTTTGCTACTGGAATGTCAGGTGTCGTTGGCAGAACCTGAACCTGTGAATAGACTGAAGAGCTCTCCATGCATTTTGATTCCTTCCACCTGATCTACTCTGCCATGTTATTATTTCATGGATTCTTTTCTTCTTCAGTACTTTGAAAAAAACATGGAGCAAGTTAAACCTTGCGTAGCTCTGTAAAAGTGTATAATTTAATGCTTGATTTGAAGTGGTATGAGAGGTATTTGAGGAATATTAACATTTTCAGAGAATGCTTGTTTAAATATACCTATCCTGGTAAAAACCAAATAAGGAGAGTTTCAGCGCATTGAGTGATACAAGGGGAACTTCGTTTAGCTGTTTTCTGATGAGGAGAAACTGCACTGGGCAATAGAACAGAGCCCTTGATGACAGAAACTCAGATTGCTGGAGGAAATTATTATAATACAACGTAAATCAGAGTGATTTCTGTTCTCTTCCTAGAGGTCAAAGCCACCTGACTTTGTGATTATCAATTCATGGTCAGCAAGAGGATACTGTTTAGTTGTTCTTTTATTTTCTCTTTTCATTCTGTTGGCCTAGGAGAGGCATGCATGTGGTATTGCTTGTGGCATTGCTGTTCTACACACAACAGGCATATCTAGGGAACTAGCCAGAAATGGAAGCATATAGCTGCTCCAGCAGAGTACAGAGTGGGTGGGCCAATTAGCCCAAATGTTGTGCCCTGCTAAGACATACATCAGCACTTGTTTAATGACCTGGCATCTGCAAGAGGCTGTGACAGCATTCTAGCCCAAGTAGAATTACTCTGAATACCTCTAATGCTGCAGTGAAAATATTGGTTTTGAGGAGCTTGCACGTCTGTCCAGAAGCAATGAGAAAATCCATTATCCAAAACACATATAATTTGATGGTATCAAGCTTTTACATGAACCTAAAGTTTGACTAAAATTTGTCAAAAGACCAGCAAAGGTCTCAGGTTCCTATTCCTCTGTCATTCATATCGTCATATCTTGCTCCAGCAAACTTTACCTTCGGTGTCTTCTTAGTGAGATATATTCTTAGTGGTGGAATACCCAATACATCTTTGTTATCTCACTTTTATGCCTCCTGGAACTGTGACACCTTGGCCTTCTCTCTGTTCTGTTGTAGTGGAACTTACACCAGGAACATAAACCTCTCTAACCACCTCATATGCTCCTCTGCAACCTTTCTCTACTTCTCAAAAAGAGCAGAAATATAGTGGGACACTTTAAAACATTGTAAGAAACCATGCAAAAGAAAGAATTCCAGGCAACTCTGAGGGCAATTCTTTCATCAATGAACTAGGTCATTCCAAATCCTTTTGTATAATCCAGGAGAAAGCCTGAAACCCAGAGCCAGCTGGCACATTCTGCTTGCCCTTTAAACAATCCATGCGCAGATCTATTGAAGCTGGTAGATCAGACTGACAAATGACAAGACCAGATAACAATAACAGGAAAAAGAAAACATCCCACTGTGATGCTGGAACATTTCAGAGTCCTTTGAGATCAAACATTTAAACCTCATTTCCTTTTCCCTCCTCCAGGTCTGTCCGATGCAGGCAGTTCTCTTCTACCTGGCATCTCCCTGCCTGAGCAAAAAACAATTTGCAGGAGCTGATGACCATTATTTTGGACTGTGAGGTTGTCTCTAGGTCCATTCCATTTCTGTTCTTACCTTCATTCCTTGGACTGGAGACACGGGTGACAGTTCATACCACATTTAAACCAGGTTCTCAGCAAGCCACGGTGAAGCAATACTAGTCCAGCTAGTTCTCAGTAAGTTTCCAGCTCACAGCTGCTGTCAGTGTCCATGTAAAAGGCTCCAGCTGTCCAAGTCTCCACTCTCTTCTACTTCACCTATTTTCAGCTCTGGATCAAGACATACCCAACTACACACCATCATTTCATGTTTTTCAAAGCATTAATGGGGAAGACCAATGAAATAATTAATTCGTATAATAAATGTAACACTTTTCAATGAAAAACTTGCATGGCACACACAATGACTTGTTTCTAAAATGAAATAACTGTTCTTTTAAATTCTCTTTCCTAGCCAAGGCATAACAGGGGTTAGTGCACAGTATAGACTAATTGCCTACATAATTTCATTTTATGAAACAAAGAGCTTTAAAAAAATTATAGGGTTACATAAAAGCATGTGCAGCCACTAAGTCAGCTTTGTTTTCCAGCCTCATGCAATAGTAGCAGCGGTTTAGACGTGGTGTGAACTGTAACCATTTTCTTGGGGGAAAAATATGTCAGAAGTTTCTGTTTGCGTGCATGTCTGCATGCTGATGATATATTCTCTTGTCCTATTATAATCTTTTCTTTCATTTTTTTTTTTTTTGCCCCTCTTTCTCTGCAAGAGAAATTGTTTTGTCCTCCTAGCCCCGCTCAGCAAGTGAAGTCCCTCCCCTTCCCTGGCTTGGTGTCTCTCATCCTTGAACCTGTGTTGAGCCAATCATTTTTCTGGCAGCAAAGAGATGAAGAGAGCTCCTTCAGTGCTTCTCTCGGGTCACGGGCCAGAACAGCTGAGGGAGCACTGTGTGTATTGCTTCACCAGGATTCTCTCTCAAATCCTTGGTGTCAGTAGCATTAGGCTACAAGGCCAGCCCATAAAAGAAGTTTTACTACTGGCTGAGCAATAATGTCTTTTTTTTTTCCCCCTCTCCCTTCCTGTTTTGCTGTCCCTCAAAATAAACAACAGGAGGGGAAAAAGTAGACAGCAGGAGGCAAAAATACAACGAGAGCTGCTGTTGCTGGGCTTTAACCCTACTTGGATTACTCTGTGTCAAAAATACGTATCAGCCACCAAGGTTGAGTGGTGGCAGGTTTAATGTGATGAGACCGTTGTGACTTTGGATACCCTATAAAATGCATAAAACAGAAGTCATAGTGGATATATAACCTTTTCATTTTTAAAAGAGAGCATTTCCTCAGCAGGCAAGACACCTGGGTGCAAAACAGATCACAAAGGCCTAGATTTAGCTTCGAGATCTGAGCTCTTACAATACTCCTCTCCAGACAGTATAGAAATAGATTTATTACATATATTTGCCCAACATGTTAGGGTGCTCTCCCTTAATTAAAAGCACAGCCAACCCCTGATAGCATCATATTGCTGGGACAACACAAAATTATATTATCCACTCTGGCTCTTATCCTGGCTGCCTGGTACATAAGGTGGATTAAGAGGGGGAAGGGCAAATTTGAAAAATTGTGGTACAATAGCAAGCCTGTGATCTCACCTGATTGAATCTTATCAGCTCTTAACATCACTGGTGTTCTTTCTTTCTTTTTTTTTTTTTGTCTTGCTTCTTATCTCTCTTTTTTTTTTAAAAAAAATACTAAACTGATGAGAAAAAAATCTTGCCACAGCACTTATTGTAATTTTTTTACCCTTTACAACGTGCAGATTGAAAAGTTGTGACCTGAGAGGTAGCTGACACTGGAATCTAGAAGTTGCTCAGAGTTATGCTTGGCGTAAGATCAAGGGAAAAATCCCCCAAAACACAGAAAATCTGATTATTGTAACACGTTGCACAGTGAGAGGCAGATCTCATGTAATATAAAATCAATCCACCTAAATCTCTTTGTAGTGTGAGCTATTTCTGAGATAGGCAGCAAAGCTTTAGTGTGAGATACACTGAATTCCTCTTGCTCTGTATATTTGATGTATATGCGATGAATAACCTGCCTGACTCGGGTGCCATGCACAGAATGGCTAATTATCTAATGCGCGTGTATTTTACCTAAACCCCTTTTTTAAAAAGTTTTTTGTTTCCGTGTCTATTATTAAAATTGTGGTTTGTAATGCCAGGGCCAATTTCTTGTTCTGGTGGTGAGGCTGCAGCTTGCTGTGCTGCAAATGTCACCAGCGAGCCGTTTGTTAGGGCTGCACTGCATGCCGGTTAATCTGTTTACTTATGCAATGGTGGAAATGTGACCTGGCTATTGTGGTGATTAACAGAGTCAAATATCCTCACATTAACTAGTGAGCTGGGCAATCAGGCTGGATTATTGTTACATTCAATTTAAATTACAGTGGCATGACAGGTCCTGAGGTATTTAGTAACGGATTTCACAGCACAGATATGCTTCATGTGTAATGAATAAACTCTGGAGAGCAACAAAAGGAAAAAAAATAAAATAAAAAGGTATTTTATGATCATTGTGAAAAATTTATGGAGTGTAGCTGGCATGAAATTCTATAAAATGAACTGGCTCCAACCAGTCCAACAACAAAGCACACACTTTTCTTCCTGCTGCTTATGAATTATTATTACCGAGTCCTCCTATGTTTACTCATTAGCATTGAACCCTTTGCAAAACTGTGATTCAAAATTGAATTCTTCTTAATTGAAAATACCCCCAGTATGCTGGGAGAAAAAATGAAGGGGGAAAATGGCAGCAGCACCGCAATAGGCCAGTTAGCTCTGTGATAGTCAGAGGGGGTGGCTGCTCTGAACTCGAATGTTATTCAGAATTCACAGCCGGACTATACGAAGGAAAAAGCAGGTTTCTTTCAAATTGTTCCGCACACTGACATACATATAATTTAAATATTTAGCCACCGGTGTGCTGCTGCAGCGCGTTAGCCCACTAGCACCATAGTGCATTAATCCTGTTCTCTGTACGACTTGCTGACTTTGACCTGTTTTATGCTCTGTGACTGAATAACACATAGCACTTTGCTTGGGGAAAAAAAAACCCTAAACAAAACACACTATGATCTCAACACACATTGGTTTCAATTAACTTTTAACCATTTGATTGCACTAATTCTAGGCTGTTAGTTAGCTATTGGAGAGCTGGCTGTATTGATTTTGAACAGAATAAGCCGAAGCACAAAACAAAACATGTGAAGACTGAATTTTCACAAAATAATCTCCCTTTCCATCTGTTTTGTTCCCTACTTGAGAATATTTTTGCAGATGTTGTTTCAATACTTGTTTTTATAACCAAAAAGTTCTGACAATTTAAAGCAATAATAAACATTAGAATTTAACTCAGTATGATTTAGCATTTATTGAAGCTTAATAGATAGATACTATGGCACAGAAGTATTGAAAAATGGCTTACATTAAAAGGTACAGGAGACTGCAAATAACAAGCATTAGTGCTGAGAAGATTCTGCTTGGCAAGGTGTTCATGTGCTGCTTGGTCGACCCCAACCAGGAAAGAACTAATGGGTCCTCCCATGGGAACCTTGTTTTTGTGATCTTGCATGTACCAATCATTTAAAATATTATATAGGAGCACTGAGATTACAGTAAGTCTTCATTTAATGGCAATCTGAATGTTAAAGCCTTTAAAATCACAGACCATTCTGTAAAAGAGAAAAGAGTGACATCTGTGCTTCGTCTCTGAAAGGAAGCTTGCCCCGGTACAAGCATGCACTGGTTAAAGAAAAATAGTGGGGTTTATGCTCCAACCTTTAACCTCAAGATGCAGAGTTCTGTTCCACCCTGGTCAGGTTCATTAGCAGTCTATCAAATCCAGTCCTCTTTGAGCATCACTGAGAGCTCACCTTTGCACTTCCTAGCTGCTTCTCCATTGCAGGGAGCCACTGTTAAAGGCTTGTCCAGGTGTGAGATTTTAAAAAATAGAACCATGAGGAGAACAGATGTGCACTCAAGCTGGTCTACACCGATGATTAAGAAAAAGTTATTCCTTCGGTAAACTCACAACTGATATATTTGGTATGCAATAATGCAATTCCTTATTCTGCAGTGCATTTGTGAAGTGTTTTTCATAGAAGTTCTGAAGAATACCCTAAACTCTGGAATGCGTAATTACTGGCCAGTGGTTCCTGCAGTACTCTGACCTCCTGCTAAACTGCGGAGGAACTGCAAGTGCTGCAGATATCTCTTGTGCTGCAATCTGCCTTGTACTTTCCTTTTGAAAACACACAGCTTTCTCCACTGTCACTGGAATATCAATGTCTGAATCAAGAGGAGCTTGGTTTTTAGAGCTGTGGCTCTAAAACCCTCAGTCCTGCCAGATGTGCTCTTTTGCTCCAGTCGTGCGCAGCTCCCCATCTGGCAAGGTGCAGCTGCTGAGTTTTCCACTACTGGGTCCGGTATAAAACTCAACACCTGTTAAAGGATTTTCATATGGAGAAGCAAAGTATTTTAAAAACATTTATTCAGAAAAGGTCAGCACGCTGTGGACCACCGAAATTTTACACTCCATCAGCCTTTGTGTTGTAGTTACTGCTATAAAGCATTCGCTTCCCACTGGAATTTCCCAGGCAATGGCGTTTTGCTAAAAGACGGTCGCATGCTGCCCACTCCTCTTGAACTAGTTTGTCGTAGCACACTGTCTAGTCTGAGGAGAGGGCAGAGCGATTCTGTGCCACACAAAGCGAAGCCCAGTGTTCAGCCCAGCTTGTTTGTGTAGACGGTGATAAGAGCGGGTCATTTTGCCATTTCACCCTTAGGCAGTCACCATTGCTGGAGACTTTTAACATCTTCCCTCCCTATAACTGTCACATGAGATGAAGTGGCATGATACAGGACAATATGGCTTGATGTTCTCCTACCAATCAATACCCTCAAAAGTATGTGCAAAAGTCATCTGACCAGAGAGTCACTGCTGTGTAGGAGGCGCGGATAGAGTGCCAAATAGCAGATGCTTATTGAAGATTCTAATGATTTTAGCTGGAGAATGGATCCCCAGGTCCCTTAATTCTGCAGACTCTTCTTTTAGAAAATAGCAATAAATAAATCTTATGCTTTCCCTCTGTTCAAACTTATCTTTAGGGCTTTTCTGCCTCCCCGTGACACAAAATGATATGGTTCCACTATGCAAAACAAGAACATTATGCATTATCTGCCCTCCTGTGTCCAGGACACACTCACTCAACCCAGAACTATCCTGTCACATCAGTAAAGTTAGTAACCTCAGGTGACCAAAGCATGAATACTTAATCCGTGTGAGCCTGCTGTGTATCACATCTACTGCCTATAGAAGACTATATAAAAAAAAGGTAAGAGACAGAAAACCTGCAAGCGTGATGTATTAATACCCGAATCTAAGTTATGCACAAAACATGTGTGATGCAGAAATATATTTGTGCCCCCTATTTTAAATGACTTCTCTGTAGTAAATGGCAACAAACCTCCAAAAGGGTGATATGCAGTCTACAGCAGTCCCCTCGTTCAGAGCCCAATGACTCACTTGGTTGACTGAGATAGTTGCTGAGATTGCATAAAGATAGACGGTTAAAGAAAATGATGGAAGTAAATTTTCAATGAAAACATAACCTTTTCCATCTTGCTATAAATTCTGTCCAGAGCATAAATCAGTATCAGTTACATGCATTAAAACACCAGCTCCTCAATTGGGATCACAGTGCCCTCCCCCTCACACATTTTAAAGGACATGGCACTATTGTAGAGAGAGCAATAATTTCCTAAAGATTCATGAGCAAGGTAATTTGACATACCTGGTGCTGCCCAAGCTTAAGTTACTATAAATAAAATGGAAAGAGTTTGTCTATGCTGCTGCGTGTGTGGTGCCGAGGCATTCGGAAGAGTCAGATGCTGTGGGCATCTAGTTCCTATGCTCTGAAGCATCACATTTCACTGGGATGCTTGGCAACAGAAAAGTTTGCAAATGTTGTACAGTATTTGGAAAGAGTCTGGAGTCACCGCAAACATTTGAGAAGGTGACAGTAATGTCTTTAAAGGGCTTCTTGTCTTAGCAAGGGTATTTCTTATCATTTATATAGTAAAACCATTCTTTAGATGTCAGCAGAATGATCTGACTGTTGGCTGAAGACTGACTTTGAGGACTGCTTTGGTTTGGATTAGATCCAATCTAGTCCATGAGAGGAGGAGTGAGGGTGGGGGAATTGCACCAGGTTGCTTAATTAATCCGGATGCTTTGCTCATTATACCTTGAACTTCCTCAGAGGACAGGAACAAACTAGCTTGCTCAGAGTAAAATGAGTATAACATCAACAAAAAGCAAAAGGGGGGTAGGGAATGGAATTATTTAGAGTAGTGAGACTGTATCTGAACAAACCAAAATGTAAGGCAAAATCTTCTTAGGAGTATGTGAACAGTGAAAAGTAGCCACACAAGCATGTGCAAACACCTGCATGTGTATGCATGTAGAGGTACACATTTCAACCCTGCCTAAATGCAGTGAAGGATGAAACAGAGCCCTTTACTGTCTCTTTTTGCCAGTCAGATGAGGCAATCCTCAGACAGCGTGTTTCAATGGTACAGGCTCTGCACCTGCATCCCAGGTACCTGTGTGCAAATTCTCCTACTAAAAAAGAATGAAGCTGCCAGATGGCCAAAGTTATCCTTTTTTCTACTTAACCAAGAGGGAAAGTCTCCTGTGGGAAGTGTGCTTTGAGCCACCCAAAGATGCTGCAGAAGCTAGGAACCGGCTGACACAAAATCTCTAAGATCAGCAAAGATTTAGGCGATCTTCTCTTCAGAGTTGAAAGCTTTGTTTGGGGATGATAAGTGATTTTCTCTTAAAAAAGCAGGAGAAAGGACATATAGCTACAAAAAGCAGATTCCTGGAATTCATGCTCAACTCCACTAGCTATTCCCATGTATTAAATCATCTGACCATGGACAAGCAAAGCCCAGGACTCATTTCTCTGACTTACTATGTTAGTGAAAGGATAATTGTGCTCTAGAAAGCCAATATCCATCTAGCTAGAATTGCCCTTTTCCAGGGCAAAGTGTCACAGATAACAGGGGGATAGTGGTGCCCATAGCACCAAGAAGCAAACATCCCCATGGTTTCTAGAATCAGCTAATTAAGCCAGCACCGCACTGAGAGATTCTGCTGTGAGTGATCATATCCACTTTACAAAAGTCGCTGCTGTGACATGGTGCTCTCAAAAACAAAAGGACAGGGAAAGAACAGGCACATGTTTCCCTTAACCTAAAATCAGGCATTCCAGATTAGGTTTGAAGCAGATTATGACGTACCATGCCCCTCATGTGGCATCGGTCTCCCAATCTGTATTGTGCTAGACTGGCAGTGGCAAGAGATAGCAACTCAGCATGAATAACCTGGGGGAGGGATGGGGGATAAAGCTACCACTCTAGTGCTTATATCTAATCTCAAATTTAAGAGAGGAAGCTTTTTTCAAGGTACAAATATTAGTCTGTCACCTCACTTTGCACTCTCATGCTGAAAATGCATACCTAGAGGGCTATTCAAAGCCATACAGCCTCAGACTACACAGATCCCTTTGTGGCAGTTGACAATGAGAAGCTGTGGATATCCTGCCAGCAGCTATAAAATGTGTGTTTCTGTACAGGATCAAAAATATCAGCAGATTTTGGAGGTTATGAAATCTCTTAGTTTCCATCATTCTCCTCCACAGGTTTCTGTTGAAGATGTAGTGAATATGAGTGGGAAATACAGTATGGCATACAATGGCAGACCAAATGCAAGCTTGCAGATGCCACCAAGTTGGGGGGAAGTGTCAATCTGACAGAAGGTAGGAAGGCCCTCCAGAGGCACCTGGACAAGTTGGATAGATGAGCAGAGGCCAGCGGGATGAAGTTCAACATGGCAAATTGCCGGGTCCTGCACTTTGGTCATAACAACCCCGGGCAATGCTACAGGCTTGGGGCAGAGTGGCTGGAAAGCTGTACAGAGAAAAAGGATCTGGGGGTGATGGCTGGCACTTGCCTGAAGATGAGCCAGGAGGCCAACAAGGCCAACAGCATACTGGTTTGTATCAGGAACAGTGTAGCCAGTAGGACCAGGGAGGAGATCATCCCCTTGTACTCAGCTCTGATGAGGCCACACCTCGAATACTGTGTTCAGTTTTGGACCCCTCATTACAAAAAAGACATTGAGGTTCTGGAGTGTCTCCAGAGAAGGGCAATGAAACTGGTGAAGGATTTAGAATAGAAATCTTATGAGAAGCAGCTGAGGGAACTGGGACTGTTTAGACTGGAGAAGAAGAGGCTCAGGGAAGACCTTATTGCTCTCTACAACTACATGAAAGGGGGTTTATGGTGAGCTGGGGGTCAGCCTCTTCTCATAGATAAATAGCAATAGGACATGAGGGAATGGCTGCAAGTTGTGCCATGGGAGGTTCTGGTTAGAAATGAGGAGAAATTTCTTCTCAGAAAGAGTGGTCAGACATTGGAACGGGTTGCCCAGGGAGGTGGTGGAGTCACCATCCCCTGGGGTGTTTAAGGAAAGGTTGGATGTGGTACTAAAGGATGTGGTTTAGTGAGTATTATAGGTGGTAGGGGGATGGTTGGACTAGATGAGCTTGGAGGTCTTTTCCAACCTTAATGATTCTTTGAATCTCTGTTACGTGAATGCACAGTGTCTTGCGCGTACATAGAAGAATTAAAATAACTAGCATGATGGGATTTCTTGTCCAACAAATGAGGACAACAAAAAGGTTTTGTGCGTGTGACACCTTCCAGCCATTTCCTTCTCTGGGGTTGTGTGGGTTTCAGGTAGGCAGATGTCAACCATCAGTGCAGCAGCAGAGATGGAACAGTGCCCCTTTCACAAGGGCTGCCTGTGGACAGAACCTACCTGCTGCTGCTACAGTTTGAAACTTTTTTTCTCTCAGTTACTTCCTGTCAGCATTTTTTTTGTATTCCACATTTCCTCAGGAACACAGCACTAACAGCATATTAATATAATATATTGGTATAATGTAGATGGTTTTGTCACTGGTGCCAGATTTTGCCCATTTGGCTTTGTGAATTTTCACTTGGAGCCCATACCAAAACCTTCTTGTGGCTATCTTATTTGAAAAACAAAGCCACTGAAAAACATCGCACCTGGAGCAGTAGGAAATTACCAAGTCATGATCATTCCTCTTCAAGGTTGGTAATTATTGTCAGTCGCCTTAAAATTTGTGAATAAGGTTCTCTGAAGATATTTGTGTAACTCTGAATTCAGTAGGATCAATTTCGATCATACACTGGTGTAAATCCATTGACTTGAGCGGAGTTGGTCCTGATTTACAGTGAGGAGAGCCAGGACAAGAATTCCTTTCTTCCTTTTTCTTTCTGCCTTACTTTATTTTTTCTGCTGTAAACATTGATCTTACCCAGAGTGTGGAGCCATGAATTTTCCTCTATCTGCCCCAGGCTTGGTTGATTTTACTATTTTCACAACAAAGTAGCTTTTAAAGTTATGAATAGTGTCTCTTCCTGCAGTAACCTGCCTTTCATTTTCACTTTGAATAGTACATAATTTGATAGAAACACACAAATTGGGCTTGGTAGCCTAAAACTCACTCTTTCCCGCTCCCATCCCCAGCTGCAGAGGTTACCCTGAACCCCAGGTACACCCAGTGTACCTCTTCCCTATCAAACCCACACAACAATGGCTGCTGCAGGACACTCTGTGTTCAGATGCTAAGCGCAACACATAAACGGGGACAGCTCTCTGTACTGCAGGTCAGCTGTGGCCTTAGCGTAGGCATCTATAGTATAAAACTTCCTGCCCACAAATGTTTTCAAAAAGACCATCCTGCACATGGATTTAATTTTTAATATATTTAGAAGTGGAGGAAAATACCAATGCTGTTGGGATTTAGAAAACTTGCATATGACTCCTGAATACCTTTTCTGTCTTTCAGTCTCCCACTTACTCCAGGATGAATATTTTTACACACTTACTCAAACCTTTGTTCTACAGTATTTCTATCTACATGTTGTTACAGTGAGTTTCATCATAGTATACGACACTGCTGAAGAGAAAATGTCTTTTTCCCCCAAAGCATAGGATGTTTCATACTCTCTGACCTTTATTTAAATAAATAATTTTTTAACCTTAGATATTTTTCATCTCTCCCTCATCCCTGGCTTTTATTTTCCTTGCATTGTGAGAGTGGTCTTAATGTGAGAGCTTTGTAGGATTTCTGAAAAAGTTTTGAGATGAGTCAAAAATAATTTTTCCAGCCTCAGTTCCAGTATTAATTAAATATATCAAATGAACAGTGCCTTTTGCTGTTAATAGATGAATGATCACCTTAGGAAAGTCTTCTTTAACAAACAGAGAAGAATATATTCCCTGAGGATGCTTTGCCATTTCAAAAATAAAGTGATATTTAACATTGCTACAAGCAATTTGTTGTTTAAAAGAACTGATTAGCACAGTTGTTGTCCATCACAGTACGCTACACTCCCTGTGTTAAAACATTAGCCAAGTGCTATCCTATAACCATTAAACTACCTTCAGTTACAATCAGTTTTCTAACACAGCCTGATTAACAAAGTTCTGTTTACCCATATGGGATAAGGTGACTGACCAGATGTTCTGATTTTAAAAGATCTGTTGGTGTCCCAGTGATTTCCGCTGGGACATTGAATTGTCCCAGATTTTCCTGCTGAGAGCTTGAGCAGCACAAAAGTTGCTTGCAAGGTAAAGCCCCTTTAGCCACTAAGGAGTTTGGAAAGGAGGATTAAGTGACGATCCCCCTCCGAGAACTGGAGATTCATCCAAAGTGGCTCAGATTAATACATGAGTTATTATAAATAACTGTGCTAGTGTCCTTTGCTGAAGAAAAGCTACAGAAAGGGGGAAAAAAAAAAGAAAGAAAAAAAAGCAGGAAAAAACTCTCCCCTCTCCAGCCTAGACCAATTTAAGGAAAACAGGCTGTTTTTCCCTGCTGTAGATTTATTCCTCAACTACATGCAGAACGCCAAGGAATTCTTAATATTCTTTGCTCCACGGTGGTTTCTGTGTCTGTGTGTGTGTTTAAGGGGTAAATGAGCAGGGCAAGGGGGAAGGAAAAAGAGAGAGAGGGAGAAAAAGAAAGAGAGAGGAAATCCTCTTTGTCCTGTGAAGTGCATCACACAGACCTCCTGAGTTGTAATGTAAAACCACCGGGGTGGCTAGAATGACCATATGCTGTGAATGTGAGTGCTGTGCCTGTTTAAATGCAAATTCCCTCTGTATCAGAATAAAAGAATACCTGTTTAATATGGAATGAAGGCAGTTTGGCAGGATATGCACTACTTCAGGTAAGCCAGAATAAACAGTAACATTGATTAAAAGGAGCCCCCTATTCTGCACCTGTCATGTTCACCTCCTTTGCCACAAAGGCCTCACTGGTTTATTTACCTGTAGAGCTGTTATAATATTTTGCTTTCTAAAGAGATTTGGAAGCCACCTGCCATACCTTTGGCATTTCTTTAACAACAAAGCACTTCAGGCTCAAGTGCGGTAGCCCATTGTTCTGCTCCACAGCATGGAAAAGAAGATGAATCCAGAAGCACAGGATCCAAACAGAAATTATTATTGATTTAATCACATAATCAGCAGCAAACACTTCAGGCTAAGATAGCAAATCCATAACAGCCTGCCCACATAACCACCCTTACAAATTTACCAGCAAACCACTGCGCACACTTAGCAAACAAGAAGAGCAAGGGTCACCTTCACTTGGCGGCAAAATATTGACATTCCTAAAGCTTAAATATGTTTTGAGTTAAGTGTTATCAATCAGTGATAAGAGTTGAATGTCTGTTAAACATAACTACATTGGCAGAAGGATTATAGAATGCTTTCTTGCCATAATCTAGAAGCATCTTTCAGACAAAACTCTGCTTGAAATCAATTGTGCACAAGGAGCTGCCTGCTGAGACCTATTCAGTGTCATACAAAAGCAGAGAGAGTCTCCCTGTGATCTTTAACCATAACCGGTTATCTAATGAGACCAGGGCTTTAATTTCTTTTCACATCAAACATAGAATCAATGCTCTGGATTCAACAATGTGTGTAAACAGGCCGTGAAGCCATCTCTTCAGATGGCAGCCAATTCAGCCTTCCAAGCCCCCTGGCATATTTATTTCATTGAATCCCCCTTTAGTTCCAGGTAACTGCTCCCATCACGTTGCTGCTGGCTCCCTCCTCATGGATGGCAAGGCGAGCTTGCTCTTGTCAGGCACCTTCCACTGGCAGCATAAAACTTTGGGAGCCAGCTTTTGTAGGAACACTGGAAAAAGTATTTCCAGGCTTCTTTTCTAATCAGTTTAGCATCCCTGTCAGCTTTAACAATTCTTACAGGCAAATGGTGCTACAGCCCGTCCTCCCTTCATACCTCACCCTCAAAAGGCTGGATGCTGCTTTCACTCGGAGAAATACAAAACTGTAGTAACGTCGCTGTAGTTTACTTTAGAATTACACTGGCATAACAGGTGACAACCTGGTGCGAAGAGTATAGAGCAAATGTCGGCTGGGAAAGCCTAGTGACATTCCAGAGAGGATTAAAATGAGATTCAGCAAACTGATTCATTCAGCCCTTGTCCTGCTCTGGGATATTTACAAAGTGTACATTTTGTTTGTAAAGAGGTCATTTCATAGCATCAGTGTCTACTCTTAAAGATTTTGAAATTTTATTCTGCACACAGCAGGGCAAATAGTATGAAGACAGCTGCTACCCTTGTGTCTTTACTGAGAGAAATGTGGGTGACCCTGTTGTGTGTATCTGATGAGCAGAGATTCAGTACGTCAACCTCTCCACTGTGGCAGGCTGTGCCATCCTGCTGCCCATAGTCTGTGCCCATCCTCATGCCCAGACTTGGTGCTGCAGGAGATGCTGACATCTCTATGCTTTATTGTGGCTAGCTCAAAGCACTCCTATCATGGAAACTAAGACCCTGTGAGATTCAGGTGTCAGTGTTCCACTTGGATTCAAACTCAGGGAGCCACAGCTACCACTTAGGGCCACACAAAAGCTCATCTGCCTTTTTATTTTCATGTAGTAAGTTTCCAGCAATGCATAGCATAAAAAACACTCTTAAAAAAAGAATACAGTGAGAAAGCATTTGATCGAATACCTAGGAGCCTTCCTGGGAAGGCAGATACCAGAAATATCTGTACATAACAAAAATATATTGAGATAAATTATATTTTAACAATCTCATCAAAACCTGTTTTTCAATCTTCAAAGTGGGTTAAGTTTATGGACCATTTAGAACTTGAGGAGCGATGCCCTTCAGACAGACTCCTACTGTATTGAGCTGCTTTGAACCCCTCCGGGCTCTGATTGCTGAAACTGATTTGAAGGTCCAGAGTTTTTTAGCCGAAAGCACCAGCCAATGGATAGAGATTAAAGGAGGGGTGAAATCCCTGTACTTTCCCTTAAACCCCATGGCTTTTCTTCCTGGTCAAAGCTGCTTCAACTACACCAATCCTCCAAAACAGGGTAGGAGAGGAAGCCAAACTGTCCAACACAGAACAGTTTCAACTAAAGAGGATCTGAGAAGGAGCAATAGTAGTATCCCCCATCTTTATTGTGAGCAATGGCATGAACAGAGAAGTTGCAGCTGCTAGACCTGGTACCATCAAGGTGGTATTTCAGAGGCAGCAAGGGAAAGGAGACAGTCAGGTGGGGCATTTACAGGGATGGGAGAAGAAATATGTATGACAGAAGGTGACCCAAAAGATGAACCCCAGAAGCAACTGGGATCTTTGCTTCTTTTGCTACTGCATCTCCTAGCATTACAGTGGTCAGCAGGCCCTTTCACAGCACAATTGTACAAATAGATTAAGATCAGTTTAAATGATGTAGTGGAGAAGTGAGCAAATGGTGGAGAGAAAATGGAACTGTAAAAGACACAAAAGACCAAACCAAAACCCAGAGCCCCTGAAGTATTAAGAAAATGTCTCAGAATGGCTGTGGAGACACAGATACAGAAAAGCAAAAATAATTTTATTTGAGCTTTAACAAAAACAAAACCAACCAACCAAACAAATAAATCAAAACACCTGAAAACAAATAGTTTGTATCTTCTTAAGCTGTCTGTCTTTTTTGAGAAGAGAGAGATATTATCATGAAGCTCTACTATATTTTTAGCAAGTGAGTCACGAATGGTCTGGGATCTGTCTCAGATCTCTCTCATCACCAAATTTATTTCAAAACTGAACTGGACAAGACCCTCAAGCAACATGACCTAACTTTGAATTTACATCTGCTTTGGGCAGGAGGTTGGACTAGAGTCGTTCTAGAGTTCTATCCTAACTCCAATTGTTTTATGATTCTATGATTTTTCACAGCAAAAATGTTGATTCAGTAAAGGAGGATTCTGCCTGCTGGAAGGATGATGCAGTGTCAGCTACAGAGAGGCAAAGCTGCACTGTGTTGCAGAGTTTTAAAGGCATCATTCAGAAAAATATTTGCTAGTTAGTATGTGCTGAACTCTGAGTGCATCAATGAAGGAATAGCCTTAAGTGTGCAACTCAGAATGTCTCACAGGGCTTTGGCAAATTGTTGCCCAAAAGCATAAATACTAAGGAGATGCAGAATAGGGACATTGCTATTATCAGGTGAAGTTTCTTAGAAGAAACTTCATGGTGCTGGAAACTTGACAGATGAATTGAGGATGAAAAAAGTAGAAAAAAAAATCTGGAAAAAAAATTAAGAGCAGAGCAACAGGTTCTTTTCCCTGGACTCATAGTTCTGTAACAAGCTTAAAAACTTAAATCTTCAAGATGTTTACTTTAGCTAATACTTTAGAAAGGAAGCAAAAGGATCCTTTGTGTATCTCTGAAATATCTTCCAGGGGATTTTCACATTTAAACTGTGAAAAGGAAGTAATAAAGGATATTGATATCGGGTTATAGAAATAACACTGTATATTATAACAGAGTGTTTTTCTATTAATTAATTTCATTTAAAAATCTTTTTTATTGATTTTCTAATTAACACTAACAACCATAAAGACAATCACAAACAAATATAGACATAAATCAAATAGATACTATATAAACAACTGAACTTAATTTAGCTTGCCCATAGAAATCATTATGCAAGAATACCTGACATGGCACATACCCAAATAATGGAGAATCTGAAAGATAACTACAGGAAGAGAATAATGATACTAAAAAAGATATTTTAATCCAAACACAAATATACCAAATACCTGTAAAACTGACATAATATGACAAAGGCCAGGCTTAATTACCTAAATATAGAGCTCTAAATCCATACTTACGCATATTAATAAGAGTTTAAATTTTTCTGACCTGCTAATCATTTCTAACCCTCTTGATAAGGGAGGATCAAGTCTTAACCACACAAATAGAGCACCAAAAATAACACTAGATTCTCAAATAAATTTGTTCATAGGACAAATTAACACAGTTATTGAAAAGTGTACATAAAATGGTATTACCAATTGGTCTTCCACTGGTGATTCTTTCTACAGTTTAGAAAACTGCTGTAATCCGATTTCCAGTGCTTAATTATGTTACATGATAAATGCCTCTGAAGAAGCCAACATTAACATTTCCTCTGTTAGCAATGGAGGTCTAGAGAGGTTTCTCTTAGCTGAAGCATATGGATGAAAATAGCAGTAAATAAAATAATATGTGGTCTTAATACTTTAAACAAATTTACTCTTACATTGTTGGTAAAAATCAGCATTCTTTCATTCATACAATAATTTGGCAGTGCATTTAAACTGGGGCTCTTATTCTGAAGGCTATATTATAATAATATATCATTAAATCGTATCAATTTATTTTTACTTTAAAAATATTTTTACCACCATCCTAGCTTTCTGAAATGCCTTTTTTATTTATGCTAAAGAAGTATACCCGTTGCTACAGAACCAAGAATATCAAACAGCAGATTTTGATCTTGAGGCAATGGTAAGGGTAATGTTTTCTTTACCCTTACAGAATCTGCAATTGCTTTTGAAATCAGTTCACTTGTAGATGCTCCACATTTTGCATATCATGCTCTGAGAGTATATTCATGATACTGGCCTGAATTTCCTCAATTTCTTCAACTTTACCATTTCCTACTGGAAAAAAATCACTGTTGTAAAATAATTCTTACTTGTTTACATGGGATGGTGTGAGAACTTTAGAAAGTGCTGTGCATGTGAGTTTCACTTTTGCAAACCAATGCACTTCAGAGTGGATGCTTTGCTAAAATGTGGTGTTTTGAATTGGGAATTGTGAGTAGTGAACAATGACTCCAGTGGATGTTATCAGAATACAATACAAACTAATTACTAGAAATTCCTTCATCTTGATCAGCAGTCCAGGATGTTTTGGGAGAATAGGACTTTCCTAGAGTTTGCCTACTGAGTAGCTTGACAGCAAGCAGAAAGGCTGATAAGGCATGTAAGCAGCAACATTAGTGTTGCTTCTATAAATCAGCCAGCACACTACAGGTCTAAGCCTATTGCTTGTCATACACTTACAGTTCTAACACCAAGTATACCAGCAGAATGCATGCAAACAAATGGTCAGTATATGAAACCAAAGCCATTAGAAGTTAACAAACACTCATCTGACCTGAAAATCAGGATCTAACAGACCCCCCCCCCCACACCAAAACCCACAAAAGGGTTTGCTCAGTATCTTAAAAGGGCTATGAGAACCATATAGATCTCTTCTCTGTCTCAATTGTTTGCATGTTTACATGTATACCCTGTGATCAACCAACATAAAACTGTTGTGCAAATATATATGCTTTGTTCCCTAATGCACATAGCAAATTAATAAGATTTTAATTTAAATAGATTTCTCTGCAAATAAGTCCAAGCTTAGGAATGGTTTAGAAAGGGACTTTTTTTTCTTACATCTGCCAAAATTTATCAAGAAGGGTCTTCAAAAACTTTCGGAGTTGGTGATTTGCTGACTCGAGGTATGATATCTTTGGGGAATGTAGAAAAACATAAAGAAGGCAGACCCACATAAATGAAAGAGGTGGTGACACATCTGACTCCTGTCTGTGAAAAATGGGGACAAGCTGGAATTCTTCTCTACTTCAAAACGAACATCTGCGTATCCCTTTCCTTCCTCTCATGGCACATGCTTACTTCTCTGCAGATTCTTAGAACTGCTGATTTTGTTCAATCCTTCTCTAACAATAAGATAAAATGAAACAAATTAAATCAAAGATGGCTTATCATGCAAAACTAACAAAAACCCCAACATTTGTTGTTAACAGTTCAAACTACTTTAAAGTTATGAAGAAAATGGCAAAAACTAAAAAAAAAAAATAAATCAAGAAACATTGGAGCACTCCTAGTAACATTATGGTTCTATTGTAGACACCAGACAATAGCCAACTAGATCTACTTTCTAGCTCAATCCTCTAAAAACTATACATTCTCAAGCTTCTCAGGGAGGAAAAAAAATTACCCTATGAACAACCCCCTAAACATAGTATTTGCCACTTTGTAGTTAATCATTTTATTTTTGTAGAAAAATTTTGTTTACATGCTTAAAGTTGAAAAAGCAGGCTAAAAACTGTTTCCCTGACATTTTCATGCTGCATTAATAAGCCTTTGATAAGTTACACTACTATTTTTTAAAAAGAAGCATCAAGAAAACTGAAAATCTGTAGTCAAAATGTTTGTCATAAAGGATCAAAAAATCAATAATACTATATGAGAGTCCAGTGCATACACTAATTCCTTAAAATGCAAAACGGTCTAGGGAAATTAAAAGCTATTGCAGGTTAGCAAGAAAGGGTCAGAATTTGACTTTTGATCTATATTATGTCCATGGATGTTAGTAAGGTGTATTAGGATTTATTAAAAGTGATCTGTAGCATTTTCTTTTAAAAGGCTGATGAGACCTCTGGGACTCAAAGATACTATCATTATCAATTTTATCAGTAATGGTCCAACAGACTTTGTACAACAACCTTTGACAGTACATAAATAAAGAGAAATGAATACAATTATCTTTGCTTTAGTTTTGCAAAGTGAGTAGAAGCAGTTAGTGCCAGTGAATCTATTTATAGAAAATACTTTGATTAATTTAGCCTTCTAGCTTGCCTATAAATTGTTCTCAGATAGACTCTCATATTTACAGAATTATTTCTGCTTCAAAATTGTTTAGCAAAAAAATGTTCTCAGATGTTCCCTTATGGTTTCTTTGTGAACCACATGTATCAACTCTGTCTTGGTTACTACTTGCTACTGGCTCCTTTTGGATGTAATATGGGATTGGTCAGATGAATTTCAGACAGATTCCTCCTAAGTCTGTGCTATCTTTACTCATGTGCTCTCCAGATTTTTCATACTCAGGAGAAATTCTTTGAATAAATAATTGTTTGTACAAGTGTTCATGCAGAACAAAACTGAAGAGGTAATGAATATTGATAGCAGCAAATCTGTTTATTTTATTCTAACAATTGCCTGCAATTTTTGTTTTGCTTCACAATATTCATTCAGCTGCAGTAGACAGGAATATGGCACAATCCTTGTGTTGGCAAGACTGTGTGAGCTGAGGGAAAGAAGCTTATCTGTCTCAAACATTTTAGGACCTTCAGCTAGTTTAAAGCTCAATCCAGGCAGGTGCAGGGTGCTCGCTATGAAATACTGAGCCCAATACTGTCACTGGCTTTCCTTTGAAGCTCTGAGTACTCAGTACCTTCCAGGAGATGCTTCATAGCAATTTGTTTTCTATTAACATTTACAAACACATCCTTGGTTGCAAGAATGTTGTCAGAATGTGAGTAGCTTGTAAATACTTGTTGAAAGATGTATGGTAACATGGAGGTTTCCAGGCCCATGGGAGTAGTGGCTTCTTAGCTATACGCAGGATTAGACCTTAGCACTGCTCATTTTTGGCCAACGTTTACAAATACAAATACAGTGAATATCTACTCCATGAGGAGGATCAGAGAATTTCTTCACAGCTTTAATCCACAAACAACGCTTTCGGAAGCATTTGGAGCTGGGACACCAAATGCTGCACAGGAACTCCTCCCAAAATCAGAGGGATTCGGATATGAGATGGGGGTGTGTGCTGTTGTCTCTGTTTTCTTATTATCAGTGTTTCCTATGATGATTTGATGTATTTGAGAGAATACATCCCTTTGTTTAGGATGAGGAAAGGAAAAAGTGATCCTTGCACATTCCACATCTCATTGCTGAAAGACAGAGATGGAAAAAAATACTATAGAAACTGCTAGATGGTATATAAAGGTAAGCCTATTTCTAATATTTTTGCATTAATAGTGCATATTCTTCTTCAAATATACCTACTGAACTAATTTAATTTCATTTGTAAAAATGTAGCTCTCCCTGAAATTGTCAGTGATATGATAAAGCTAATTAAGACATGCATGGTGTTAACAGTTTCATTAGAGGAGATAATATTGCACAAGAAAAATAAGAAATCATTATGATGAATGCCTCAACATTACATTACATGTTAATGAAGTGTAAATGATCTAATTATTTTTGAAAGAATACAGATTCGATTAAACTGTCGGAATTAAATTGGAAAGGACAGCCTATTGTACTTTTTATGTACAGACAAGTTAGCGTTAATTAGGCACAATCTACAGGAACAAATGAGGCACAACCCTCGGTGAACAATCATGTATCCGTTGCTCAAGGCAGGTTTCATAAAGAAATATATTAGGGGAAAAATTGTAAGTCAATTAAATACAGTGCTTTAGCAGTGGGAGGGAAAATGAGCAAAATCTCTGTTCCCTCCCCCTACATTTTGAGTGTTTATAATGCAATCACTCTGCCAGTTCTGCTCCATCACTAATTTCATAAATACTAATTTTGCTGATGAGGCATTTTGATTGGTTTGCCATCTACTTGCCACAAATGACTTTCTGGAGGCGGAATGGATTTTGGATAGAATTCTTTTTTTTTTTTTTTCCTTTTTGGGCTCTGCTCTAACTTAAGGTAAGGTAAGAAAAAAATGAAGCTACTATGCCCTGTAGGCGAGGACCTGCCTTTTCCTCCCTATTTCAAGAGCCTTCTATAGACCTTCATGCCACTGCAAACATGGCAATAAAGTGTCTCGAGGAAAAAAAATCTACTAGGTTACTTCAAGCATATTCAAGAGTCCTGTATAATTC
This sequence comes from Porphyrio hochstetteri, assembly GCA_020800305.1. Classification (NCBI taxonomy): domain Eukaryota; kingdom Metazoa; phylum Chordata; class Aves; order Gruiformes; family Rallidae; genus Porphyrio; species Porphyrio hochstetteri. Next base: position 103,972,999 of record CM036906.1, on the reverse strand, counting down.
AGATACTCCAGCAAAGTTCTCACATATCTGGGTGTTTCATACCAATGACATTAAGCTTCAAGGCTTTCTAACCTTGCACAATGAAGTCAAATGAAGTGGAGACACTCTTGATCTACTTGGGAGACAAGGGAAAAAAAAAAATCTGCTGATACTGTTGTCAGACAACTACTCCCAAAATCCATTCTACTCTCATAAATCCTGTCTGTAAGGCAGAGCTGAATGAGTTGTTAGTGCAGCTAAACTAAGGCTGCTATAGATATTGTTACCAGCACAACTTGTTTGTAAGACATTTCTGGATTACTGATATTTACTCAGTGTGCAGGAAAGAAACCATAACCTTTCCCATTCTTTTCCCCACACACTCCCACTTCTCCCCCACAATTTTTTGTTTTAAATACACCCTGTTTTCCCCCACTTTAACACAATGTGGATCTTGGTGCCAGAGAAAGCAATGTATGTATTTCTCTTCTATGGTTTTTATAATATGGTCTTTTATTTAGATATAATATTTGTAATCCTTTACAGGGTGGGGCCCAAGTCAGGAAGGTCTTGCTTAGGTCCAAACTCACCTTTGCACTAACCTTTGCACTTACTTCTCTCGGGAAGAATGCTAAAATAAAAAGGGATGTGTGGTACTCATCCATTCCTCTGTCACACATTTCAGTTTGACTTCCCAAATCTGAAGGTTTGAGGCATGCTAAGTACCAGAAGCTTCTACTGGTTTGGAAATCTTCCATGGCAGCTTGTTTGGTCTGTTGTTGAATGTGTCCATCCATACAGCATACACAGCATTCCATGGCAAGGAGTTCCACAGCCTCACGAACTACATTTTTTGCACCGTCGGATGCATGCACACACCCATGTATCACACTATACACTATAAACATTTTTTGTGTCAGAAGTTATTAAAACAATTTTACTTCCCAAAATTTATATAACACAAATGAGATGATCTGATCAATTACAAAGTTATTCAGGAATTCTACTTAAATATTTATTAAAAAAACCCTATTAAGAAGGAAAAGGATTTATTCTTGTTGCTGACTTTTTGGTCGGATCTCACTACTGAGAAAGGACCAGGCCTTTCTTCCTCTTGACCTTTTCCTAGCTCAAGCTAGCAGGAGAGCACTGGACAGCTGCTGAATAGCTGGAGCACACCGACATATTTTTCCTTATCTGAGAATATATGTTTTATGAAAGCAGACCATCATGCAGACCCAGATGAATCTTTCCCTGGTAGCTGTGTGGATGCGTGGCAAAGCACACTGATGTGCCAAGAAGTAATTCTTAACAGCCCAGATTCATCTCATGGCTCTGGCTTTGCTTGGTATGTCATGGCTAGGCTCCTAGCTGACTGTGTAAATAGAGGTAGGACCAACCTTTTTGCAAAGTTAAAATACTGTGGCATTGACTTTTTCCATTTGTATTTAGTTATTCTATAAAACACTATAGCATCTAAAAGCATAGTAATGGATAAAAAACTACAGACTGAGTAGCAGAAATCTTTATTGGAACCCACAGTACTAATATATATAATCTGTGCCATAAAATATAAAATATGGTACTTTTCCAGTAGCACATTGACAATTATTCTGTTGTTACCCCAAGTAGATTAATTGGATAATCAATTTCAGGTAATATTTATTAATCTTGTGTGCTATATATTCACAATTCAGCTTTTAAAAAAATTATTTCCTCCATAATTATTTCTTTTTTACCTTGTATATAACAAACCAAAAGGCTATTCACATATCATAAAATCTGATATATAATAAAGAACAACAATATTTTTCTCACAATTCCTACTGAGTCCACCTAAATGCCAAATTATCATCTTCTACTAATAGCAGAATGCAATAGCACTGCACAATTTAGAGCAGGGGTTCACTTCCAGAATGCAATACCTCAGGAAGGACTAATAAACATCAGTAAAATTAGTGGGAAACAAGCCACAAGACAAGGGTGAAATCCTGTGTTCAGTGGAAACATCAGCCAAGTCAACCCCTCATTGGAGGGGAAGTCTTATGAGGAGAGGTTGAAGTCCCTTAGTTTGTTCAGCCCGGAGAAGAGGAGGCTGAATGGGAGATCTCATCATGGTCTATGGCTTCCTGATGAGGGGGAGTGAAGGGGCAGGTGCTGATATCCTCTCTTGGTGACCAGTGATAGAACCCAAGCTGCGACAGGGGAGGTTTAGGTTGGATATTAGGAAGAAGTTCTTTACTGAGAGGGTGCTCGGGCACTGGAACAGGCTCCCCAGGGAAGGGGTCACAGCACGGAGCTTGACTGAGTTTAAGAAGTGTCTGGATCATGCACTCAATATTGCTCTGACTTGGCTGGCCCTGTGTGGAGCCAGGAGTTGGACTTTATGATCCTTATGGGTCCCTTCCAACTCAGAATATTCTATGATTCTATGATCCTTGCTCACACTAGTCCTGAGACTACAAAAGGGTCACAGCAGAATGCCCAGTGGAGTCAGATGGTTTTTACCTCACATTTTCTCTCTACAAGTTATTGTTCAGGATTGCACAGTGCTGAGGAGGTACCTCTGTGTGAGAAAAATATGGTACTGCAGATGAATACCAGCAGCACCTGCCTTTCAGACAGTGGCATCATCCAGTCTCACATGTTGCCATGCAGCCGTGAAGATTGATACCAAAAAAGGTTTGGCAAATTGTACCCATTACTCTGACAGAAATCTGTTTCACAGCGTTTCTTCACTGATGGCCATGCCACCTGCTAATCTCTCTTGTAAATGTATTCATAGGTGGGATATGCCCACTGGTTCTGTGTCAACATTGTCCTTAAGCTTAAAGAACTGTTTCCCTGCTAGTGTTTACCCTTCTGATCCATTTACAGAGACAATCATTTCCCTGCTCAGCTTTGTTTTGCCTGGTTAAACATAGTTGGCTCTCTTAGGTGCTTTCCATAAACGGGAATCTCCATTCTCCCACTGACATGATGATCCTTTCCTCCAGATCTTCTATGCTGAGCTCATTTGGTTCAGACAGGGATGGCCACAACTGAACACGGTATTCTTGGCACAGTCTTGCCAATAAAACGATAACTTCTAATACTGTTTCTATAAACACATTTATTAACTTTCATTTTCCATTAATCTTTCTCACATCCATTTTTAAACTGTTTTGTCAATGGCTAGATGTTCCCCAAAATGCTGGGGAAAAAGGGGAAATTCAAAAAAGCACCTGAAATGCAGATTGTGTGGATGTTAGAATCTTAGAATCAACTGCTCCTACTGTGCTTATATAGATCTTAATGTACAGATAGCCCAAGGCATCCAAACCTTAGCAAGGGCTGGGATCTGAGAGAATGTTTCCCTTTTAATTACTAGTTTCTATTGTGCTAGTTTCTAGAAAGCCCATCAAGTGTTTACCTAATTCTTTCCCATCCATCCTCAGATTCTATTGAGAATGTCTAGGTGCTATAAATGGCATCACTCCTTTTTATATCAGTCTGAATGATCAGAGTGCCACCAAGTAGAAGGGAAATAAAAAATCTGAGCAGGAGAATAGGATCATTCATCATAAAAGAGGTTTTGGGTTAAGGAAGATTAAGTCCAGTATTACTTTAGCTCTTCCATAGTTTTTATTGGTCCTAATTGTTGTGGTTGTTCTTTGGATCTTATGTAAAAACAATTTTCTTTGCAGAATACTATGCATTGGTACATTTATTACCAGAAAAATAGGATTGCACACAATTTATAATGGTTTGGAGACAACTTGGAGGCAGACACGGATAACTTCAAATGGAGTTCTCAAGAAAGAGAGAAAGTTTGAACAAATTCTTCAAGGTGCTGGAAAACATTAGTGCCTAAACCAATGCACTTAAGGAGTGAGAAAGAATGCCTCTCAGATAGAGGAATGCGAATTTGTGTAAATGCAAATTTGATAGAGGATGGTATAGAGTTTTCTTTGTATGCACCAGATACCAGCTACAGATAGGGTGAAGATAAGACGGAGAAACTTTCTATTCCTGTTTAGAAAGCTCCAAGTACAGGTTCTGTAATTTCAACATTGTGCTAACATTTCCAATTTCACAATTTGAATTTGGTAGATTTTTTTTTTAAACTGACATTCTAAATATTTAGTCTTAACTCTTTTTCGTTTAGAATCAGAATCACATGTTTGGGTTGGAAGGGACCATAAAGATACTCTAGTTCCAACTCGCTGGCATGCGGAGGGACACCCCCACACTAGACCAGGTTGCTCAGAACACTGTCCGACCTGGCCTTGAACCTGCCAGGAAGGGGGCATCCACAGCTTCTCTGGGCAACCTGTGCCAGTGCCTCACCACCCTCACAGGGAAGAGTTTCCTCCTAATACCTAATCTAAATCTACCCTCTCTGAGTTTAAAGCCATTACCCCTTGTCCTGTCACTACACTCCCCGATAAAAAGTCCCAGTCCAGCCTTTAAGTATTGGTAGACCATAACCAGGTCTTCCCAGAGGTGAACAAGCCCAAATCTTTCAGCCTGGCTTCATAAGGGAGGTGCTTCAGCCCTCTGATCATCTCTGTGGCCTTCACAAAGTGAGAGTGAATGTGACTCACTCTAACAGCTTGATATCTTGTATGGGGACCCCTGAGCTGGACTCAGTACTCCAGGAGGTGTCTCACCAGAGCAGAGTAGAGGGGCAGAATCACCTCCCTTGACCTGCTGTTTTTGATGCAGCCCAGGATACAGTGTTCTTTTTTGGGCGCAAGCACATGTTGCTGGCTCATGTTCAGCTTTAGATCAACCAACACTCCTTAGTCCTTCTCCTCAGGGCTGCTCTCAATCCACTCTCTGCCCAGCCTGTAGTTGTGTTTAGGATTACATTGATCCATGTGCAGGAGCTCGCCCTTGGCCTTGTTGAACTTCATGCAATTAGCACAGGCCCACCTCTCAAGCCTGTCAAGGTCCCTCTGGATGGCACCCCTTCCTTCCAGCAGGTTGACCTCACTGCACAGGTTGGTATCATCGGAAAACTTGTTGAGAGTGCACTTGATCCCACTGTCCACGTCTCCAACAAAGATGTTGAACAGTCTTAGTCCCAGTATCAACCCACAAGGAATGCCACTGGTCTCAATTTGAACATTGAGCTGTTGACTGCAACAATTTGAGTGTGACTGTCCAGCCAAGTCCTTATCCACCAAGTGGTCCATCTGTCAAATCCACATCTCTCCAATTTAGAGACAAGCATGTCATGCATGACAGTGTAGCCCCACTGTAGAATGCCACCAAATTTGTTAGGCATGATTTGGCTTTAGTGAAGCATGTTGGCTGTCACCACTCACTTCCTTATTTTCTATGTGTCTAAGCAAAGTTTCCAGGAGGATCTGCTCCATGATCTTGCCAGCCACAGAGGTGAGATTGACCAGGTTATAGTTCTCCAGGTCTTCTTTTTAACTTTTTTAAAAATGGCAGTTATGTTTCCCCTTTTCCAGTCATTGGGAACTTCACTAGACTGCATCCACCAGTTCCCTCAGAAGCTGTAGATGCATCTCATCAGGTCTCATGAACTTGTGCACCTTCAGGTTCCTTGGATGTTACCAAACCTGATCTTCTCCTACAGTGGGCAGTTCTTCATTCTCTAGGTCCCTGCCTTCATCTTCTGTGACCTGGGAAGTATGACTAGAAGCCTTGCTGGTGCAGACAGGCAAAAAAGCCATTGAGTACCTCAGCCTTCTCCATATCCTGGGTAACCAGGTGCCCCGATTCATTCCAGAGGGGGCCTACATTTTGCCTCATCTTCCTTTTATCACTGACATACTTACAGGAACTCTTTTCTGTCCCTGACAGGCCAGGTTTAATTCTATCAGAGTTTTAGCTTCCCTAACGTCATCCCTGGCTGCTTGGACAGTTCCTCTGTATTCCTCCCAGTCTACCTGCCGTTGCTTCCACCTTCTGTAGGTTTCCTATTTGTGTTTCAGTTTGCCCAGGAGCTCCTTGTTCATCCATACAGGCCTCCTGTAGTTAGTTCCTGCCTCTCTCTTTGTTGGGAAGCATAACTCCTGAGCTTGGAGGAAGTGATCCTTGAATACCAACCAGCTGCCTTGGGCCCCTCTTCTCTCTGGGGCTTTCTCTCATGGTGGTCTACCAAACAGATCCCCGGTGAGGCCAAAGTCTGCTCTTTTGAAGTCCAGGGTAGTGAGTTGTCTGTGCACTCTCCTCTCTGCCCTGAGGATCTTGAAAGCCACCATTTCATGACTGCTGCACCCGAGGCTGCCCTTGAGCCTCACATCCCCTACCAGCCCCTCCTTGTTGGTGAGAACAAGGTCGAGCATGGCACCTCTCCTTTCTGGCTCCTCTATCACTTGGAGGAGGAAGTTGTCATCAGTGCATTCCAGGAACCTCCTGGATTTCTTACGCCCTGCTGTGTTGTCCCTCGAATAGATATTGGAGTGGCTGAAGGATCATATGGACCATGAGGACCAAGGCATGTTAAGACACTCCTATTTGCCTACAGAGGGCCTCATCTGCTTGGTCTCCCTGGTCAGGTGGTCTGTATCATATCCCCCTGCACTCCCTTTAATCCTGACCCATAAGCTCTTGGTGGGCTCCTCATCCATCCCCCACACTCCAGCTGGTCATTGACACAGAGGGTGACACCCCCTCCTCATCTCTCTGGCCTGTCCTTACTAAAGAGCCTGTATCCTTCCATCTTATTTATTGTGTATTGTGCTGAAAATTTATTATTATAGTACTTTGAAATAAAATATGAGCTAACTGACCCAAAAGAGGAAGTTAAAAATTTCAGGTTGTTTTTATTAATCCAAAATATTTATTCATTCAATGAATGAAAGAAAACATGCTAAATAAGCATTTATTGTATAAATATAGTGTTATATTAACAAATAATAAAATACAGAAACATTACTGTAAAGTATTGATAACATCAGAATTCATCCAACAGCTTTTAACAACATTTTCAAATGTTGTATATATAATTAACATTCTTTTTTCATATACATACAGGCTACTCTACCTAAATTCAAACGAATAATTTGAATCTATTACCTGTAGTAGAATATGTAGACCATAGTATTTTTGCAACTTGATATGAATTGTCATCATGCAATGTGACATTTTTGAAGGGATGTACTAATCTCTTAGTACATTTAAGGTTTTTTTTGCTGAATGTTGCCTGAATAGTAGCAATAAAAATTGCAGGACTGGATATACAAGGTTTTGCACCTGTTTAAACAATAACTTGTATGAAACCAGGTCCTTCTGGGAATCCTCATCTGCCTCTATTTTTTAAGATGGCATGATTAAATTAAGACGACTGTTCTGATTGCTAAAGGGGGTTTGAGGCTTCCCCTTTTTTTGAGAAGTGTTTTATTGGAAGGTTGTGCCTATCACAGCCAAAAGCCACATTTCATTGAAAAAGCATGAGCTATCTTTACAGCCGAACCTACTGAGTAGAATCTGAAGGGACCTGCTATAAAATACCTATCTTTTGCCTACAAAGATTTTTATAAGCATCAGGTTTCTTCATGCAAAGTAACTTTTTTGCATAACTTTCTAATTCTAACAGTTGCCATTAATGAAACATGGAATCCGTAAGCACCGCTGAATGTGATACAGAAGCATCAGCAATTTAATGCATTGTAATGTATTTGATTAAACCATATGAGTAATTAGCATGTAGTAGGAAGTAATGACCATCCCACTTGATGTGCATTAGTGTTCCAGTTTCTCCTCACTGTCTCTATTTTCTCTGCAGTAACAACACAGCCACATTTTGCAGGAAACCAACTTGCTTTCCTTCCACATTTGTCAAAAGAACCAAATTCCTGCGGGCCCTTTGCTAGAATGGACAATTTCAGGAGCTATAGTGACAATGAATAAAGAGGTCAAAGTACTTGACTGGATTTATGGTACATTAAGAGACTGCTGCAGCCATGGTGGTGGAATTAGGGCAACCATTTAACTCAGCTACAGGGACCAAGATCCCAAGGTGAACATTTTGTGGTGAGTTGCAAAGTGTCTACAAAATATCTCTACAATCCACACGCTGTAATCTTTCTCAGCTTGGAGACTTCTAATAGGTTTAGTAGTAAAACTCTAATAAGATGATGGCCCTATATGGTATGTACCTTGAATCCCTTGAGAGCTTTTTACTTATCTGTAAGACATTCCTGCAAGTTTAATTTTGAAAACCTCCACTGTGGTAATGATTCCCCATGAACTATGATGCTATTATATATACTCTGTAAGCTTTTAATATAGCAGTCTCCACCTAAATAGATTTTCTCAATGGAAAACAGATTTATTTTTAACTTTATGACTTCTTATACTGTAATTTGATAACTATAATGCCAATAGGTTAATCATATTGATGAAGTACCCAGAGAGACTGTATTTAACACCGCTTACCCTTTGGAAAAGTAACCTGATTTACTGGAAACCTTTTCACCTTTAGTGGCAGGGGAATAACTGCTAGTTTGGCCCTGTGTTCAAACATATAATTCCATAGGCTGGCATGTAACCCAAAGGCAATATTACCACTGAAGGATTGATCTGAATTAACAAGCTTTAACAAGGGGGAGGGGAGAGAGAAGATGGAGAGGGAAAGGGGAGAGAGACAAAGACAGAGTGCTATCGCAGGCTAGTACATACTTGGTATCTTTACTCCATGTAAAGTTCACTTTCAGAATGTTGTTTGGGTGAATTGTTTCTTTTATAGAATCAAGATAATTGTTATCACCTCTGTAAGTTTTCGAAGTCACATAGTGGATATCAGCAAACGTTTTTTTTAAAGATCTGCACAAAACGGTGAAATCTTACTCCGTGCATATATGTAGACTAACAATTTCCTTAAGGAAAATAAAGGATTTCTAGTGAACTACTTCTGAAACTTGCAGCTGCAAGCAATTGTTCTATACTTATGCTGTGTGTCTGGAGATTTTTCAGAGTTCAAACAGAATGCAAAGGTAGCTTTCATTGCATCAGTCCACAGTCTGTCTGTGGATGTACTCCCTTGCAGCAGAAGTAATCCTAAAGACTGCACTGCTCTTCCCATGCTCACCAAAATACATGATTACACAGGAGCAACACACCATGCTAGAATAGAAGAGTACCAGCGGCTGGTATGGAGTGTCTGCCTCGTGGAAGGAAATCATACTTCAAAATACTTCAAAATAATTTTATTCTTCGTTAGCTAAGACACGCTTACTCTGGGAGGCAGCCCACCTTCGTAAGACACCATGTACCACTGAATTTTTAGGCACCAGCAGAATTTTTGCTTTGTCAAATATTACTAAACAACCTGAAGTGAAATCATGAGTTCACTTCAGAAAAATTCCTTTTCCTACTAAGGCACTTAATTACTCTAAAAATTGTTCTTAAACAATTTTCAAATCTCATATCTGTCCTTCGCTCAGAAGTGAAAATCAACACAAATGATCTTCAAAGAGCAGACAACACAGACATTGCTGTTCAGAGGTGTAGCAGACGTCTCCCATTTTGTAGGACACATTGCCCAGTGGTGGTGGGAATGAAGTTAGTGCAATATCTGGAGTGCATACATGTGGCAAGTGACACTACTGTTTACTCAGCACTGCAGTGCTGAGGTGTGGTCCAAGATCCTCAGTAGTAGTGAATAATATATAAGCCTTATACCACGCTGAAGTCTACTTACCAGAAGTTGTGATGTTTTAGTCTGAGGTTTACTAAGGATTTAGAGGAGGCTAACTTGGACTGAAGAGTGATAGGGGTATAAATAGTTAACTTTTTAAAAACAGGTAGACAAGAAACAGTTTATAGTGCTGATGGATGGCTAAATGTCATAGCACCACTCTTGATTTATTTGCTTCTCTTACACAGCCTGGAATTTCAGAGGGAGACAAGAAGCTTAATTTCACTAAAGGAAGAGCACATTTGGGACTTCTGCAGCTCAGTTGTTTTCTCGGTCTGCAGAAAAAGGCAGAGGAGCTGTGGGGGGCAGCATTGCCAAGTGCACCCACCAGTGCTATCTGTGCAATTTTTATTTCAGCATAATTGGAAGAAGACAATTATAACTCATTTAGTTAAGTATAAGATATGGAAAGGGCAACATAAATACATGGAAACGATAATGGTGTTTTGAGCTCCAGATGAAAGAAGAGAGCTGATCCATTGCCAATCCTTATGATCAGAATCATAAAATTCACAGTACTTGACATTACTTCAGCAGGCTCAGTTATGGAAGTAATGAAAAAACACAGGAGAAGTTCTATTTGTTTCATCTGTAGCAACTTTGAAGATTTATTATGGAAACACACTTGGAAAATTTGAGCTATGCAGATGGCAAATACTAAAAGAAACAATTTTCCAAGTTTTTATTTTTAATTCAGATTTTTTTAAATTTTATTTTTACTTCAGCCTCAGAATTTTGAAAGGCCTTGTGGATGTTTGGATGTGGGCATACATTCTGTAGATAAAGAAAACAAGACACAGCTACATGTAACACCACTCAAACAGAAAAAAAATGGTTTTGAAAGCATGTGGAGGTATGCATTAGGCCTGGAGACCCTGGTCATGTATTTGCTATCTACTGTATCAAATGATGTATTTTTATGGGAGGAGAAGCACAAAGTAATACTGAGATAGTCATGGACATCATAGATATGACTGTCAAGCACTTAATTCTTAAATTCTTTGACCTTATTAATGTCTATAAATATGTAAAGGGTGAGCGTCAGGAGGACGGAGCCAGGCTCTTCTCAGTGATGTCCAATGATAGGAAAAGGGGCAATGGGTGCAAGCTGGAGCACAGGAAGTCCCATGTGAATATAAGGAGAAACTTTTTCAATGAGAGGGTGATGGAGCACTGGAACAGACAGCCCAGAGAGGTTGTGGAGTCTCCTTCTGTGAAGACATTCAAAATTCACCTGTATGTGTTCCTATGCTCTGGCAGGGGGTTGGACTAGATGATCTTTCGAGGCCTCTTCCAATTCCTAACATTCTGTGATTCTGTGATTCTTACTATGTTGGAATTTTATTCTGAGTTACATCAGCTTTTTTTTATCACAATCCCTCTTTCCTAGCTCCTGTTGGATTTTCTAATAAAAATCTACAATACTAGCTGTACTTTAGGGGAAAGAGACATGGGTATATGGAAAATATGTTCGAGAATGGCTTTTCATAATTCTAGCTTGCACAGAGTTTAGCTTTCATCAGAAGCTAGTTTAGAGAAGTGAGGACTATGCATGTCCAGTGGTGCCCTAAACATGTACCTAATGGTTAGCAACAAAGGACAGCATGTTACTTGTGTAAGGGTGTGATGGTTTAGCCCTGGCTGGAGGCCAGACGCCCACCAAAATCAGTCTATTGCTCCCCTTCTTAATTGGCTTAGGAGTCCAGATAGGGACAAGGAGAGATCATTTTATCAGCAACGAGACGGGCAAAACAGACTCAACACAGAATGAAAAAGAAACTACTCTAATTTATTGTACTACACTAAAAAGAACAGAGAAAACCGGAGTCAGGAGCACAACCAAATCTTAAACAAAATGCAAACAGATCTTAAACACACGTTCCCCCCACCACTCCTTTCTTAGCAGACTTTAGTCAGGGTTTATTTGCTCCCTTCTTCCCTCCCGTTCGCAGCACAGGAAGGGCAGGGACTGGGGAAAATGGGGTTCTCGGTAGCACCTTCCCCCCACCCCTCCATTCTAAGCAGACTTCCCTTTAGCCATGATTTTACTCCCTTCTTCCCTCCCTGCTCGAAGTGCGGGGAGGGGCAGGGACTAGGAAAAAATAATGGTGTTTCGGTTACTTCTTCATGAGCTGTTTCCTTTTCCAGATCTTAAAACACCTCTACCTTCCCCCCTCCTCCCTTCTTAGCAGACTTCACTCTAGTCATGATTTCACTCCCTTCCTCCCCCACCCCCACCCCGATCGCAGCACAGGGGGACAGGGACTGGGAGATGGGGGCTTCGGTCAGTTCCTTGCAAGTTGGTTTCCTTCTCAGCCGGGGAGGGGGCATTCATTCCACACACACACCCTCCCCCTGCTGCACCGTGGGTCCCACCCACGGTAGACAGTCCTCCACGAACTTTCTCCAATGTGGGTCTCTTCCCCCATGGCTTTATCTCTTCATCAGCTGCTCCATCTGGATCACTGCTATGGCGGGCAGCAATAAATCACAATGTCTCTCAGTCCCAGTCCTCCACGGGGTCACCAGCCTCTCCCCAGCAAACCTGTTTCGGTGCAAAACTCTCTCTGCTCAACTCTGTGTCTCTGTTTCTCTTCATGCACTGCAAGTGCTGGCAGGGGGGTCACAACATAAGGTCACAGCGTCTTCTCTATGTCTCCACCTGCTCCATCCAGTGTGGAGCCCCTCCACGGGCTACAGGTGGGGTCTTGGCCTTTCCCATGGGGGTGGTTTCTCCGCAGGCTGCAAGGGGGCATCTTTCTCTCTGGCACCTGGGGTGCCTCCTCCCCCGTCTTCCCCAGCCTTGGTGTCTGCACAGCTCGTTACATCTCTTCACTCCCTTCTCCAGTGGCAAAATGCAGCTGCTTCCTGGTTGTTTTCTCCTATATGTGATTCTCATAGGCGCTGTGACTATCTCTCATTGGCTTGGCCCTGGTAAACAATGATTCTGGCCTTGAATTGTTTATAGTTAGAAGCTCTGGAGAATTCCAGCAGCTCCTCGCAGCACCCATTTTCTGCACCCCTGTTCTTTTCCAGCACTCAACTACACAAAACTGCAACAAAGGGATTAAGGTGGTCTTTTTCTAAACTAGCATAAAATCCACATATGGTATGAATCAATATAGATTTCTTATGATCTCAACGTAATTCAGTTTTCACTTGGCATACAGGCACTGGTTGCCTCATACCTTTGCTAACTGGTCTACCGTTGCCCTCTTGAAATTCCTAATATTGCCTGTTATCTGCCCATACCAGTTTCCAAATCTCAGAGAGTTTTAGGGCAGACAACACACCACAAGGGCAAGTGAGTACAACACCAGAGAGAGATATCACCTTGTCTAGATGCTTTAGAATGAACTTGACTTTCTTTATGAATACTCCGGTTCAGTGGCACGTTTTTTGCCAGCAACCAAGGTTGCCCTGTTCTGCCTTTCCATGGGAACTCGGTCTGCAAGGCTGAGGATGAATTTCCTTCTCTCCTGATTTTCTGTCAAGGAAGCATGAGGTTTTTGCATTCTGCTGAGTTTTTCTTTAAAAGAAAAACAGGTTTTTCTTTAAAAGAGAAACAGGTTCAAAAAAGAACTGTGTTAAATGGGAATATAATATCTGCAGTCATGTTTTTTATTTTTTTCAAATATCCTCAGCTGGAAAAGGTGGACCAGTAATTGCAAAGCTGAAGGAGGAAAGAATAAAATCTGTTTTAGGTGAAAGGACACAAATCTCCAGAGTGACTAGTTTTTAGAAATCTCTAGAGGCATCATCTACACCCAATTCAAAGGAGGCTGGTAAGTGTAAGTTTTTGCCACTATTAGAGCATATGTGCCCAAGCAGGTCTGCACTTTACTGTCACTATCCATGATCCTCTAGAATCTCTCCTCTAGAAAGGAGGCTTACAGTGAAAAAAATTGCAGGCAAAACTTGAGGTTTTACTGCTCATGTAATTAATAACTGTTCATGGAAACATAAAACCTCAGAAACATATGACACAGAATTACTGGTAGTGCACTTTAAGAAGTACCTTAAGGAGTGTTTAATTCACTGTTTGTCTAGTACTTGTGAAATTGGATTTTTTTTTTTTTAAAGGAGGAAATGTGCTGTGTTAAATTGGTCCACCCCTGCTGTGCTGATAGATACCTTGTCTCTTGCTATTGATTATAGTAGTTGTGGCTCTTGAATAGGTCTTGCCAAATTATTTACAGTGAAATTAAAAATCCTGTATAATGCAAGCAGTTTGGATCCCATTTCAACTTTATGAAAATGGCCTTATTTAACAAATGACAAAATGTCATTTACCTTTTAACCTTCAAAATTAATATCAAAACCCAAGTAGAAACTAGCTTGGTGATACTCACAGGTCCCAGTACTGTTGCAGATGGATACCTTGCAGTGTGAGATATTTGGTGTTCTAAAATGCAGTAGTTAATTTAAATTCCAAATACTTGAACAGCATGATTTGAAAGTCCTAGTGTTTAAATGCCAATTTATTTAAAATAAAGTTTGTTACATTAAGTCTGTGACACAATGCCAACTATATTCCATATTATTTCATGCCACTGTATGTTCCATGGCATTCCATAAATGCTGCTGTCTTTTGGAGAGCAGACAAGTCTGCTTCCTTCAGTAGCCTGCTATATGTATACTTGCAGTGTGGGTATGCAGTAGGGGTAACGATCATCTGGGAAGCCACAAGTTTTGGGACAATGGGTAGCCTGCTTTTGGCTGAGATGATAGAGTAAATTTTCTTTCTAGTAGCCGGTATGGTGCTGTGTTTTGGATTTAGTATGAGAATAATGTTGATAACACACACATGTTTTTAGTTGTTGCTAGTCAGTTGCAGTGTCTACACCAAGTCAAGGACTGTCCAGCTTCCCACACCCTGCCAGGTGTACAAGGAGCAGGGAGAGCACAGCCAGGACAGCTGACCCAGCCTGGCCAAAGTCATGTTCCCAACCTTACAATGTGTAATGGTGAACACTCATGTGATATGCTGGACCTGGCTGAAATCTTCATACTACATTTTATATGGTTGAATAACTGAATTTGGTATAATTAATGTATTTCAGGTATTACTTGATATTGATATTGTAGCTTGACAGCATAAGATGAGAATGCCTCTCCTGGCCTCAATGCATTTTTAATTTCCTCTTTGGCTCATGAAGAGGAAACCCCACTTACTGCCATGGCTGCTGTCCTGTCAGATGGTGTTTCGCTACATTCCACACAGGCTGAGGCATAACAGCAGAGATGCTGAAATCCTCTTGCAACTTGGGGTGAAGGGCAGGAATGGTAGTGTTTTATCATATCACCTTTGTCAACTGGAGGCACTTTATTCCCACCAATAATAAAGGCACAGAAAGCAATAGTAACATTTAGTCAGACAGCATGCGACATAGGTACAACAGCCATCCATCTTGATGTTTGGCATAGAGAATGCTTCTCTGAAAAAAAGACCCACTAAACACAAGCATATTCATGTATCAATCTTTGTTCAATAATGTTTTTATTTTACTTATGAGTCACAGATGGCTCTACAAAGGACTGTTGCTATTACCTGTAAACCTCTAGAACACATTTCTCATGGAAAATATTTACTGATGGCTCTTTTATCAGAAATGTCACTAGAATAAAATAATTTTCCACCACATGAGTTGGCTAAAATACAGGCATTGTGACAGAAGCCAATAATTCAATGTAAGATATTGATGGTCACACACGCCGCTTTCCATTTTGAAAAGCAGCATCATTCTGTGAGGTGCATGAACAGCCCATCCATCATTCGTAGCACATTAGGGATCCCTGCTATGTCACAGAATCTCTTTTTGATGTGCTATCACTGTTGTTGGCTACATGGCAAATTACTATATTTAGTGTACTGCCTAACCAAAGCAGCTGTTGCTGGTGTGAAAATTGGGATGTTATTTCCTCCTCAGTCCCTGCTAGGTTACAGCTAAATGTTTGGAGAGTACAAGTGACAGAACAAAACAACTGCCCGGCATAACAGCAGAGATCATGAACACTGAGTCATCTAAAGACCTACATGATGTGTTCCACAACTTAAGACACAACTAAGTGCTTTTTAATTTCCTGCTGAGTTTTCAGGTATATCCAACAGTGCCACTTGCAGCACCTTATGAAGGCTTCCAGCCACTATAGAAGAGACGACTATGCTCACAAGCACATAATTTTTATTCTGCTATTACCTTTACTTCTCTCTTTCTTCTTTTTGTTAACCAGAGCTCCAGCTATCTGCTGCTGTGTTTGATTTGTATTCTGGCACCCTCTCTCTGGACTGCAATAATCAATTTTTCTCACTTAAAAGAATGTACTTAAATATGCTTATTCTAAAGGGAAGTATCTGTTCTGATTCAGGCACAATGGTTCTGATTTATCAAGAGCTGTTCAGCTACCTGTACCTTTACATTTTTATAAGCATGTACATTTATCTAGTTCCCCTTCTCTCCTCATGCCCTACTCTTTCCAGGAGCTCAGCAGGTACAACCTCTTCTTGTTCTGTCTGTTCTTCCAGTTCACTAAAGAAGCAGTACCTCTCTGCCCACCACTGCCAGCGCATGCTGATACAGGAAAAAGCCAGCTCATCATGGTGGAAAACTGTGGCCATGAGACAACAACAAGACAAGAGGCGCTTACATACTTTATATGAATGCATATACTCATCGAACTGACGTGTTAAGATGTAGCAGAGCTTCCTCCTTTTCCCTGACTCAATATGTTTCTTATATTTACCTGTATTAGGCCTGGTTGGTGCATTTTACAGTGGCCCATTTACATTTCAGAAAAGATAAGAGTTTCATCAAAGACTCATTTTTGGGTAGGTTGCACAGTTCTCTTCCTGAAGGTGCTATGAATATCTTTGTGGACAGAATCAAAGATGTATTAAAAAAAATCTCTTATGAAATTTTTCAGTAAATGCCTTGCATTAAGTAAGTTATTTGAGGGAAAATATTTCTTCCTCTGATCCTAATACAAACATCTTGGTTTTTATCTGTTATCCGTCTGTTCTTTTCTGCTGGTGGTAAAGGAAAAAAAAGATTTTATAGTGACTTTAAAACATAGATTTCTCTATATCTGCTGAGTACTTCAGGTCATTAAATTCTCAGAGGGATAAAGTTAGAAACATATTTTCATTTTAATGTTTCTCTTCTTTACCCTTTCTGTAATCGTTTTGTTTTGAAAAACTGTGGCAGCCTATGGTATTCAAACTCTAGGGTCTCACAGGAGAATCCTATGGTTTCTTCCCTGGATGAATACATGCAGTGCTAGTTTACACAGTTATTAAATCCAGGATGAAGAATCTGGTGCAGAAAACTTGTCTCTTATAAGCTTGGTTATGTTTCAAATGGAGTTCTGCTGAAAACTGTACTGTTGAGCCTTTTGCCCTGCATAAGCGACTTACTTTCTTAAAACTTCATAGGACAACAGAAAGAAGAAAAATCTTAAATCACTGCAGCACTTACTTATTTACTACTTTTGCATTTAACTAATAGAAATGATAAGAAGGAAGGTAACATAGTCCTGATACTCTGCAGTGAGAAGCCTCCTGTCCAGCTGATGTCATCCAGAAGTCAAAGAGTCTTGGCACTTGATTAAATTGGACCCAGAGTGAAAAGGGTACAAAATTACTGCTTTGTCATTACTGACTCCCCAGAGAGTTATGTTATAGTACACGTAAGGCAGTGCTGGTTGCTTCTGTTAGTCAACAGTTAAGGAATGTATATATTGTGAGACTCAGTTTGCAACCTATTAACACCTTTCCAATCTATTAGTAAGGCATAGGGATATGTAAAAGCTTTTTTTATCTGGGCCAGAAAAAAGCAGATATTTGAAGACTTAATT
The DNA here is from genome assembly GCA_020800305.1 of Porphyrio hochstetteri. Classification (NCBI taxonomy): domain Eukaryota; kingdom Metazoa; phylum Chordata; class Aves; order Gruiformes; family Rallidae; genus Porphyrio; species Porphyrio hochstetteri. The sequence continues at coordinate 103,955,508 of CM036906.1, read as the reverse complement.
CTTTTCCTTCTAAAGCATAATTAACACGTGCTTGTTAGCTCACACAACACAGAGGTAAACAGAAAGATCTCAAAAGAGGTATGCAGCCATTGAGGGCATGGCAACTTGATTGCAATGCTCTTCACTTTGAGGCATCGGTTTGCCTCCTGTTTGTTGTCTTTCCCACCTATAGTGGCACCAGACAAACACCTGAAAGACCCCACATCTGGCCGGGGTGAAGCAGTGTATTTGGCAGGCTTTTATCCAGCAGTGGTGTGGCCTTGATGGTGCTTTGGGGTGGTGTTCTGGGTTTGTTTCTTCCAAGGGTAATGATACTTCCAAATGAGCAGGGGTATCGGTCATAACCTTCATGCAAATAAAGTGTTCTCTGGGTTTAGAAGACATGCAGTAGTTCAAATGAAGGTGAGGGATGAAAAAATTTGAGTATTACTTGTTCAAATACTTGCATTTCTTCCTTCCATACTGCATCTCCCTCTCCCCAACCAATGCTACAACTCAGCATGGCAGTACAGGGTGTGGGAAAGGAGGAAAAGGGCAGTTTTTAAACTATTTTTTTTTCCCCAAAGGGAGACAGGAAAATATAAAAAAATTATACAGATTCTGACACAAGAGATACCAGCTGTTTAGAAGAAGACATGAAAACAATAAAGGAGTAAGACACAAAAAAGTGGTAATGAATCTACCTCCTTGAATTTTATTTTTCAAGCACTGTGTTCATTACTGAAGTGGAAGAACTAACCCCAAATCTTCTACATAAGTTTCTTTCCTGTGATTCCTCAGTCTTCCTAACATATATTTTATGTCATTAAGTACACTTTAATTAGAACATATAGAGAAAGTAACACTGTACAGATATACTGTCTTAATCCTGAGGCCAGTTCTGCCATGTTATTTCTTTAGGGCTTATTTGCCTAACTGTAATCCATGCTAGGCTACCTGGTATGTTATGACTGCTTCATGTGCAGAAGCTTGCTTTGTTTCTCTGTCAAGTATTTCTCATCTCAGAACACAACACTTCTGCTTTTTCTCCCTCTTTTATCCTTCTTATGAAAAAAAGAGTTAGAACTTTATTAACTCACTGGGTTTTTTTTTAGTGGGGATAATATATCAGATACTGTAGGATACAATCTTCAGCCTACAAGGATATCCAAAATTGGTAAACTAATACTGTGGCAAAATATAATTTACACTACTCCATTTGCATGGATTCAACAATATTCTATTATGGATTTGCTGTTATACCACAGGAAAAAAGAAAAAGAGAGTTATTTAGACTGCCAGACATCCCCTTGAAAACAACATGCAATGGGCAGAAGAGGGCTTCTACAGCTGTGACTATAGGAGCACAGCCCTACCCAGGTCATATAGCATTGCCAAGACTCACATTCCCTTAAATAGCAGATTTCTCTATTGGGATTTTTTGCCTGTTCTGTTTCTACCTCCTTTACATATTCCTAAGTTTTAATTATCCCATAAGTATAGTCAGATTTGATGACTGAATGAACAAGAAGACTTCTGACCCATGAATTCATTTCTCTTTCCAAAAAGACAACATTGCTGGGCAACCAGACTTCTTGTATGCACAGCAGTACTTAAGTAACATTGATATTGTAACTTCTGTTAATGCATTTTGCAGTTTTTACTCTAAGATTTCTTTGTGAAAGGAAGGAGCTTCCATGTTCCCATGAAAGCAATGAATCCCCACATGAAAGTTACTCAAGTCTTTATTTTTGTGACAGTATGTGTACGACAAATCCACTTGTGTGATAATATTAAGATAGATGAAATATGATATGAGATAATAACAGTTTTGAATAATCTTCAAATATATGTAGCGTGTTGAAAATACTACTGCTACTGGGTGTGTGGGAAGTGTCTGTATGTATGCCATCAACACTTTCTAGTTCCTGAATCTGCAATACAGTCTCAAAGCACCAATTCAGAAAGTCCTGCCAAACAGTAAATGGAAGAGCAGTAAAATAAATACAGAACTGTGTTGAAGCTGTGTATGATGCACAGCACTATAATAACGTGTTTCTTACACTGTAGTGGCAACAGTCCTGCTCTGAGGTCATGTGATAGAAGAATTTAACTTCCAGAAAGTCATAGTGTGGTTGACAAAACATGTGGTAAAAGTTCAAGCTGCCT
>CM036906.1:103753360-103948360 GCA_020800305.1 Porphyrio hochstetteri | reverse complement strand
ACTCTATCATGATTAGAGAATAAGAGAGAAGAAAATCTTCACAGGCAAGCACAGAGACTCACACAGGACCAATGTTTAAAAAAAAAAAAATGCACACAATGTGCTTCTAGCTTACTGTTTAAAAAGGACCAAGCCCTGTTCTCTTCACCTACACAAACTTGCCATTCTTGTGAAAGAAGCAAGCAGATCTGTGCTCTTGTGGAAGACCTCAAAAAAATACACGCTAAAATTCTACATCAATGGCCCGAATCATGGCCTTTAACATTTTGAATAGTGTGAACAGCAGAGCCTGAAACATGGGGTGTGTAAGTGCATATTAATTTACTTATTTAATGTGTTGTAGCAGCTGGGCATGAAATAGACCCCTCATTACTAGCAAGGCATGGTGCTTTCAAGAAAAAGGAGAGGGTAGACTCACCTTGGGTAGACTTACCAAGTTTTTGGGTTCCCTGCCAAACTTTGCAATAAAATAAGAAAATGTCATCCTTTAGTAAAGAAGAAATGAGCATTGTTTTCTGAGATCGGATTCAAGCCTGATGTATTGACCTGCTGAGGATAACTGTCCCTCCCTGTCAGTGCACCATTTCCTACTGGAGGTGTTATTTTGTGACGACCCTTGGAGCATCTTACAATTTTGTGTGGCCAACTCCCTTCAGTGTGTTAGTTATTCAGCGTTTTAAACTGTCTTGAGACTTTAGACATAAAAGTTCAGTAATGTGACAGAGTAATTTCTTTTGAAAAGCAGGGGACATGGCAACATTGGGTATGTATATGTTGTGGGGTAGGGAGGGAAGAAGAGAGGAAAGAAGGAGGGTAAGAAGGAGGGGGGAGGCCCAGACTGACAGACTTTGCAACATACTTATATTTTCAATTATATTTAATTGCAATTAATATATAAAGACATCGGTGCTGGGCTGAACTAGCAATGCTGCTCCTTTAATTCAGCCAGTGCATTTGTACATATTAAAAACATTACACAGCAGGGGCTATAATTTCACATGCTGCCATCTCTAGACCACTACAGCAAAATACAAAAGAGACAGCATGTATGCCGTACCCCTGCATGTCATATAAAACAAGGAGGTTGCCTGTAGTATATGTGTGTGCAGCAAGAGAGAGCCAAATGCAGCTCTTCTGAAATTTTAATGCTCACATAAAAATAAACAAACTTCAGCAATATACAACATGATTCCAATTAGTAGCTCGATCAGAATAACTTGGCATTGCCTATTGGCTTTATACCAGGCAGCCAGCGAGATGTCAGACGGAGGAGTCCATTCTCCTCTCTGTGTGTGATCAACTCCCATTACTGGTAATGGAAGCCACATACACATAAGGGAATAATATACCCCTTCATGAGAAAAGCTCTCCTTGGTGAATTGAAGGTGTATAATGTTGTGGGTGTTTTTTATCCCCAGTCTCTACTATTGTGTTTCTCCTCAGCCCATTCAAATTATTTCATATGGACAAGTGGCACATAGGGCTTGGTTCTGTTTTCATTAAATCAATAGCAGAACTCTCCATTTTGCCTCACTGTAAGTCAAGCTGGGTCCAGAAGTATCCTATCCTTAATTTTTCAGAAGTAGTCTTTACTTTCAGAAATAATTATTAGCCTTTCAGTTTCTTCTTTGCCTTTGGTGTGCAAAGTTAAATATGTTTTAGCTCTCTGCTCAGATTTCTTCTGGTGTAAATGAGACCATTAGGGTCGTTCCAAATTTGTAGAAATGCTACTCGAGGAAGGTGTTAGCACTGTGTATGAACTTTCCCTCTAAGTACTTTGGGCATTCTCAAGCATCTAACTTACAGTTTTCTTGTGTCACAGGTTTCTGCTAAGTTTTCCAAGCAAGGAGAAAAGAATATAAAGTCTGGGTGACAACATGTGTAGGTAGAGTCCTCTGGTTGACCAGACAGATGTGTTAGAAAAAGAAATGAGTGAAACCAAAAGGAATGGTCTTTTAAATACATGTAGTCATAGATGTCGTCAAAGCTACTTTATGCATTTCTTACTTGCCTTCCATACAATGTACACATTTAGTGTATCAAGTACATCTATAAAGAATCCTATGTGTTATTTAGAAGTTGTTTTAAAACCTTTGTTACATAGAAGTTGATTTAAAACCTGTGAAATAATCTACAGATGCCCCATGAATCCTCTACTATTCCAGGACTTTGTGTACATTGACAAGGCAATAGGAGATCTGCAGAGCAACACAGATGATGTTGAGAACTTTTATGTCCACAGCATGTGTGTTTGCGGGACTTTCTTCAGAGTAGCTGTAATCTGGTCCCATAGACTAAAAGCCCGTTAGCATCTTGCAGTTTGGTGTCATCTGAGAGGGATCCTGTTTGCTCACTCCACTACAAAATCCAAAACCTGTTCAGTGCGGACCACCTGGAAAGTCATTTTAAAAGCAAACTCCTGATGAGAAGTAAATGCCAGCAGACCTACTCTGAGATGATCTGATAGATAATTATACTCCTATCGATCAAATGTGTTAGATATCAAAGTTTTCACACTTCAGTCCAATATCAGTTTCTATGTTAATAATTCTTTACAGAATTAATTTCAGTGCTCCTTACATCTTCTTCCCTGTGTGCCATTGCTAACTGCAGTGTCTCTTTTTTTCCTTGATTTTCCTTCCCTCAACTTCCATTTACCTAGAGGCCTTTATATCAACTGGAAGAATGCACATTCTTCAAGACCGACTGGCCCAAAGTGCAGCCCCCAGAACAGAAGGAACTTAGTTTTGTGCACTTAATTTTTGCACAATTGTGACAGGATAAAACATCTGATTAAAGTCACACTACTGATGTGAAAGAGAGCTTAATATGCTTTTCATACTGAGTTCGTCACAAGCACTAATTTTGCCTACAACAACAGTACCAGCAAAATCAAGTAAACAAATCAAGTTTCTAGTGTCATAGAATGGCAATATTTAAAATACCTTTTTTTAAAAAACAAATTAATTAGGATGGAAAAAAATAGCATGCATTATACTCTTTTACATCAGTCATAAACACTGAATCTTTAAAAAGTTTTATTTCCTAGCATTATAGCTATCAGACCACACCAGTCTACTCACAAAAGGATAACTGAAACTGCATGAATACCTGGTATGACAAACCTGGCATTGTCCTGTCAGTTCCTTCTAAATCCTGTCAGCATGCCTGCCATAGTACCCTGAAATGGGTCATCTGAAATAACATACGTAGTTAGTTCAAACGGCATTAAGAAAAATTTTCAATTTCCAGTGGAATTCCCAGCAAGGGTTAAACTCTCCTGTCCCCACTTATCACGTAGTTTTCCAAAAGCACTGGAGACACATTAAGTCTCGCTTCAAAAAAATATTTCAACACTCATTTTTCTGTCCAGAAAAATGAAATCCTGAATGAATGCACTAAAACTGATTTTAAAAGCCTTTTCATGAGCAGCACATTCCTGTTCCTGTGGTTTCCCTACATACATCTATAACCCCCAAATATTTCTTGGTTCCTGTTCTCCAAAGTTTAAAATGTACACGGGTCATCTTGAGACAACTCTTAGCCAAGGATGAGTCAGATCAGTGAGAACAAGGATAGCTACTGCAAGCATTTTACTTGTTCACCGGACATCAGGCAGATGTGGGGATAAAACTGTCAAGTGCTAAAACACAAAGAGAAATATTGCTATTTTCTATTATTCACATTCTTCCCATGAGCTGTTTGCTCAGTTGCCATGGCATAGGCGGTGAGATTTTATAATTTTTCCCCTGCCTGCCATGTGCTCATGCAACAATGTGAATTTAATCAGTCCAGACAGTTGGTTGTGTTTTGTCCATGTGAGTGGAATAAAACTTTTCTCAGCAGCTAAACCCACAAAGTATCTAAAAGCCATAAATAATCAGTAACTCCTATGACTTGCACCTGCTTGCTTTATTTGACCAAGGATACAGAAAGGCTTATATAATGAACAGGGTTCCCAAGCATTAATCACCTCTGATTGCTTATAAAAATCAAAGTAGATGTTATGTTTAAAATATCAGATGCATTACTTTCTTTCTTTCCTGCACATAGATTTCAGTCAGGGTTAATGTTGCAGCGTTAACTCCCTCAGCAAAATTATCCTTGTTTCAAAAATATTTGACAGGGAAAAGGACATGTTCCGGGTAGCAAATAAATTTCTAGTTACCTATTAATCATAACAGATGTGTTCTTCTAGTACATCCTAGCCTGCAAAAGGAGGTGGGAAAGATGCAAAAAAAAAGAAGTGGCTGGGGAGAAACTAGAAAGTGCTGTAAGAGAGATCTCTGCCAAGCTTATGCGGAACCAAGTATGTGCCAGCTTGTACAAAACAATACAACTTTATTTTGTATAGTGTCTTTCATCCAAAGTGTATCCCAAACCCACTTTACAGGAGTTAAACAATACAGTTACAGAGATAAATAATAGCAGAGGGAGAACAAAATTAACAGATATGTGCAAGTCAGAAAAGATGTATTTTCAGCTGAGATTTGGAATGAGAGCTTTATAGGAACATTGGAGTTGTTTAGTTTTAGTGTTTTTCCAAACAGAGCTTAGCAATGTCTACAGACATACAAATCAGAGTGGAAGTGGTAAATGCCAGGCAATTCAAAGGTATGGCTTCGTTAAATCCTGCAGGTTCAAAATGAAATCAAAATCAAAAGCCAGCAGAGTGGTTAAAAATTAAGTCAGCCTCTCAGTCTTTACACTTCTGGCTTTGCGCCATTCATTCAGCTCTATAATATTTGCAGTTGGCTTCTTTAATTGTAAAAAAAAGAGGAAAGATAAAATAATGGTGCCAAGCACTGAGTATTGTATGATGTAAATATGGTGCAGCTTCCCAGATAATAAAAAGTGCACATTGGAGAGCAAAACTGGACCCAAAGTGTCTTTCCTGGAACCTGGCAAGACAATGATGTTGTCTGTTTGGTAACCAGGGTTCTAATCCTCTGAGGGAGCCCTGGTGGGTACAGAAGTTGCCTATTCAGTTTTGCTGAATTAATCAGAGCCTTGGTTGCCCACCAGTTCTGATGTTATATGGTTAAAAACAGCAGGAGAAGGATATTGTGAGGAAGGCAGAGTGCACTGAGTGCAGAGAAGGTCTGTATGGGCACGGCAGTATATGGGTGTTGTTCTCCTGGTGGGACTGGTGTTTACATGGCAATCCTTTTTGTGGCTAATGAGAAAGCCTTTAAAGGAATAGGCAAAATTCAAATACAAGTCTTAAAAAAAAAAAAAAAAGGTAGGCCTTGAGTAGGCCAAACCAACATCACTCTGCAGCAGAGCCTGAAAAATATTGCAGTCTCAGTTGCTGGCTCAGAAACCTAAGAGAAATTTTTCTGCCTAAACGGAAATAAGCTTTCTATGACTTATCTGGAAACATGTATGTCTGTAAAGGAAAGCGATTCCACAAAGACCTGGAAGAACTCTCAGTGCAATCAGTTTTTTAAGTAATAGGGCTCAGTTCAACAGTGGCATAAGTAATGAGGGCAAGTTAGCTGGAGAAGCAAGCATATGCCTCCAAGTGCATCAACTTCTACCAAAGTCACATGCAACAGACATGCAGAGGTTGTTCACTGCACTTGTATGAAAAAATTACCTGTAAAGGAAAAGACATAACAAGTTCAGAGGGTATAAGCAGAGGAAAAAAAAAAAAAACAACACCCCAAAACAGCTTGCTTTATTTATTGATTGCTGCTTAACTGAATACTAATTTCAACAGGCATTGCAAAATTTGCTATTGTCACAGTATCTGGAGGCCTTTGTTTACACATTAGTACTCACACCTGTTTTCCAGCCTCTGGAGAACAGGTCATTTGGCTCTATTATTTTTTGCTACTAGCAATTATTTCACAAAAAGAGGGTACTTATTTCTTGAGACAATATTCCAGAGTGCTTTACCTGATCCTGTAGTCAAGGCTGAATAGTTGTTCTCATTCCAGCCCCCCCACTTTCTGAGAGAGCCCTTTCCTCAGTCCATATGCTTCTTGTAGGTGTTCAGTGAATGATGACTTCGTGTATAAATCAGTGTGCTGCTTCACATGGAAAACTCTATTTGCTGAGCTCATGACATTTTCTGCATGTAGCAGTGGGAGCCAGCTGCCGTGGAGAACTGTATACAAAGGGCACATAAATTGCTGGGTGTCATGAGAAAATTTATGCATAAGCTACATGGTTTTCCATGCAAGTTTCTAAGTGTTTTGTATGGGAGCAAGAAACAAGCAAGTGGCTGTACGAGTCTCCACCTCAATCATTGCTCATCTCAAAGTAGCAACAGGAATGAAGACCTGGTCTTGTACAACTCCCCTGTTTTACAGGATGAGTTTATAACATGCTTGGGGGAAAAAAAAAAATCTTTTTGTCTGTTGAGTTTTACATCTTCAACATCATTTAAAATTGTCTGAAAAGTAACATAATCTCAGATTTAAAAAAAACCCTAAAGTACCGCACTGTGAGGAACAAGAAATTTCCACTGTAACATTGTATAAACCAAGGCAGGGTACAAACTGCAGCTGAAGCTCTATAAGGCTCAGTAACTCTGCCTCCTCTGAGAACCCCATCTGCAAATTTTCCTTATATAACCAGACTTTGGTTTTTTTGGTTTTTTTTCATTGCAAACTTGCCATTTGTGCAACCTTATTTTTGAACCCTTGGTACTCATTGTCATAAATGGTTTTATTCTCTTTAGGCTTTACTGCTGCTTGTAACTTCTCATGTAACTCCTTTTTCTTCAGCAGAAATGCCAGAGTTCAGAATCAGACAGGAAAAAATGGCCTTTCGATGAAACACAAGTAAAACCTATGGCTTATTTATGCTAGGTTCTTACATACTAATGTTTTGCTGTATGGATCCAGATACCCAGTGTGATGGTGGGAAATCAGGGTGCCAATGCCACAGCAACTGCTGCAGCTCGGTGACTGAGTCAGTCCCTCTGTCTAGAAAAGGCTGGATGCTGTGTTCTTGGGGTGGGTGAAGAGTTCATGTTATGAGGAATAGCTCTGCCCTAGTAAGTAATGCAGCTGTATCAAAGTAGAGGGTTTAAAAAAAGAAGTCATATGATTATAACAAGTACAGTAATGGAAGCACAAAATGCCAACTTAATAGGTGAGGTTTTATTATGAGCCAGGACAGCCAAGTTACATGTAACGTTCTCCAAGTGTGGATTATGAATTTTACAAGAATCATACCAGAACCTTTCCCTTGAAGTAACCTCATCATTTAGTTAGAAAAGCTAATAAAGAAAAACTTCTTTTTTTTTTCTCTCTCCCCCCTGTATGCATTCATGTATCTGTGTATATATTTACATAGAGTATCACATAAAAGTTAGCTTCACAGTATTTGTCAATACAGGATGTGAGTAAAGATAATTCTGTCACTTCAGTGGTTTCTTGAAATGATCAAGATTAGAAAAACCACTATCAACTGTAACCTTCATCATGATTTGGTCTTGTTTTTGAAAGTACCTAATATTTTCTGGCCACCCCCACTCCTCCCCACCCCCCCCCCCCCATGCTATTTAAATGCTGGTAATCTTGTTCATGGCAATTTCAATAAGCCACAGCAGACATATAATGCTTCCTCTTTTAATAGGTGCAAAGTGAGTTATTGTCACAAAGCATATATATGAAAAAGGATGTGAAAAGAGAATCCTGCCTAATCTCAGTAATAAGGGCTTGTGAGGGTGCTAACATGGTCACCTGAATTATGCATGTCTATTGTGTTCAAATATCATAAATCGATGCATGAATACCCTCCAAATCATTTTCAGTTCATGAACATTTATATACAGAGCTCTTGAGCACTGCAAAGACAATTAGTCATATTTGTATGCCGGAATTAATTGAGAGTGAGATGCGGGAGGCAGAAAGAGAGAACAAAGAATGCTTTTTGTCAGTTCTTCCAACTGACAGGGATAATTAGATATATGAAATTGAAATTCCTCAGCAGGGGGTTTCTGTTGACAATGAATTTTCTTTTGATTCCATTCTGTTATTCTTTTATGCTGTCATCTGTGGCAATTTGTTATTCAGCTTGAAGCTTAAAAAAGCAAAGCATTCCGCTTTTATGAGTAGATGATGTCAGTTTGTACACTGCTGGGAAATAGATATTAAATGTAATCTTTAAACTAAAAAAAAAAAAAGAAAAGAGAGAGGAAAATAAAATCAGTTAAAGAGACAGTGTTCTGTTTACTCAGCCCACAGAGTAAAACTTTTGTGAGAGACAGAACTTGCTTTGATGGTTTTTGAAGTTGCTCAGGCTGCATTAATGTTTCGGTGGCAGAGCAAGACTGAGCTGAGCTGCGTGATGGAGTAAGGACTCATTGATGGGAATGACCGCTTAATACTATTTTCAAAACGCTGCCAGACATCCCCGTAGTATATTAACACTGGATTTTAGTCTGGATACAGATGGCATTCGTTCACATACCCAAATCTATCTCCTGACCAAAATGAGGTGAAAAATAAGAGATATTTTTTCTCACCAGCACACACAAGCCTCCTTAGTGCTTCTGGTCCTGATTTGGCATCCAGGGCCTGATTTTTGCACAGTAGCTTCATTAGGTTTTTGAAAACTCGTGCAGATACAGAATCTGGCTGCTGGCTAAAAAATATTTAAAAGGCATCACTTTTTTCCCCACTTCAGGCAGTGTCTCATCCTCTCACCTTCTTCAGAAAAGGCTCATTCAGTACATCATCAGCATCGGCATCATGAAAGCTTGAAAAATAAGTTAGCTAAAGCAACTGTCTGCAAAATATTGTTCTTTCTGGTAAGAAATTTTTGTGTTCCATTTTTTTTTATCTGTGTGACTTTGAAAGCATGTACTCATGTGAAATACCTCATGGGCACATGCTTTTACTATGTAAGCCCATGCATGCATCTACTAATAATCAGAAACGTCTAAAACCTTACTTAGGATTTTTTGGCAAGGATTTTTACAAGCATTGCGTGGAATCTGGAGTATGAAAAACCCGTACTGTTCTGCTTTCACCCTTCCCTTTTCACTGGAGCCAATCCATTGAGCTCTCCTGGCTTTCTTTTGCCTCCTTCCCTCCTCCAAAGCCCCACATTATTTGGCATTTGTTATTTTTCAGACTGCAATTTCTCTTTCAACAGGCATGTTGGTGACTGTGGCTTTATTATATTTTATTCTATTTTTTGTTACTAAAGCAAAAAAACACACACAGTGTTATGATGTAGTACATACTCCAGTGAACCACTGTGAGTCTAACTATACCATACGGCATATCATTAAACATAGCAATATTTAACTCATATGTATTATCGCCTCTGCACCCTCAGAGCATTCTTTGCAGATGCAGTTTTATCTCGCACTTTATGGGAGAAGGCCCTGTATAAGAAGCTGTGCAATCTTAGAAGTTAAAATAGCTGAGAATATGGTTTGAGGGACTGCTCACACCAGTAAGAGGCATGCATGTCCCCACAGTGTCCCAGCACAGACTTTGAAGGGGCACCCTATATGAAAATGCTAAGCTCCATTCAGGCTTTTGCTCTCTCTGTTGAGACTCATTAAGGATGCTGCTTGTGATGGCAGTTTCTGTAACCTGGCACATATCCACTGGGAAATGCATTGATGCCATCAAGACACTTCATGAAGATAAATTTATTTGGTCAGTGCTGATCTTCGATGAATTTTAACTGGTGACTCAGACTTTAAAGACTCCTTTCCTGCCTTCCTACCATCCAAAGAGCCATGCAAACACTGTACTTGCAAGCTTTGTAGCCTGCCCTTCATCTCAGACTCAGTTACGTTGGGTGTATCATTTACCTTCATATAGATTTAAAGAAAAATGAGTAGTAGAGAAAATTGTGTTCAGTTCAGTAAAACAGATGGAAGCAATTGTCTACCAGGTATAGGACACCATGGACTTCCGTCTTGCTGTTCAGGATTGTTCAGTAAGGACTGCAATCAACTGCAGATGATTTGTCCCCCTTGTGTGTCCCTGAGGCATCCCTTGAAGGCAATCCCAGGATCTTCTGGGTTTCAGCAAGACTCTCTGAGTCTCTTCCTGGAGACAGGAAGAATACCTCAGCTGCCTCTCAGGGGAACTAGGCAAAAAAAAAAGAAAAAAATTATCCTTTATTCTCTTATTCTAGGTGTGAGGCATAATATGTTCAGCCATGTTCTGTAAATTTCCATCTTGATATTTATTCTTAAAAGGAGGAAAAAGTGTCTTTAGAATTTAAGCGGTAAGTGAATGGCCTTTTTCAAGAATGCAGCTCTACAAAGAGGCACCTCATTGCTGCTTTCAACATCTACATCCTTTACCAGTCCAAGCTCAAAATTAATTTCTATTTTTTTTAATTGAGGAAAAGAAGCAAATATAGCACAAACTCAGGCTTCAAATGCACCCTGTGGTTTTGAACCTTCATAATATTTATTTCTTAAAATCCAGCATGTTGTCTGGGGATGACCAAGGTCTACAGAAGTTAGTATTTGTTGGTGTTCAATGAATATCAAAACATTGAACCTCCACTGTACTCTGAAGAGAAAAACAGCAGCTAAGCATAAAACTTGTTTATTCCATAACCATGATTTTTTCCTTTCTTTAAAAAAAAAATAGTTTTTAAATCTATGTATGCAACACCATGGAAATTTTAGAAGATTCTCAAGACATAAGGAGACTAATACTAATGCCAAAGTATTACATATGCTTTGTTCTGAAAAAGCATCCACATATCACCTACTCTGAATGGCTAGAGGTTGTAAAACACACCATGTAGCTTGGGTGAAACTTGATGTTTTCAGGATTTTTCATGGCACGTAGCATCATATTTTGTTTTCAAAAACTATTAGCACTTTATAGGATAAAGATTTGGCATGGATGCTGAAAAAGTGTCATTTGCTATAGCCTTTTAAATTATGTTCCTTGTACGTGCTAATTGAAGGAAGTTAACCTAATGCAAAAGAATGGCCTAGATTTTAGTTATGAGTATGTTTTTGAATACAGATAGACAGCCATTCCACAGCTTGTTTCATAACTGATCCGTGTTGGGATCACTGGTTGAAAAAGCCCTTTCTCTTCATCAGAGAAGATTTGGTCTATCAGGGCTGTGCTCTTTCATCTGTGTTTTGCTTTGTAAAATGAACTACACGGACAGAATAGACGTTCATATGATCTTTCTCAAGAGCAAATTAAATTACTATTGCATGGCTGCTCCACCACAAAAGAAGGGAAGTTATTATTTGAAGCCTCCCTTCTCACTTCCAAATATAATTTTGTAAGTCAATTGGTGAAGTACGCAGCATGTATGATACTGTAGCTTATTCCAACAAAAGGGTCACACAGACTTCCTTTTTATGTTTTCTAAAACCTACACATCTATGACTGAAAATAACCCCCTGAAGCTTATTCTTACAGTTATTTCATAGAAGAAGAATGATATGATAAGTTAAATGTCTCCTTTTTTTTCTCTTACTGCGGGTGTGGTGACATAACCTGTTCACAGCTGCAAATACTGAATTACCTTAAGTTCTGGCTAGTGATTCCCTCCATGCCTTTTGCCAGATAAATAATCCCATTTCTTTTAGACACCAGTGCCATTCCTGAATTGCTCTCCTCTCTCATTCCTGAATTGCTCTCCTCTCTCATTCCCCAAGTGCTTGTTCCTCTGGGTGGGGGGATGAACAGTGCCTGGTTGGGCACTGTCAAGAAGAGCTGAGGTTCTCCCCTTCAGAGAGTGTCTCATTGCATTGGCCCAGAACTGCAGCTAGTGGTTTGAGGCGCAAATTCAAGGGAATTTGAACCTCTTCAGCTTTCCAGAATGTGCTGCAGTGATTGTTTTGGTAAGGATTAAGGGATGTTCTCTTCTGACCAGGTGCTTGGCAGCCTGAACCTATGCACTGCAGTTAAGGATGCCTTCATCACTACCAGAGCTCCTCCTTCAGTGTTGCAATTCTTCTTTTGCTTCAGCTTTTCTCAGTGTCCAGCTTGTCTCCAGTGTGAGGTGATGCTGGGCCCTAAATGATTCATATCTTTCTCAGAGAGGTGCTGGGATAGCACCAAGATGTTTTGACCATTGAGGGAGAACTACAATGCTGCTGTACCTAGATGACCTATATATGAGAGAAAAGCTATCACTTACTACTTTATCAATCCCTTCAGCTTTTAATAGGAATACACATATTCTAACTAATTCTGAGATTGTTTCAGTTGTGTCACCTTTAAGTTTGTGTTTCTGTTTGCTTCTATCCTTTCTCCCCTACATCATGTCTCTTTTCACCACCTGGCTTCTCTACAAAACCTACCAGTCCTGATCAGGGCAATTCCTGCTTCTTCAGCATGACCTGCGTAACACATCAAACTCTCTCTTTTTTTATAGTGCAAGGGGAAAATAAAAAGGTATAGGGGACTTATTTTCCTGCACCTCCACTTCATCCTAATGAGGTTTGTGCCAGATGCTACGTTTCATAAAGTAAACACCCAGGCACGTCTTTTAAATTCATAATTACGTGCATATATTCTTCACATAATAAAACTGGAATAAGATCACTCCTCATCCACAAGTAGTAAATCAAGCAAATGGTGAATTAAGTTTGTCTGATGAATGTTGCTCTTTGTAAAATTAAGCTGTTTACAACACGCGGTTCATCTTCTTTTACATGTTTAATGATTTTATTGCTTAGTATTTGTTCTAATATTCCATTATTGTTCCATTATTGTGTAAGGAAGAAAGGAGTGAGATTTCTGTGATGTGGTTGTTAAAACCATTCTTATTTCCATTTCTTTGAAACATAGGACATTTGCTATTTCCCCCCTCATTACAACCACAAAATTAATGGAATGTCACTCTTACACGTCCATCATATTTTCTTTTTTTTTTCTCTAACACAGATGTAAATGGATGAGTTCTGATGCACTGCTTTTTGATCACCAAAGGAAACCCTGTGTTATAGAAAATATGGTGTTTCACGCAAAACAGGAGGTTTTGCCTGGTTTTCTGTTTTAAACTTTTTTCAACAGCGTCGAAAGTATTTTCAGATGAAGTATTTGCAGACAAGTTCTTTGCTGTTTTTCCATTCAAACTTTTCTTCTTTGAAACACCTGAATGACACCTTCAGCTTCCCACTTACCAAAGCTATTCAGTCAACTGCAAGAACACTTGCAAAATATTTGCTTCAAAGTGAAAATAGATTTATCACCTAAAAGATGATTTCAATTATTCTTTTTCCACTTCTCCTTGACCCAGAGCCGTGCCCGGGTCTTGGCCTGTGCCCACACATGGGAGCATGTATGTAGTGCTGTACACTTACTAGGACTGTCTGGAACCAGCAGACTGAAAGGAGAGATCTCTACATTGCAGGGTGAACAAAATTTCAGGTGGATGAGGAACCGGCACTGGAGTAAATCAGAGAAAAGAAAACACCAACCAAAAATACGGTGAGACCTGCTTGAGGTAGGAGGCGAAAGAACCTCTTCTAAGATCAGAGATGAACACAGCGGTGGGGCTGAGAACCCCAAGGGAAAAAGCAAAGACCCAGATGAACACTGAGCTGACAGTGAGGTTGTCTGAGCCTGGGAGCAGACAGGATGGCAGCCCAGACAAGACAGCAGCGCCAGTGGTGCTAGGAGGTACCCCCACACCCCAAAAGCTGCTGCCACAGGACCTGTGGAATGAGAGGATTGCAAAACAGCAGATGTCACAGGTGTCACATGCATCTTTGGGATCTCCTCTTGGAGATATACGGGCAACCCCTTCCCTACCACTCTTCTTTTTGCCCTTGTCTCCTCTGCCTGTGAAGTCTGTCTACAGTGGATTGACAGTGGCTTTGGATATAAATGAAAGCAAGGTTGTGCCAGCTGGCAATTTTTTTGCAGTTCAGATTGTGGTCTCTGTGAATAACTCGCCCTCAGGCCCCTTTTTTCACTGTAACCTGTGGAATTACACATAGAGCACATGCATATAGACTATATACATACAAAGGGACAAGGTGCCACAGACGTTCCTAATCTTATGAAGTTGTAGGTGGTACGCTGACATCCACATATTGCTCTCATCAGAAATGAGAGGCACGAACAGTTAAGGAGAAGAATCAGAACTGAATTCTATTGCAGAAGTTCCCAAGTTTCTTCTGTGACCAAAACCTATTCTCCTTCCTACAAGATCATAGCTTTTATATATTAGCAAGCAATTATGCCTGGAAAGATTTTTAGAAACAGAAAATACACAAGTTATTGTAGCCTACGGCTGGCATTAACTTGCACAATGATAATTTATATTTTATGTGGGTTTTATTTTTATACACCTGCTTTTCTTTGCAATTCATAAAAATACCATATTGATATCAAAGGAATTGCTCTGTCACAGAATTTATAATGCTGAGATGTTCACATCAGCATTATAATCTTTCAATCTTTTCTGATATCAAAGGTAATTTTTGGGGAGGAGGGAAATACGTAAGTTGAGAAAAAAAAGACTATAGTCTTCTTTTCTAATTATCATATTACTTATTTATTTCTTAATGTTTTTATGATCCAACCCATTACCTGTCAGTCATTTACAATGTGCTGCTTTTTTTTCTGGGTCACATTTTTATTACAGTTTGTAAAAAGCAAGTCTTAGGATGAGGTAGCAGCCAGCTGGCAAACATGCCACAGCTGAATGCCAGTCAAGAGACCTTGGTTTGGGGTTTTCCTTGCTTTGGTTCCTTGCTTGTGCTCTCTGAGGTTTTAAAAGCCCGTAAGGAGCTCTCAGGTTAACTGCTGCTTCCCCCAGCATCCCTGCCAGGGGATGGTGCTTGCTGTAGCCTCTGTCCCTCTGGGCTGGGAAGCATTCCAGTGTGATCCCACATTAAAGTCAGAGTTCCCATTTTAGGGAAGCCAGGTACACCAGATCCCTTTGCAGCTCTCCTTGCACCTCTGATGCCAGTCAGCATTGTGTGCGAGGGGGTTGGGGGAATATGGGGGTCTCAGCAGCAAGCTGTGGATCAAGGGTCAAGCATCTTACATGCGAACAAGCCCCAGGTGCAGGGGTGGGTACCTCTGAATTGCCTAATTTCAGCAAGGCAACAAAATGTCCTGCCTGATGACACAGTGGGTGTTTATGTGCAGCCTGAGCTGGTTTCACACACCCTCTGTCGGGCTGGCTCCCTGAAACTAGCGACCAGCCCCCAGGCCCCTGCTCCATCGGTTCCTCTGTCAAGCAGTGGGGTCTGTATGGAGGGGCAGGGTCAGGGGGGCAAATGTGCCCCCAGCCATGGCTCCAGGGTTATCTTGCAGGGCAGGTGACAGCAGATGTTAATTTTCAGATGACCTCCCATTGCTGTGTCGCCGCCGAGCCCCAGCTCCCCAAGCCAGCAGCACCACGCTTTCAATTCCCTCATGTGTGACCCAGCAGCCTGTATCATTTTACAGGGAGTGAATAGGAGAGTGAAGGGCAGGCTGTGTGGTCACTGTTTTCAATATCCCTCCCGCTAGCCATTACATCATCCAGCTACTCTCTAAGAGGATTTTCAGCAGGCTTGGCTTCGTTATTAAAATAGTAATTAATTTTTTCCTCTTCACAAAACCCAAGGACCTTCAAATGGGGGCCTCAGGAGCGAGGGCAGCTTCCTTTTGAAAGTGGCCTTTCTAGAAGCCATAATCGGCTCTCCAACTTTACAGTACACGTGTTCCCCAGTAAATGTGATTAAAGAGTCACACAAAAAAACCCTTGCAGAAAATTAATTCAGTTTCCAGAATAAAAAGTTTGATAAAGTTGTGCAATGCTCCAATGACAACACATAATAGAAGTGCAGAGTTTTATCCTCTTGAAGGATAAATGAGCGGCCAGAAAGGTCTGGTAGTTCCCAGAGTAAAAACATCTGCTACAGCTAATTCACTTTAGCTTTTGATTGTAAAATTCATTAGCCATATCAGGCAGCTGTAGTTTCAAACATGTTGCTAGGAAGTACAGTTTTAGAAGCTGGGATGCCGTTTGTTCTCCCCAGCAGTGGCGACGTAGCATGAGTGCCCAGTGAAACGCGACCTACTGCAACCCAAAAATAAGGGCTTGAATGGTGGGGGAGGGAGTGAAGGAGGGAGGGAGGGTGGGCAGGAAGCTTAAGGCTGAACGCAAAGAGGTGCCAAGCGCAGTCAGGGCCAGGGTGTCCAGTAGATCAGCACCGGCTGAAGACTCCAGCTTTCCTGCAGGCTTTGGAAGTAACTGGCTTTGTGGATTACAGAGTAAACAATGCGCCCATGTGTAGTACGGCTATGCATTTCACTGATCTCTTCTGTGGCACCTTTTAAAGATTGGAAAGCCTGTATGGATTGAACACTCTGAAGTACATTTTACAGAAAACTGTTTCCATGCATTGTTTAGATAGAGAGATGAACACCAAGTGGATTTAAAAACACACACACACACACACACACACACATGTCTGTGTGTTTTTGAATTTTAAAATACATATTTATTCCTATTCCTAATTTTGTCCTTGTTCTTATTCTTATTCATATTATTCATACTTATCTAACATAAGCAAGGAAAAAACAAGATAAAACTGCATTTCCTAAGTGTTTTACTCTTCCCAATTAATCCGCATGGAAGATTATTTTAATCTGATCTCTGAATCTGAAAATAAAATTACAATAGCAAGTATGTCTCTCCAGGCTTCTGACCAGCATCCTGCCAGCCTTTTTTGTGCGCTGATCATAATCTTCGTAACTCATGTGGAATACCCCCTGTTACTTGGGTTTGGTTTAAAAAAGCAGCTAATATGATGTGGGAGTCAGGGATGGAGAAATTGTACCTCTATGTCAATCAAACAATGATTACTCTATATTGAATGAACTTTTCAATTCCTAGAAGCACAGAAAAAAATATTTTTTTCAGATTATTATGCATCATAAGACTAATGGTGGCCAACAAGTGTTGATTTTTACAGGGCAGAAAGATAGCTTAAACACTCATCAAACCACTACTGAGGTTAGTTTGTGCTGCAAAAATACTGCCCCTCAAGAAAGAGTGACAAACTGATGACCTTTTCATAGGTCACAATGAATTATGCAGGACTGGCACCTTGGAGGCACAAGGGTGCTGGAACATTCAGGTTGGTGATGATATACTCATTTTGATAAAGCTAATTCCAGCACAACATTTTTGTATTGTTATCAGAGAAGGATAGAAGTTGACACATTTCTCCATTGCAGAATGAATATAGGGGAACTCTTCTAAATAATCTGATAAATTCACTCAGCTTTCCTTCTCGTAGTCATGATATTTTCTCATTATAAGGAATCTTTTGCTGATAGCAAGAGTCCAGCAAGGACCAATCTTCCCCATGCCAAGATGCTGGTACTGGTGTTAATACGGCATCCTTTGGAATTTTTTTACCCATTTCAGCTTTCACCTGACTCTCAGAACCTATGTGCATTGTTCAGACTGCTTGCCATCTTTGCTCTTTTAATTGGAAGAAAACACCAGAAAGGTGCTTCACTCTACCTGTGTGTGGAGCATATGCCTTTCTTAAAGAAGGGAGGATGATAGTTCTAACACCAATGACTAGGGTCTAACAGAAATGATTACGGTCTTGATCAACAGTCATACTGACCAGACTTTCTGGCTGAATGCAAACATCCTTTTCTGGTAAATTCTTACTTGAAAAATGATTCAGGAAAAATCCAGTGTTCTGACATTCTTGTTTCTTCTATTTACTTTTTAACTCTGAAGACCCCCTTGAACTCTAACTTTAGAACCACATTCAAAGCAAAATACATTCTAGGCATGATCTTTGCTGGATAAGCTATATCTGGAATGGGTAAGGCAATTTTGATATTTTAGCAGAGATATTCATCTTCAGAATCTATGAGTGTGTGTTGCTATTAAAAGCATTGAAACTTTGGAAATTCTGCAAATTATCCACACAGTCGAGGATGTACTTTTACAGGCACCTCACCCATTTTCAACTAGTTTCTATTGCTGCACTTGTCCTTTGTGGTGGTGTGTTTCTGACAAAGCACTGACTCATACTTGCTTACATTTCTTCCCTTTCCTATCTAGGATACTTCCTGTGTGGACATTTGGTGTCCAGGTCCTCACTGCATTGCCCTCCTTTATGTCCTTCTCAGATGTAAGCTGCTGGGTCACTCTGGGTACTCCTTATGCTGTCCCTAGCAGCAGAGAGAGGCATGTGATGGCAGAGGTTGTTTCTTTCCTGCAGGCCTCGCCTTTTGTTTTACATACGCTTCTCTGGGCACCGTTCACAATCTGTTCACTTACTCGGACCTTTATTTCAGCATCTCTGTAGGTCTGCACTCTGTTCTGTGACCGAAGGTTTTAGTCCCTTTTCATTCCTGTTACGGTCTCAGATGCCTTTTGGTGGGTGCTACATCAAAACAAATAATTAATTTATGAAAGAAATAAGTAAAAAAACCCAAAGATTTGGTTGCAATACTTTTCTCAACTTGGCTGGCACCCATTTAATTTTTCTTTGACACTAAAAATGGCTACACAGTACCTGAGGTGTCAGGTGAAAATTAAATAAGGCTTCTTTGTCTCACACACAGAGGATTCTGTGCCTCTCACCTTCTTCCCCAAAGGCCGTCTGGATATTGCATGATTTGGAATAAGGAATTTTTGGGGATAAGGAGATAAAGAGAGAAATATACACCCCTCCTCACTATGTTGAATACTGAAGTTGGTTTGAATTCTCAATTTTCCTGAGCTGAAAAAGCATACAGTATCTACTGCAGAAGAGCAGATGCTGAGTTTTCCTGGGTTGTGGGTCCTAACATGCTGTATTTATGCTACAATGTCCTACAGCTCATGTTCTGCAATGTGGTACAAACTCAACTCCCTTCCTTGATGCAAAGTAAGATGGGAAGAGATTTGTACTGAACAGGCTTCACCATTTCACACTAGTGCAAATTGTCACTTTCTGCTTGTGTTCTACCTGGGTAGGATGGATATGTATTTTAATTTTTGAGCCATAAACAGTGCTAAACAATCAAGTTACGCACCCATGCAGTCTGCACTGTGAAGCAAAGGCTCTGCCGGGTGACTCTGCTACCCTTCCTGCTGCATATCCTTGAGCTGCAGCTGAACTCCATGCTGAGAAGGAATGGAGCCATGTATCCCCCCATGAATCTTAGTTCCCTTGCAAAGGAAACCCAAAGACACAGGGGAAAGGACTGAGTGCTTTGGTATGCTCCAACAAACTCATGATGAGTATAGTCAAGGGCCAGGACTACAGAAGTCCCCATAATGCACACTTCCATTTCAGGGCAGTCTCCGAGTGGATTCCCACTGTGAACGATCATCAACCAGCACAGGTATTTTGGAATAAAAATGACTATACTGATAAGAACAGACCTTTTTTTTTACCCCTATAAATGTTCCCTCCTGATCATTTTTTTCTGCTAGCTGTATTTGATTTCAAATAGAAAGGTATTGTCTCTGTAACACTGATTTTCAGTTGTTAGAACAATTCTCAGCTAAGAATCTTAACAATATAAAGCAAAAGGGAATATTTAGTTGCTTTTTTGGTCATCGTGACACAAAATGTTGGCCATCCTTTTCCTCTATTCTTTTTACAATGTGTAGAGGACATGGAAAATGCTTGATGACACAGAGGCACCCCTTAGAGCGGACAAGTCTAAAATTTTAATACAACCTTTCTTACTGTTATATTGCACCTACATTTGATTTCTGTAACATTAAAGAAAAAACTTCAAAGGTGTCTAGATGACAGATAACTGCTTCCTCTAAAACTGTTTTATTCATATGATTGATAATGTGTGTTCACATGAACTGACAACGTCATCATCTCTCTCATAAACTACAGGATGAATTAAAACTGAGCCAGGGAAGCACATTTGTAGCTATCCACTTTGACATTGCTTCACTGCTATCAGTGAAGCCACAGCAATTAATACCTGCCGAGTATCTGCTCTAAGGTTTACAAAATGTCCTTTTTTGTTGGTGTTATTGTTAATTTTGAAGCAAATAATTAAACATGCAGGATTATTTTACTTAATGTTTTGTACTAAAATGTTAGCTCTAAACAAGGACATTGGTATCTTCTGCATAAATACAGGAATCTCAAAATTTCCTTTCTCCACTCCTTCCATCCTCTGGAGGAACCTTCAACTGCACCTAGTCCTCCAAGGCAAAGGAAGCAGGGGAATGCATGTATATAAACAGATTGGTGTGACATACTGTTTTATTGCAGTCTGTGTTCTCTAATCTGTACTGTGCACTCCCAAAGCCACTGATGACTCTGTAGGATTAGGGTATCCATGAAAGTTTTGTAGTCGCATGGGTATCACAGCATGAAAATGGACAGATGTTGCGAGTCACTTCTTATGACTTATTATTCATATTGCAGCAATTCCAAGAGACCGTATTCCGATGGGGCTGGATGTAGTACATCCAGTCACTAAATACTTCCCTGGAGTGCAACAGAGGAGTAGTAAGTGTCTATGTGAAATGAAGTCTGCTGTATTCAGCACACCTTGAACATATTTATGTATTCCAGACCACATCTCTACCTTTGGAAGTCTCAATAAGACAAAAGCTAACACTAGTCCTATTTTCTGTGAAACGTTCTTCTGAAAAGTAACATCAGAAAGCACTCTTGTGACCAGCTTACTGAAGCTGGTTTTTGCCCCATGCAAGTGGCAGCCTCTTGCCCTGTACTGCTCCAGCTTTGCTGGCCACGGCAGAGGGCTGCACTTCACTTCTTCCTATAGAACTATATTGACTCTGAATCCTGATCCTATGCCTCTGGAAATCCACTGGATGCCCAAGTAAGAAGAGATTCTTCTAGGAATTGCTCCAGAAGAAAAGCAAATAAATGAGCCTGATCCTTTCACAAGATTCTGAATTTAAAAGACTGACAGCAACACTTTTTCTTAATTTGGCAACTGAACAAGTTTGGAAAAGGTTCTTTTCAGCACAAAGTTTATCCACTTTACTGAAAATTTAAAAAAAAAAGAGATTTAAATAAGCTTCAGGATGTTGACTGGAATTAATTAATTTTGCTCTGATATTCGCCCTTTCTCTTTTACAGGACACAAATACTTTGAATGGGACCAGGTTGAGCTCTAAAAACTGAGGGTCAACAGGGTGGAACAGGAATACTGTGCTCATGATAGAGTTTATTGCCAAATTTATTTAACCTGCTAGGTCCCTTAAAATAATGCAGGCTTCTCACTGCAATTAACTACATGCTATTATTGAAGACAATTCTTTTTTCCCTTCATGATTTGAGAAAATATACATGATGATGAGTATGACAAAGATGTCAAACAGAACAATAACCTGCAAAGAGCAAGACGGACTTGCAGTACAAGAAGTACAAAAACAGATAACCCTTTTATTCTTACTATATTTTTGTCCCATAATACTCAGATGCTAAGCATGAAAAGCAAAATAAGATTGTGATATTTCTAACCAAAAAGCAGAGGACACTGTGACTTACAACAGGTGTCTGTATTAATTTTGATTATTCATTTGAGATTAGAAGCCCAAATTTCAGTGATTTACCAGGATGCAAATCAAATTTTCAATTTCAGATTTATGTAGGCTTAACAGTAAGAATATTGTAGCAACAAAGATTTTACAAATGAATTGTGTAGAAACATAAATATCAACTTTAATTAGAGATCACCCTATTTGGACTCTCAAGAGAGTTTAAGGGTGATATCATCAATGGCCCACTACACACTGTAGTGTACTCTCTGTAACGTAAATGCTTACAGACTCTCACTGTTTATTTGGAAATCACATTTCATCAGACTATGACAAAAACCCTCTTCCTAAGTAAAAACAACCCTACCTCTGAAAATACATACTTTGTCATCATGTATACATGTGAAAATAATATTACACATGAACATAATGGTCAAAAGAGTATCCTAAAATTTTTCCCATCAGTATCTAACTGAAAATAGTAATTTTCTTTCTTTTAAAACTTTTCCATAGGGTACCTTGGCATTATGGCCAAAACCCCATTGCTTTATTTTACTTGCTGAGAGCAAACAGCCAGCCTGACTGGTTTTTTGTCCCCGGTGATTTTAAAGAGCACACTTTTTCTTCTTAAATATGATATAAAGTCTGTATTATTTACTGTGGAAGTTTCCGCTATTGAAATAATGATTGCTAATATAATTGAGTGAGAACATTCTGTTTCCTAGTAGACAGAGGTCCTGTGCAACCTTGCACATTTAAACAAAATGATTACCAGCAATCACCTACTTGAAATTCCTCCAAGGGTTTTTGTGTAGAGTGTATGAATACACGGGAACAAAGACAAAATACACATTTTGTTCTATTTTAGTAGTTCTACTTAGATTTGAACTGGGAAGCTGCAGAACTGGGAACGATAATTTTGTTCCATTTTTCTGAGTTTGACTAAATAAGTTAATTGCCCTAAGATGGAGATCTTGGGATTTACTTGCATGAACTGTGGCAAAACAGTACGTGAGTTGCACACAGAAGTAACTACAGAATCTGTTGTGAGACACATGGACAAAATGAAACAACAGTTGGGAATAATTATGCAGGAATATCTAAGCATTGTAAAAATATCTTTTTATCTGGGAGGCTAATACATGTCCAGGTGGCTAGAATGGGCCCAATCCAAATACACCAGGACTTCAAAAGTGTTGCCTGGGTAGAGACTTCAGAACTTCCTCCCCAGCATCTCAGTGATCAGAAATGAAACGGATAATGATGGCACTAGCAGAGTATGCTGAAAACGGGGGTGCAATCCTTTAGGATCAAATTTGAGTGCTCAAATTGGAAGGGGGAAGGACAGTTTAGGAAAGCTTTCAAATGCACATGTGCCAGCTGGATGTTAAACCTTGAGGAATAATACCACTTTGTCTTTAGTTAATATTGTATCTTTCCTTTGCTTCTGTGTCTGAGCCCTAAACACATGTTAAATCAACCCGAATTTTCCCTTAGCTACAGGGCTTTTGGCCTTTCTTTGTATTTCTCCAAATGGGTGATAGCACCATTCTTCCTTGCGACTTTAGCCAGAGAGGAAATTGCGCAGCTGAAAGTTTTACTTATTTTGAACATTTTGAAGCACACGGTTCACGTTTGTTAGTGGGGTATTTTTGTGGGTTTTTTTAATTTTTTTTTTTAAATTTATTGGTGACACATTTTATTCCATGTCTGGGAAAACTACCCCTAGTTGCATTATATTCTTTATCCCTGCATGTGCCCTTTGGTTCTCCCACAAGAAGCCAGCATTCAGCTTGTCACAGGTACAGGAGGCTAATAGTTCAACCACTAGAGAGAAGGGGGGGAGGAAGATGAAAGGGCAGGAAATGGCTGTCATGGCCCCAAAGGAAATATTTGTAGGAAAAGGAGCACAACAGCAAATAAAGTGCTAATTAATGTCCAATTCCAGCACTGATATACGGACCACAGCAGTAGGCAAAACCCAGCCTTCTGTTCCACTGGCTGCTCAAGAGCTTTTGTGTTGTAGCTCTATGCAAACATGCATCTTCAAGTTTTGAATTTATAATATTTTTT
The DNA here is from genome assembly GCA_020800305.1 of Porphyrio hochstetteri. Classification (NCBI taxonomy): domain Eukaryota; kingdom Metazoa; phylum Chordata; class Aves; order Gruiformes; family Rallidae; genus Porphyrio; species Porphyrio hochstetteri. Next base: position 103,924,873 of record CM036906.1, on the reverse strand, counting down.
AATCCCCTCCTAAATATATATTTTGTGTTTAACTGTTTTCCTTTCAATTTTTTTTTCTGGATTTTTTTTTTTAAGTAATTTGACTGAATTTGTCTGTGCAGATACAGACTTCTTCAGTATATCCTGAATTTGTAGTAGCAAACACTCTAAATGGAAACATTCTGGGAGGTGCAGTGGGATAAGAACATATCTGATAAACTGAAAAATTGATAAGCTGAATAAAAACAAAACCAAACAACAAAAAAAAAATGTTAGGAGATTAAATTCTCCCAGGCTTCATGGGGCTTTTATGAGAAGTATCGGACCTCACTCTGAAATTTGGGGATCTGAAAAATACAGTGGCACTTATGGTACTAATTTACTGGCTTTGCACAGCAGAAAGTATTGAGAGTGAACCTTCTATTGGGGAACATGATAGCAAAAGCAGCACAGTTTAAAGGAAACACAGCAATTGGTATGAGTAACTGACTAAATCTGTTGTTAAAAGAACAAAAATGAAAGTTGAAATTCACAAAGGAATGTCATGAAGATCAATTATTTCTGGTGTTTAGTATCTGAGAATCACATCTTGAGGTAAAATGTTATTTGCTGATGACTGAATGCCAGAAATAATAATCTGACATTAAGCTTTTGTGAATCTGACCAAATGAAAGCCTAAAAAGAGAATTTATAGAGCAGAATGCATTTGTATCAATAACGTACAGCTTTTAGAATATAAATGAATGAAATATTACTCATTACCCCATAATCATAAAGCGAACATAGTGGTTATTAAATACAAAAAAGAAATAATCGCACATTGAAATATAGTTAAAGATATTGCATCAACCACAAGAAGATAGGAAACTGCAGAGACAGAGTGAAAATACGATTTTAGCTTTACAATGTTGCCCATGGCAGGTTGGTATCGACACAGAGCGGGACATTACTTCCAGCACAGAATATATTCTAACTCTTATGACCAAAATAGTTAGAACATCACCTGACCCCCTGGGCTCATGACAGGGGGACAAAGGAGAGGCTCTCCTTGCGAGATGCTTTCTGTAGAGGAGACACTTTCACAACTATAAATCATGGCAACAGTCAAGATACAGCTATGGAAATAATTTTCATTTCACAGGCCTTTTGGAGGCTTTATGTGTCCCTGATCCACACTATCAAAATGGTCTGAGCTTAAATTGTTTGATTTGAGCCAAAAACTGTGCAATGTTCATGCCAGCATCCTATGAGCAGCAACCGCATATCTCCGTTTGATTGCTGTCCTTGCCAAGTGCAGTGTTGGCATGGCCACAGGTCCCTGTTCTCACTGGGATGATCCCTGTGCTCCCAGACCGGCACTCATGTCAGTCACAGTCCAGCTGGAAGATGCCTACCTGGGAACTGATTATGTACCATGACTCTTGTATGTGTTGTATTGGCATGAAATGAAGCAGCTGCAGGATGGGCTGTTTGGGTCTTAACAGGATCCCCAGATGAGGCTTTGCCATGCTAAGTTTCTGTCTCAAGAAGATGTCTACAGCAGAAAGGTAACAACAACTTTTCCCCAGTTTTTACTGTGCATGAGGAAGATGGGAAGTTTTAAATATGGATCTCTCAGTTACCTACATATACAGATACTATGTTCAGGGAACACCATATGTTTATAATCTTGTTTTCAGTCAGTAGTTGAAAATGGTCTTGTAGATCCGTCTTTTCACAGTATCATATGTGAAGTCATGATTAGTTCCTGTGTGTGTAAGGGTGTGTGAAGCAGTGGCCAAGGAAGAATTTTGTCTGATGCTTACAACCCTTTCTTGCTTAGATGTGAAGGACTGAGCAACTTCAAATTCCATCAGAACCACTTTACATGCTGTAAAGCACTGCCTATCAAAAAATCTTGTTACTAGATTCTGCTCTTTGACTAATGTTTATCAGGTTGCATTCTGTAAACACCTTCCAAGTTCCCACAGCTTTGGAAAAATAAAATCTTTATTGTCTTACTACTTTACTAAGTCAATATTCCTTTCCTTCAAGTAAAGGAGGCTTACATGAGTGTAACTGATGGGAGAAATTGGATCTTTGTCTTTGTAGTAACACAAAAAATATAAACTTGATTGCACAGCCTAGTCCATTCCCCCCTCCACAGAAAAAAAGGTACTATCTGTAAATTCAGGAATATGATCAAGAACATTTGATCCTTTCCCTGAAAAGACTAGTTACTTTCTTTTCTTTTTGTTAATTTAATCTTGCAGATTAAAAAAAAAGAGAAGATAAAAAAGATCTGCTGAGCACTCCAGTAAAGTAGATTAGGATTTTTCACCTTTCAAGAACAATTGCAATTCTGGTGAGGCACCTTTTGAAATTGTCTCCATTTGAGTTATTGCTCTGACACCGGGAGGGGCTTTTCAAAGGTTGAATACAGAGGTTCAATAAACTTCATTTCCCAATGTCAAATGTATTGATGAAATTGAAGTGAAAAGCATGTGAGAGATGAAATTTCTTTCCTAGGCTATGGATGTGCCTCTGACTGTTATGATGGTTCCTCCTCAGGCAGGAATTCCCACAAGCTGGATAAACACATGCGTGCTCAGCTTAGCCAGGCTGATAAATACACTGTTCGTGTGTATGTGCCCATATCGCATAAGGCACTGGCAAAGTATTTGGACAAACACATTGCTAGACAAGATAGCTGTGATGGAGAAGAGTGCGTTTTCTTTTAGGACAGCAAGCAAAGTTTACAGGCTTCAAAGGATTTAGACCAAATATGAAGCAAAGATGATTTGTTTCTGCAAATAGAATATGTTCAGTTGTGGATGAGGTGTTTGTTACTTGAACAGATTTAGAAGGAGCAGGGTGATACATGCATATTCGATGCAACGTATCACTGAAACTGGTCTTTTTCCAAGGACTGAATGGACTTTGGCAAGTCACATTTCTGCAGTGACTTATGGGCCAAACAGCGTTTGGGACAGGCATAGGAAACAAGAGACTTCCTGTTTTCCCAGTGCGCTTTAAATAATTTCTTTGCTTGTGCTTAATTCAGTTTTTCTTTGGAAATTTTTACACAGGAGCTGAGATCTGCCTGTTTTCACAAGAATTCTGAAAACGCTGAGCTTGATTAGTCCCCATTATAAACACTGAAGTATCTGGTAGAGAAAGATGGCAATGTGATAGTTTAGAATAATACAGCCAAATTATTTTATTTTTTACACAGAAATGTTTTTTCTGCCTTCAAAAAAACTAAAACCAAAATGACTTACTATTTAAGAAACCGTATTTTTTTTCCCATACGTATGATTGATTTTTTTGCATTAGCTGCCCTATTATTAAATTATTTCTACTTACTGAATTATTATTATATTTAATCTTCACATTATTATTCATCATAGCACTCAGAGGCTTCAATTAGTTTCAGGATGCCATGTGGCTTAATGGCTCAGCAAGCTTTTAGGCTCCCAGTATCGGACCTTTTTATAACACTGACAATAAAAGGTAATTTGAAGAATGGGCTACAAAAGCCTTTTCAAGTACAGAGAGAAAGCAAGAGATACTGAATCTGAAGGTTTAGTCCATGGTTTCTTTGTATTTATTTTTAAATGGTGTTTGGCTCAGCCCTTTCATGACACCAACAAAAATTAAATCATAGTAAGGGATAGATTCCCTTAGATAGCCCTAAGTCTGGGATAGCATTGCTCTAACATTTGAAAACACCAGGAAGAGACAATATCTTCTCCTTAAAGAGTTTGCAGATGGCAGTGGGAACAGAGGCAGAGAGAGAGATGACTTGAATGGTAGATATGAAGAGGAGAAGGGGCTCCACGTCCTTTAGTCCCAGGCCCTACCCATTTTGTTCCTGCTCTCTCTCCTTGCTACATGAGAAGAGAGAACAACAGGAGCGGTCTTCAGTGTAAGGTGTAATCAAACAGGTCATTGTGGGAGATTATGCTGCTGCTTTTAGCATGGAAGCACATGTAAGTGATTACATCTTACATGGCAAAAAGACAGGAGGTAATGTCATACAATGGAATATTTCTGATGTTTTAAACAAACAAAACCTTTTACATCTACATTTTTCTCCTTTATCACCCTTATAAAGGTGTAAATTACCCATTGATATTCATGCTATTACCCATTGATATTACCCATTGATATTCATGCTATTGTCAGAATATAAATTCACCACGGAAAGGAATGTTTTTATACAGCTACACTTCTTTGAGATGTGGCTTCATCAGCATAATTGGATGGCATTTTTATGTGCTGTATCTTAACTGTACTGTGTCATGTAGTCTTTTGAAGAAACAGAGACTCATTTACTTGGTTTTATTCTCTGGGGGTAATGTTATTGAAAATATATGTGAATCTCAACATATGAATCCTCACTGGAGGTGGAGGCATTCATCTGAGATCTAAACCGATGTGGACTTTCTATGTTTTCATGCTCCAACAGCCACCTACAATGTGCTCCAGTAGAGTTTCTAAGCAGAGCAGGCTGTCCCAGTGGGCCAACACAAAGCTGCTGGGTCTCTCCGTGAGTAGTGGTGTGGCTCCTGTTGCCTCAGGAGAATCTCATGCACTTGTCCTCTTAAGACTTCTCTTAGGTGAGTAACTATTACCAATAATGTCACAAAAGGAGAAATACAGCACAGGATGCACAATCTTAATTCCATGACAATTTTAACATTTGTAATTCTCTTAAATTGAGAGAGTAAGTCTTACGAGGAGAGGCTTAAGTCCCTTGGTTTGTTCAGCCTGGAGAAGAGGAGGCTGAAGACCTCATTGCAGTCTATGGCTTCTTGATGAGGGGGAGCGAAGGGGCAGATGCTGATCTCCTCTCTTTGGTGACCAGTGATAGAAACCAAGGGAACGCCATGAAGCTGCATCAGGGGAGGCTTAGGTTGGATATTAGGAAGAAGTTCACCCTCTTTACTGAGAGGGTGCTTGGGCACTGGAACAGGCTCCCCAGGGAAGGGGTCACAGCACCGAGCTTGACTGAGTTTAAGAAGTGTCTGGATCATACACTCAATCTTGCTCTGACTTGGCTGGCCCTGTGTGGAGCCAGGAGTTGGACTCGATAATCTTTATGGGACCCTTCCAACTCAGGACATTCTGTGATTCTATGATTCTAAATAATGTAAGTATTCACTAAATAACTCAGTTTGCAGCTGGGATCCCATTGCCCATGTGCATCTGTACTATTTAACAGCTCCTGAGCCAGCACTTCTCAAAGTACTGCCCAATCTTTCATATACCTTCTATGACTGTGAATAGGTGTAAAATTCTCTTCTTCCCCAACAGACATACTTCTTCCATAAAACATAAAAAGGTTTTTAGATACCATTAAAATTATTAGACAGTTTTTAAATATGTTTGAGAATAGCTCAGATATAAACAGATAAACCCTCAATGAAAAGCTGGTCCAATCCTTAAGTCCATTTTTTCCATGAAGTGCAAGGACATGTTTCCATTGCATTTAATCTATATCTCAATAATTGTTCATGAAGGCAACAGTGTGGTACGGGGCAAATAATTTAAACAGGCAATATGAAATGTGTGTTCAGTTGCTTGATTCCAAGACAAATATCAGAATTTTCCGAGGGAGAAAACTGGAGTTATTCCTTTACAAATTAAGAAACAGTACACCATGAGTTATCTACATTTCTTGTAGTGGTAAAATAATAAATTGGGAAACATCCAAATAGATGTTTTTCACATTACAAAAAAACTTAGAATATTGTGACATTTATTGACGGTTTTAATGATGCAGAAAAAGTTGCATTATAAAGGTTCATTATTATAGCTGTGAAGTTGAACATTACAAAGTTAAAAGTGCTAAAAAATGTGTACTGCTTTGTTTTAACCCTCTTACATGAAGTAGTCCTTAATTACTCAAATCAACATCACATTACCATAGGTTCTCCATCTCACTCAGAGAAGTGAACAGTACTGAATAAGTCAGGCTGAGTGGCAGAGGGGAGACTAACAGCTAGATCCCTGCACCACTTACTGTAGAAGTTGGAAACTTTGCATGCTTTAGATGCACCTAAGGTTAGAGATTCAGTCTTTTATTTATGATGGTGAGGAAGGGAACTGGAAAGAAGAGGTATCTGATTAGTACTCTGGAGATTTAGACTTCTTCCTGCCTCTCTTGCACAGTTTCTATGGATTCATGCCACTTCCATGGTCAATAAATTTTTCATGTGTGATGTGAGGTTTGGGATCCTATCATACTGTGCCATCTATAGAAACACTGAGCTGCACACCTACAGCTGAAATCAATGGGACTGCTAGCCCACGAAGAGCCCATGAAAGTCTAAATACATACTTTCAAAATGCAGCATTACATAAAGCTAAATCTTATCTTGTTGGAACTAAGTGCTGAAAATTAGTAGCTATTTTTTAATCTCTCTACTGTTAACGCTTTCCTAACACATTATCCTGGTAATACCAATGGAGCCAGATCACTCAATTGTCTACGGGGTTTTGACCTTTTAGTGCTGGCAGGCAGGTTGCGGGAGAAGTCTTGCTGGAAGGTTTGAGGCACCCCTGGGGGCCCCGAGTTGCTCCCCGGTGTACCCTACAAAGAGCCAAACAGCTGGAAATAGGTTTGTGAGGGTAAAAAAGCTGATGCTTTGCCACAGAGAGACACGTGGATCTTTCACCAGATCTTTCTTGCAATGCTTCCTAATCCATCTGTTGTTGCATGAAAGACCCACAACAACTTACAACTATTACAGTTTGTAGTACATCTTAATCATTGTCTAGTGAAACAGTATGGAAAATAAGGAATACACAGCAAATAGATTGGTAAATAAAGAGTTGGGGAAACAAGAAAACAGCTCATCTGAAAGAGGAAACCCTCCTGATTAGCAACTAGGAACTAGAAAATGCTCAGGAAAGAATTGTATCTCTTCATGGCAGAAAGTAAAGCTACTAAATGGATGTAAAATTAACAGAAAATGACTTTTTAGTAAGGTGATGACACAGAATGGTTTAGCAGAAAAAAAATTGTGTGGGAAAAGCAAAAAAGTGATCTAGCAAAGCAAATTTTAATTTTTTGTGCACTTATTGCACTATTGTGTGTTTAGGTAAATGAAACATTTGAACGTTATCAATCTCTCATTGGAAAATTTCTTAAATTATGTATGAATATGTATGATTACATAAGAATTATGTATTATACCAGTCAGATGCACAGTTTTTGGAGATCAAGGACCCAGAACTGAGAATACAGCCAGAAGACACTAACTTGAACTTCAGTAAATAATACAGAATTTTCAAATACAGAAAGCATAACATAGAGAAGGTTTGGATTATTGTATAGAAAAGAAGACAGAATGAAGTCAGCAAACTGTAGGAGCAAACACAAAGAAACTATCAGAAAGTGTCTAACTAAAGAACTACAAACATAGTGGAGATGCTAGCCAGGGCCTCAGGAGTGCCTTATGTTTAGATACATTATTTTTTATATGTGTACATAACAAAGCCATTCTGCATGTATTTTTAGAAGATAAAACATTCGTAAAAAGGAACTACACATATATACCTTCATGCTGTTAGAAGAGTCACAGAAACCCTTCAAGGACAGGATGCAATTACTGAAATATTAGCTTGCACAATGAATGAAAATATAACTTTTGGGGTGCTACTGGCAGACAAAGTTCAAGCAAAGCAGTTGAAAAGAACCCTTAGTCATGGTTAATACCAGCACATAAAAGTCAAAACACTCTAGGGAAATAATTTCCACTCTGGAGAAATGCTAAGTAGGCATAAATAATCATAATCATTATGATTATTATTACTACTGTTAAAAATTGTACTTCAGGGCTAGTCTACTACTGCAGGTGAGCAAAACAATCAATAAAGATACTAAGTAAAATGTAAATATATAAGGAGGAAAAATAAAAGTTGTGTTTTCAACTAGAAGATACATGCCATGAATAAAATGTTATTCATGAAGAAACAGGACAAAAAGAATTTGCAGTGAGATTCTGTTCCCGTAAATATATTCAAGAAATACTTCAGATCTATGTTCCTGTGGAAAACAGTCAAGTGTTCCCATTGACATGACCAAATTACAACGTCACTGAAACATTCCATTTGCTGAAGTGCTAATAAATAGCCGGAACTAGAGCTTACACAAAAGATGATGCTGAAAGAAGAGGCCCTGTAAGTTGTTTTCCATATTACAATGAATAAAAGCAGAAAGTCTGTGATAGAGGATCATACAGTTTAAAGCCTTAATACCAGAAGTCAGTAGATAATGGCAAAACAGAGACAGCTCATTAAGCTGTTCCTTATCCCTACAAAATGGACATTCATCAAAGGCGAAGATATAGCAGAAAAGAGATATGATTGCAATTTCTCTGAAAACAGGAGAAAGGGATATGAGCGTTCCTCTCCCCTAGCCAAAACTAGTGATGGACAAGACAATGTCTCAGGCAGTGCTGTTGGCAAAGACTGTGAAGAGCAAGACTAAAGACTATGAGGCTCTTTGGAGACTTACAAGGCAATATTGATGACTTCAGAAGTTATTGTTGTCTTTTCCCTTATAAGCCGTTTCTCCTTATTTTAGTTAATGTACCTGTTTTTACCCTTACCCCAGAGCTTTCCTTAACACCCAAGACTGTGATAAGACATTAATGTCTACTCTCTTTTGTTTGGTTAACTATTGGACATACATCTCTGGACCTATAATCAGGAGAATTATTTGTCTTCCCTGTTCTGCAAGAAAGCCACTGTAGATTCTCAGTCACCTGCATAGAAACTTCCTTTTCATTTTCTGCTAACGCTTTTTTCCACAGTCACTTTAGTTTGTATGCTTTTACCCCAGCAGTCTTTTTTTGTGTATATTGCTCTTGCCCCTACCTCCACCTTTCCTTTGTGTGGTTTATAAATATATGCTGATTTATTTATTTGTGTTTAATGTTTTAACCACAATAAATTATAATAAAAATAAATATAATCTAACATCTCTAGTATCTGAACATCTGTTCCCAGCACAATGGCCTTTCTGAGACCCAGGACAAACCAACACTGTGCAATGACAGTGAGATTTTTTTATGTAACTTTTAAAGTTGCTTTTCCCCCTGTTTGCTGTGACTGAAACAACTAACCTTTTTTCATAAGCATCTTATATGGGAATGGAAGGGATTTTCCCTCATACCAGCTAAAAGAGAATTCTAATGTCAACTCACCCATGTAGAATATGATACCCATTATAAAGCACTTCCTTCATGGGAGTCCCACAGCAAAAATCAAATGCATTGTGTGTCAACAGGTAGATCTTTGTAACAGAACCTCTGCTTAAATGTAATGAATGTAATCCTAAACTCTAATTGCAGCAGGCAAAAGTCTGCTGGATGTATAGCATCTCATTCTCATTCATACTTAGGCATGCTTAAGCTATGCCGATACTGTATAAGAGACATAAGAAAAATGAATGTGCATTTCGATTCACTTCAGGATGTAAAGTGCCTTCCCTTCTCTGGCATTAGCAACACAGTAGTAACATGCTTGGGAAGTGTCCTAAGTGTAAAGAAGAGTTTGGTGTATACTCAACTTCTTCAATATTGCAATATGTCATATGAAGAAAAATCAAGGCATATCATGCTGCATCACTGAAATGGTAATGAGGTTTGAGCATATCAGTAGAATAAACTGCAACTCCAAATTATAGCAGACAAACAACTTAGAAGTGAACTTCCTAGCAGTAGTTGTCTGTAAGTGAATTGCAAATTTCATAATGGAAGGAAAAGCACAGGGACAGAAGTTTTCATTTCTGCCCCCAAAATGCTAGTGCCCAATTTTTAAAATGACATCTCCAAGAAGACCTCTCTGTCTTGGTCACACTATTGTCTGATATGAAGCAATTTTTATTAAGTTTTCTTTACTTCTGTAAAGCTCTGTGCAGTGATGTCTAGGATGGCAAATATGTGGTGCCAGTCACATAAAATATTTTCTTACCAGAGTTTGCAGGACAGGCTTTTTTTTCTCATCATGTGGCTATAAATGCCAGCTAGACATTGACAATTCAGAATCTTCATTCCTACATGCAAATTCGATTCTTATATAAACATTCCTTCAATCCCCTCTCTAGCCCTCTTTTCTTTAGGGCAGCTTGTTATGATGCTTTTAATACAAGTGTTATCATGTGCTGGTTTCCTCTATTTTTGTTCTCCTCTTTCTGCCACTCCCCAAGATGAGCTCATCTACAAAAGTGTAGATCACATGTTAAAAGATAAATGGGCAGCTCTGCGTGTCCAGGGTAGCCAACTTCATCTATAGGAATGTGATTAGACTCAGCCAGTGGAAAGTACAACTACTTAATGCTTCCTAACCTATGAAAGGATAAGGAGCTCCTAGGAGACGTCAATCATGTCTAGAGGAGGTAAAAAAAAATAATTAAAAATTAAAATTCAAAGGGTTAAAACAAAATTGGCTTCTAAATCCTTCTTTCTTTCTTTACCCTGGGTTAAAGACAACGGGGACTGTATATGTTATGAATTATGGCATCTCTTCAGCTTGTTTTCACAGTCTGCCAGTGTCCAGGAAAGTGTGGAGCAATAATATTGCAGTATTTATTCGAAGACAATAAGCAGTCATTGCTGAGCTAGGGAAGCCAGGCCATGTTTATCTTCATGGATTTAGTCAGCTGGGAGATGAATAAGAGCCAAACTTGAACAAGCAAACATTTGCCTTCTTCTCCACAATGCAGCTATTTCACTTTGCATGGTTGAAGGCATAAATCTTTCTTTGGTGGCAAGCAAACAGCTTCAGATACATGTCACTAGCTAGGCGTCACAGGACATCAACTGAATGCTTGTGACCCTGAGTGTTCACAAAAACAACCACAATCCATCTTAAAACAAAAAATGGCAACAATCTTATAATGCTTCAGCAGCAAACAATAAAAAGCTGTAATTCCTTCTGTGAACTGGTCTCTGACTAAATATCAGCTGTAAAAATTACTTCCTATCTATTGTCTGCTCACAAAAGGAATTATAGGAAATTATTGATTGTAGCAACCAATTGTTGCAGTGCAAATTCAGAAATATGGGTTCCAAGCATGTGTAAAGCAATTTAACTTCTATTGATGACTTCATGGGGGACAAGGAATGTTTCAAAACCCCCTCCCATACAGGGTAAAGGCATAATGATTTCATTGATATTTTCTTGGTGCAGAAATTAAAAATTCTATAGTTCCTTGGATATCCAGGCAGTTTCATGTCATAAAGAATGGAAGTGTGGAAAAATGTTCTAGGACCTTGATCTTTAAAGTCACTGTGCAGTATGACTGAAGCATTGTAAAACTGTTGCATTTCCACATGCAGGTCCTTACTCCTAGAGTCATAGCAAGATGTAAGGAGCATTCATCTATTTTAATCCTAATATTTCCTAGAAGTCTTTCATACAAAGCCCTAAGCACAACCTACAGCAAGACCTCCCTCAGTTTACTCACTGCATGAATCAATATTTTGGAGAGAGCTGAAGTGGACTTTCGCTTGTAAGCTCTGGTCAGTGTGTATGTGGGTACTTTGGCATCATTTGCTGTATGTATATCCCGGGCACCCACCTCTGTGACTCACTTCCCAAATTCTGTGGGAAAGAAAACTGGGTGTATGACTCAGAAATGAGACTATGACCCCACTAGAGGGTCCCCCAGTGCAGATTATGCATAAACCAACCAGTCAGTCCATTTAGCCAGGAATTAAAACACTGGGTTATGCAATGTTGCTTGACTGGAACTGCACATGAGGAGGGAAGGAGAGAAGGCAAGCCTCTCAATGCTGTGACTGCTCCAGAGCTTTGTGGTGAGCTGCATTCATGTTTAGGTAAGCAGGTCCTGTGCTCCCCTAGATACCTTTTTCCTCAACAGGAAATGAGAGTGGCAGGACAGAGTTTCTGAATGATAACAGTATTGGGTGGTTTCATGAATGTAAGGGAGCCTTACATCAGGGTGCCATTCACCAAACTGCTCTGCAAAGCTCTAAGGACAGATAGAGATAAATACTTGGTTTGAGGCTCTCAAAGCAACCAGAGAGATCTCTTATTAAAACTGACAATAGAGGCACTGTTTTTCTCACTTAATGCACATTAGAAGTCCTTATTGTCAGTGGCAATAGGTGTGGGAGAACAGCTGGGGGACAGGGGGATGGGGGCAGTTATGACTATTTGGTTGTGAGTAAGTCTAAGAATGGATGACATTGTCACCATGTTCCTTGTTGCAGTCAGCTATATGCCTCCCCACATCTCACAGTTAGTTTTAGGAATACAAGAGGTGAGGTGAAGTCATAAAACCAGATGCATCAGGAATAAACCAAGAATCACATTTCATCTTTTTTTCTTCCCCTCAAAGTGGGAATCATTTCGTAACCATGCAAGATGCATTTTAACTAAAGCAGGATTGTTTCTGCTACTTATTCCTTAGTAACTTTCACTTATTTACAAGACATTCATTGCAAAGGATCTGCCCTAAGCAGCCAGACCCTCTGCTGTTGTAAATAGTTGGTTGCAAAAATGTCCAGGAGGAGAAGGCAGATGGTACGTCCAGGAGTATAATGCAATATATACTGTGATCTGCCTACTGTGTCTTCCCAAACTGTAGGTGAGATATTGTGTGAGCAGCTGTTAGAGATGTGGGAGGGGAGACAGCATGAAATGAAATGGATTAATAAAAACACAGAGAAAAGTACACAGAAATGTTTTCTAGTAATGAGAGTATAAAAACCTCAGCAGCTCCCCTGTACCAAGCATTATGCTCCCCCTCATACGCACAGTACATAAAATAGCTCTCCCCAGCCTGTGGGGCTTCCTGCTGCCAAACACAGAAGCTAAAGTGCCGTGCTTTCACATCAGGAAAGAATAAGTGGCCCAGAGCCATTACTGGGCTGTTGAATCCAGGCCGGCATATAAGTTAGGCCATATACTACTCCTGCATTTTCAAAGTGTGTGTATTGGGAGTTGTCACCTGTTGGAAAAGAAAGGTGTTCCTAGATAAAGAGAGCTCTTCCCCCATACTGTATTTTGAAGGAACTGAAGGGCAGTCTCATTCTTCCACCTTCTCCTCTGTACAGAAAAAAAGCGTCCTTTTTTGCAACTTCTTAATTGCTTAAGTAACGTAGGCAGCTTCTGTGTTTTATCTGGAAGTACTACTGTCTGAATTGTACAATGTGGTATTCACCTGAAACAGAAAGAGGTTCTGGATTAAAATCTTATCTTCCAACCACAATAGTCTGTGGGGAGTTTGAACCCACATGAATGACAGAGCTGAAACTTCTGTGGTCTTGGAAGTTAAAAAGGAAAAACAAGAAGCTCCTGGCCTCACTTTCATTAGAAAATCTACCCCTTACCTGAGAATGCAACTCACTTCTGGAAAGCAGCTCTACCAGTGGCATTATAGGATTCCACATGCACTGAGTTTCAATGCCAGCCAGACCACTGTTTTGCACTTTTGCGAGTCTTCTTGTCATTTGTGCAGGTACTTCAGTGGAGGTCAGTCCTAACAATACCCTCAGTGTCTCAGTATCCAAAGGCAATGCCCCAGGATCTCAGAGCAGGGTCTGGCTGGTCTCTGTCCAGTGTAGGGCCCCAGTGACACCCTGCCTCTGCACCAGTAGGGACAGGTCTATACGGGTTGTAAATGCCACAGAGATACCTCAGGTCTTCATGGTTGAAACTCAGGGAAGGGTGCTTGATGGTATCCAGAAGAGGCTGGAATGATCTTGAGGTTTGTTGGTCTCTGAAATATTTCATCTGCAAGACCAGGAAGACTGAGAAGGTGTAACAATACATGCCTGCTCACAGGACTGGTAAATGTGTTTCACAGATGAAGGGAAGGAAATAATTTTATGCTAATTATTTTTGGCATTGAGTTGGCCTTTAAGGCAGACTTAAGCAAGCAGACAGATGCAGGGAAGGACCAATGTTTCAGGAGTGTGTGAAACCTTCACCTGGCCACTCACAGTCAACAACTTACAGATCTGGCTGTGGTTATGTGATTTCTTGCCATTGTTTCCTAGTGCACTCAGAGTGAAGTAAACAGAAATAGGCCCTACTCACCTATATATACGGATCAGCCTGGTCTAGTGGAGGGTGTCCCTGCCCATGGCATGGATGTTGGAACTAGGTGATCTTTGAGGTCCTTTCAACCCAAAGAATTCCATGATTCAAATTAAGAACTGCCTAACAGCTATTCTCCTGTAAGTGAAGAAATGGGGCATAATAGGCTAAAAGTTACCAGCCATTATACATGTTACTACATTCAGTGGCGAAAATTAGACATAAGGTTAAAAAAAAGTTAGATAATTTATGGTGTACTTGCATGTATAGCTTCCTCACAAAAAAAAAAAAGAGAAAAAAAAAAAGAGGTAGATCTCAAAATAGCTGTTTTGAATCTGTTTTTAACAGTCAAATACCCTTCCACATGATACAAACTATTTTCCTTTAACTTGCTGGGCATCTTACCAGCATGGCTGTCAGCTCAGCTATCAGGGCATGGTCTTTGCTGGCTAGCAGCTTAAGCCCATGAAGTTGAATAAATGCAAACTGTGATTTTAAGAACATAAAGAAAACGTAACCACTTACCTATTATTCTGCTCATCTTTACTGTTTTGTTACAGGTAGGCTGTCCTCATAATTCTTCCTAAAAAGATATCAGTCTGAAAAAGGAGGTGGGTTGTGTGTCTTACTTCACTTGTTAGGGCACAATTCGGAGCTACTTTTTGGGAAGATGTAGGTTGAAACTTTGTCAGATTCATTTTAGGAAAGTAAAATGCACAGACTATTAAAATACTAAGATATTTCAAATCCCTATTTGAGAAAAGACTTTGCTTCTTGTAATAACTGTACCTTTAGTTGTCCGATCAAAGAACTCAGATACGGTAAACACAGTATTTCATTTGCCTAATTTAACCTCTCTGTAGTTCTAGCAACCTTATCAGCTTTGGTGCACAACTTCTATCTGAAAACAAATTAGAATAGATATACAAGATTGCCTTCCCTCCCTACTTCCTTTCTTAAGGAGGTGTCCTCTCACATTAGAAACTGAATGACCCTGTTTCACACCAAATGGTCAGGTTCCATTATTGTGATGATGCCTCCCCAGTTTAAACCAGCTCCAAAGCATACATGAGGAAAACAGATTTTATTATGCACAATAAATTATTTTTTAACATGCCAACTAAACCAAACCATGGTTACACAAATGAGACGTGCAGTCTACCACAATGTGTAGCAGCGCAAAGGCCAGGTACAGTAGGTGGGATGAGATTTGTAAAGAGCAATATAAATTCATTACACATTGGCATAGATTCACTCGACACACCAATTAAGACCCAGTGAAGTAAGGTTCTGATTCAATATATTTATTTATTTCATCACTACTATTGAGTAGTTATAGGGGAGAAAATTAATGAAAATGGTATTTAAAAAGCCACCTTCACTCTGATCAGGCAGCCATTCAATATTTCCCAGGCCATGAAGGCTCTATGGGGAGTGATGCTGGACCAATTAGTATGTGCTCACTGGCAGAACCCAAAGAGAGCTCAGGTAGAAAGCAGTAACTTTCGCTCTTAAAGCTAAGTGAGGAATGGCAGTAGAAATGAATGAATAGAAGTGGGACTGGGTGAAATTTCATCAGGCTACTCACTATAAAATAAAACAACAGAACAGCTATGAAGATATGATTAGGAACAAGGAGGAAAAGGGTGAGGATAATGGTTGAAAAGCAGCCAGCCTCAGAAGTGAGGCTTAGACAGTGATGGAACAAGTGCATGAAGAGGTGCTACCACCAAAAGTGGGAGGAAGATGTCAGAGAAGCCATGTGTATCAATATGTTCAAGGAAAGACAACAGTTTGTTGAAATAAAGTCACATGTGGAAAAGCTAAATATCATCAGATAATCTTACCAGTGAAACAACTATCTACATGTATCTTATTTTATCATATTCCAAAACATTTAGTAACATTATCTTGAATAAATCGCTAGAACCATTTCAACCTGTCCATTTCTTCTGTTTTTGAATCATAGGATAAAAGCATGACAAAATTCCCACCATCTTTATGTTAATTGTGCCAGAATTCCAATTCTGAATGTTTCCCCTTCACACTCGCAGTTCAAAAGCAACCTCTGTTACCACAGATTTGTTACATGTTAAAAAAAACCCCAAACAACACAGATAAAGCAGCTTTACAGAACTTAAATTTTGTAAATGTGTAAGTGCATCTCAATTTTATGTCTCCCTTACGTCCAGAAGTAGTAAAAACAATTGAATCAATTAACTACTCCTATTAGTGAAGATAAGCATACACATGTATAACTGTATGACTGGGATGTAATTATGTAATTGCTATATCTGATGCAATATCACTTCATACCTTAAGATGAGGTTACATGTATTTTGTCTGAATGATCAAAGCTTGTGCAATTTAACTCCTAACCTGGATACAATTCTCAGCAACAGCAGTTACACAAATGCCTTTTGTCAACTTCCTCAGCTTTCTATTTTGCCGTGAAGATTTCTGCTGTGCCATAGGAAACATGTGAGATATTTCAAATGTAGGATTTCTGCCAGCCGGTGATTTATGCCATTGATTACATTGTCATGTAACGGGAAGAGGCAAACCATTTTAACTGCTCACATAAACTGCAGTGGTGAGCTGGATTCTTATTTAATACGATAAATTTAGTTGCAGCTTTGTACAAGTTGTCTGATTCACTCCACGCATTACTGCTGCAGTACATTATATTCATTTTGGTCCCATACAGTGTGTTTGTACAACAATGGTGGCCACGAACTTGTGTGTGTCTAAAAAATTCAAAGGGAGGGAAGGACATGTAATTTGCTGCTGAGTGATTTTCTTTATCTACCAAAATTTGATATCAATTACACATTGTGTATTTAAAACAAAACTAAGTATAACTGTTCAGCCTTCTAAATATATTATAACAATAACAAAACAATAAAAATAACAATGCCTTGTATTTATTATATTATGCTGATTTCAAAGAACTTGTGCCAATGTTTCTCTGTACACCAAAAGATAGATTTTCAGAAGGACAGCTCCAGAAAGCCCATTAATGTTGGGAGTGTGAAATAACAAAAAAGCAAAATATTTAAATTTATTCTTCTAAAATTTAAAATGCTAAGTGTCCAAGATAAGTCACCAAGGCCTTTGATCAACGTGAGCAGCATAAGCAGGAACATTACAAGCTATCAAATTTCCAACCTGCGAGTTCAACTTTTACATGAATGCTTTTACCCTGCTACTTTTTGCAAAGTGGTTTAACTGAGGAATGATTGCTCATTATGTCATAATTAAAAGACCCTACTTATTTCAGAGTGAACTATTTAGTTCAGGAAAATGTGTGATCCAAAACCTAAAAACTGGAGTAGTCTTGAAAGCTTAGACTCTCATCTGCTTTGTTGTTATAAAGCAGATGATCTGGGGGTTCAGTTTTGTCCAGAGTAGGGTTTCTGAATTACCATCAACTACTGCAGCACTGGGAGACCTGTAAGGCCTTGGACGTGTAAGGTACCCACAGATTTCCTTTAGGAGTGTTTGCACCCAGAGCTTTAGAAAAAATTTGCTTCTGAGAAAAGCTCCCATACATGAGAGGGTCATGAAAGAAGAAAATAGGAGGCACTGAATTTTTGCCAGTCTTTCTTTGGCAGTTTTCTGTAGACATTCCCTGCCCTATCACTTTTCATCAATACAGTGAACGGAGCCTAAAGAGCATATACTTAGGCTCTCCTAAAAGAAAAAAAAAGGAAAAAAGGTAAAATAGAAAACAAAACAAAACAAAACAAACCCAAACAAACAAACACAAAAAACATGCAGCAAAAAACTTAAGTGTTCTCTTTGTTCCTTGGCACCATTCCCCTGTTATGTGTTGGTCCTACAAAAGGCTGGAGCTCTGGAGTCAAGCAGCAGCCAACCTTGAGAATGCTTGGGTTCAAATGCTGCCTTTTTTTTTTTTTTTTTTTTTTAAAATCTAAACAAGGCTATTTCCCTCCTCCTCCCCTTTGTCTGATACTTTACTGCACATTACATTATTTAGAAAAATGTCACTGGAGGAACACTCTGTGTGGTCTCATAAAATATTAACGACTCCTGAAAGAAAACTTGAAATCAAGATTCTCTTTCATGCTGGGGTATGTAGTCTCTTTTGTTGGCTTTTTTTCTTTCTTTTGCCTTCATGGAATCTGAATTGCTTGGCTGTCTTTCCCTTGATATGAGCTGCTCCTTACATTTATCATATTCCCCTGGAAGAAGAAGGGGACTTTCAGGGAACAAATGCTGTGATGCTGATGGTAACCAAGAAGTGACCTGTCGCTGCAGCAACAGCTTCTGCAAATACTAAACTAAAGTCCTGTGCAGTCATTTATTTTTAGGTAAATGTTGATGAACAAGAAAAAGTGAAGGAGAGCAAGAAAACAAAAAAGCCCAAACAAGCTGATTTCTCAATCAAACACAGATTCCTGGCAATGACTGATATACTGTTTTAAAACATATCTGAAGAGACAACAACTGGTTGTAATTCTTTTAAGGAATGGGGAAAAAAAAAAAAAGAAAACACCCACCAAGAAAACCTCCATGTAAATTGAAAAGCAGTCTGCATGGGGGAAAAATAATCTGACCGAAAACTAAAGGAAAGTAAATCTTCCCATAGTAAAGGCCTATAAATTTAGAGGTGGACAGCAGTCCTGAGTAAAGAATACCGACATTTTAAGTGAAACATTTGCTGGCAAAGTGGCCGTCGAAAGTGGTTATTGAACGTCTTGCGAGAGAGCAAATTGTGGACTAGAGGTCTTTCTTATATTTTGTAGCAAAGCCAAATTCCATTGATACCACCTCGATGTCAGCCCCTTTCTGCAGCCATTTGTAAAAAGGCTTGTGATGTGAGATTGACGACTTAAATACTTCATCAATCAATGCTTTAGCCAATGTGTTGTTCGGTGATTGGTGGAAAATTCAAGTAATCCATCTTACCCCATCACCCTTGTTCTTTATTCTCTTCAGGTATTTTCATTTTTCCCCCCCCTCTTTATTTGTTCACTTTCACTACAATCTGAAAAAGAAGCTGGGCCGGGAGGGAAGGGCCTGCTGCTATCTTTGAAAACATAATCATTGCAGTAAAACTCTTTGGTGCAAAAAGTGCTACTGAATTAACTGAACTTTTAATGATCCTAGAGGTGGTCCTGGTGCATGTGGACTAGCAAAGCATAGGGTAGGCTGCAATTTGTGCCATTCTGTCAAATTAAATATGTCAAACATCCTGAATCATTTATATAATCAACAATAAGGCGCTTATTTCTGCTGAATTAATCTGCTAAGTAGCTTTAAGGAAAGAAATAGGTATGACACAAAGCTAAACAGCGAGTGTAAAGAAACAAAAAAGGGTTTAGGTTATTCATTTTGGCATAATGGATGAACATCCTTTGCTCAGAGAGAGAATATCCTTTGCTTGCAAGTGAATATTTATGTTGATATCTGGTACTCCTAATTTTAATCTCAATAAGGATTAAAAATCTTAACTGCCTACTTGAAATTTTGGTATAGATTATACAGCCACAGCATAGGCTTTATAGCAATCCAGATGAATAGGCTTTATTCATCTAGATTTTGCTTTTGCATCTAACAAAAATGTTTCTAATATCAGGGAACTTTTTTTTTTGAGATACAGATGATGGTTTTCTTAATGTGTTATTGTTATATAGACAAATACAAAATTACAAATAAATACTGATACAGAGGCATATATTTTTAAAGGCTTAGGGTCGCAAAGCATTTATGTATCCACTTTGTTTCAGGTATATATGTGGATTATTTCTGTTTTCTGGATCTTCTACAAGTGTTTGCTTTTTGAGATTCTTTTTACAAGAGATAAAAACTGAGAGATCTTCAGGAAAGGACTGTTATTTTTCATTATTTGTGGTGAAAAGGATTTATAAATGTTTTATAAAATATATATTTGTCTTCAAGTATGTGAAAAAGTGTTACATATTTCAAAAGCTGCCATTTCAGTGGGAAATTTTGGCACACATACTTTTCACCGGATGTTAATTCAGATAGTGGCCAATATGAAGGGAAAAAGCCATAAACTTCTAAAGTCGGTGTCTGATTTATTCTGAACTTAATGCATAGGTTTTTATTCAACATTATCCTAATCATGTCACTTTGAATCAGGACTGTAGTCAAAAGAGAGAGAGCAAGTGAGCAAGAATCTAAACTATACTGGCTACAACAGAGGCCAGGCAACCGACTCATTCCTTCTCGTTCTGCAGAAAGTCTCCAGAGAGTAAAGTGAATTTTATGACACCTTTGTTTAATTTCTATTACTTTATTTATTTTCCAGCTTTGGGAATTTGGGTATGTCAGTTTGGGATATTCTTGATCTGCAAAATCCCAGATAGAGGCCACAGTCTGGGCTAAATGCCCTAGATGTCTGTCTAGCAGCAAAAAAATAGTGAGCAGAGAACTTGAGGCTAGATTATGACCATGTTTGCATCACAGATCTAAGCCTAAAAAACAAATTCAAGATTGTTCAGCAGAGAGACTATATAAAATAATTAAGAAAAGGCAAAAAAAGAGTGTGATAACTAAAAGTCAAGACTTTTTATCTTAAAATGCTATACAGACTTATTCAGTATCCAGCAAAATATTATTGCGTTATTAAGCATCCACATTTTTTGAAGGTTTTAGTGTTGGAATGCAAAATTAGTTCAAAGCAAAATAATCAGAATAAGAATTTTCATTACCTGTTTTGACACATTATCAGGACACTAAAAAATAGGGCCAGGAGGGAAGTGGCTACTCTTTCTTTATGCATTTCCCCTTTCATTTCAAAGCTCCCAATGTAGTGTATTGCTAAGTTGATATTTAAGGGACATTTGATACTCTTTCACCTGAATAAAAGCAGATTTCTTTGTGTGTGTTTGTGTGTTCATAAATGAGCTGCTTGGTGAATCATTCCTGTCATTAGAAGGTAGATAAACTGCAGGGAGGGAACAAAGTCATCATTTCTACCTCTGTGAAAATGATGGGGGTTTTTTAATTATTAAAATGCAATTATTTCCATTATTGATGAGTGTGATACTCAGGACAGCATCAATACAAACTGTCCAGGACACACACTCACTTGGATCTCAGGCTGGTCTGGCTGCAATAGAGTATTGATGCCAGTGTTTGTTTCACTTCTAATTCACATAATGGATGAGGACTTAAATACAATCCATGGCAAATTAGTACCTAGGAGATTGGGTTTATTTATTTATTTATTTAATGTGTTTATTTTTGTTACATGTGAGCCCTTCCTTGACACCAAAGCAGGAGACTTTCTGTATTAAGGCAATTAAAGAGCACTAGAATTTGAAACATAAAAGCTGATTAATATTTGAGGTATGTTATCTAGGCTCTAAGAAACTAGCCTCCAGTACAGGTGTCAAGTTGCTTTCTAGCCCCCTGCCTTTTCCACATAGCTTCAATTTTTCCATATTATATATACATAGATACATATTTGCATGCATGCATTCATTCATATGCCCATGCACTTCTGAATATATTTTAAAAATTTCAATTATCTTCATTTTCCAAAAAATATCTTGCTGGTTGTTTCTCATAGTGGTTGCAAATCACACTGAGAGACTGACAAGTGCGCTTCATGATTTTGCTTTGGAACTAGAGATGCCACTTCTTTCTTTTGGACCTGACCCATGAAGACATGTGGGTCTTAAAAGTACCACAGGCTGAGGAAGTTGGAGCCCTTCTATGTGCTCATAGGTGGTGGCAGAAGGGAAACTGGTGTGCTCTTCTGCCTCCTCTACTTGGTCAAAGCCTTCCAGAGCCCATCCTGCTCCTGACATTCCCTTCTTAAACACACACAGTTTGAAACAAAATGCTCATAAATGTGATTTATCCAAAACCACCCTTACAAAGACACTGCAAGCCATGGGCTCTCTCAATTTGTGACAAAGCTTATCCCCTCTGCTTATAATTTTTTACAACTGTAACCCCCTTACCAAGTAATTAGAGGCTTATATAAGACCTCAGTGTTACCACATTTACTCTTATCAAAAGGCAACTTAAGATACATCTTCCAATACAACAAAGTCAATTTTTCCTCTATCTATACCAGATCTATACTCTGTCTAATACAGGTCTTCCCTTTCATGCTTTCTGCTGAAAGCTGAAAGCATCATCTGTACAAAAGCAATGACAAAGGTTGTGTTTGACTAAAACCCTGATCTAGGCAGGTTTTCTTATAGACAGGGGATTTAGATAAATGCACAAAAGCAACTGTGCAAAACAACCAGTACAATACTGTATATCAAGAGTAATTAAAAGCCTTCATTAAAAATGTGACAACCAAATCATTTTATATTAGACAGAGAAACCCCTATCGACATTTGAAAATAATGAATAAACAGAATGTCAATTCACTAACATTTGCTATTTAGACTTTGATGCATACTCTTAACTCTAAAATCTGCTCCTGGATACACACAGGAAACTCCTATTGAAGTCAGTTGGAGTTGTTTATGTATAGTTGGCAGTGAATTTTGGCCCTCAGACATTTTTTAGTGTTCATTTAAGAGAGTACAGGCTAGTATAACCCTCAGTTTAACTCTGAAGAAATTGCTCTCACTGGATCCAAACTTCATGGCTATGGACTGTTCCTTAATGCAGCTCAGGCAGAAGTGGCAATGCAGTTGCCGAACTGACTTGTTGTTTAGAAATTGCTACTGATATAGACAGATAAGCTAGAGCTGATTGGATTTTTCCTCTCTGTTATTGCAAAATCTGATCTCTAGTATTGAGCAAAATACCGTATAATTGTTACAGCAGTCTTTAATTCCCCTGTCTATGATGGAGGACATTGTCATAGATGTGGCAGAGACATTCCACCTCACGATGGAACAGCACACATGAGGATGTGGCAGGTACTCAAATGATTGGACTAAGAGAAGCAGACCTGAGGACTGATGCATATGTGCAGCAAGTGCATTTTCCACATTTTCCAATTCTCCTTTCCCTAAGGATTCTGCTTAGATCCTATCTCTGCCCTTTGCTGTCAACCTCGCAGCCCCCATCCCAGTTCCTTTCCCTTCCTCTTGCAGCCAGGTGGGTACAGCTGTGACAAAGACAGAGTTAATGGTGCTTGGATGTCATGACTTCTGCTCTCAGCTCTGCAGATCACTTCTCCAATGGGTGTGCAGAGCAGAGCCAGGGAGTGACAGGACTGCCTGCACACAAGCGGCTCTCCTGGGCTCCATGAAACACTGTGGGAAGAAGTGAAACATCTTAGGTGCTCCAGGACTTCAGGTGCCAATCTGCTCCTTGGAGAGTTGCTGAAACTGTATGTTGCATTGATCCTGGCAGAGAGTTAGCTAAAAAGCAATGGCAGTGCCTGCAGTTTAGAAGGGTTCTTCACTATTAGTGAGAATCATCAAAATAACTCAGTGCATAGAAGCAGTCCTACATTTTCATGGGAGCTAGGAGCCCAGCCAACAGTGGGTGGTGTTCAGCTGTGCTTCTCCTCCGTGCTCTGTGCTCTGGTGCTTTGGTTTTTCCACCTTCAGTCAGCAGGCACTCGACTACATTTAGTACTACGTGTTTTCATTTACACATCTCCCTGCTGCATTTCCAATGAACACAGGCACGCTGGGGAACCAGCCAGATAGTTTTGTGTGCAATCAGCAATCATTACTTTTCTTTACAAAGTGATAGGGATTTTCCCAGCCAGGAAACCCACAGGCATTTTTGGTTTAATGTGCTTGGAAACCTTAGTTTACCTAAGCCTCCCAAGTCTGATATTTGATGTTGATGAGCCATAACTGGTGTAAGCATATGTTCGTGGTTCACAGTTTGCCTGAATATCAGTGCAATGCAAAGTGAAACAGAGCTTGAAGCACTGTCGGAAGTGAGAGGTCTGAAGGGAAAGTGAGGGCTACTCTGTGTTGCAGTCCAAGGTTATACTCATGCAAGGGAATAAAGATTTGCTCACCAAAATCAGTGTTGTGGTGTAGCGGTAGGAGTTAGTAGCTTTTTTAATAAATGTCTTTAACTTTAGCTTCATGTTTAGGCATGAGAAGGAGCTCTGCTTCTCTCTTTTTGGTGTCCCAAATATTTAGAGTTTCTTTTAAATAATTCTTTGGTATAAAATCATATAATTTTCATGGCAGTACTTCCTTTGGTGTTGTTATACACAGAGCAACCATCAAATAAAATGTAAATGCTCACTTTTTATGTCTTTGTCTAAATTTAATTACTACCTATTAACAAATAATTTCCAACAATAATTTTGCCATTAGATTTGTGGGTTTCAGACTCTTCTCCCAGGTAAAAAGCAATAGGACAAGAGGTGTCCTCAAGTTGTGCCAGGGGAGGTTTGGATTGGATACTAGCAAGAATTTCTTCATGGAAAGTGTTGTCAAGCACTGGAAAAGTCTGCCCAGGGAAGTGGTTAAGTCACCTTATGTTGTGGTTTTGCATGGCAGGGTTCTGGTGGAGGGGGCTGCAGGGGTGGCTTCTGCAAGAAGCTTCCCCTGGGCCTGACGAGTAAATACCAGCCAACTCAAGGCCGGACCTACTGCTGACCAAGACTGAGCCCATCAGCGATGGTCACAGCACCTCTGGGAATCACATGTAAGAAGAAAAATGCAAGTGGACACTTTTTGCCACCAGAGAAGGGAGTGAGAAGATGTAAGGAACTCTGCAGAAACCAAGGCCAATGAAGAAGAGTGGGAGGAGGTGGTCCAGGTGCAGGAGAGAGAGATTCCCCTGCAGCCTGTGGAGAAGACCATGGTGGAGCAGGTGGAGACATGTGGAAGATGCTGTGACCTGTGTTGGAGCAAGCCCCTGGCAGGACCTGCAGCCCACACAGAGAGAGGCCCATGCTGGAGCAGGTTTGCTGTGTGGACTTGTGACTTCGTGGGGGACCAGGCTGGAGCAGTCTGTGCCTGAGAAACATTCTATGATTTATGACTGCACCCCATAGCAGTGACCCACTCTGCGGCAGCTGGTGAAGAGCTGAAACCCCATGGGAAAGGACTCATTTTGGATAAGTTTGTGGAGGACTGTCTCCTGTGGGTGGGACCCCATGCTGGAGCAGGGGAAGTGTGTGAGGAATGTCCACCTCCCGCTCTCCCCCTCTGGCTAAGAATGAAAAGAACTAATAATGAACTGACCAAAAGCCTCATTCCCTGTTCCGGCCTCGCTGTGACACCTGGTGGGGAGGAAGGGAGCAAAATCATGACTAAAGTGGTCTGCAGAGAGGGGTGGGGGGAGGTTTTTTTAGATTTGGCTGTACTTCTCATTGTCCTACTCTGGTTTCTCTGTGTGTGTAGTGTAGCGCAACAAATTGGATGGTTTTATTTTTTTAATTCCCCATTGAGTCTGTTTTGCCCATGACGCTGATTGTGGAATGATCTCTCCCTGTCCTTATCTCGACTCCTAAGTCTCTCAATATGTATTTTCTCCCCTGCCCAGCTGAAAAGGGTAGTGACAGAGCAGCTTTGGTGGGCATGTGGCCTCCAGCCAGGGCTAAACCACCACATCATCACTGGAGGTATTTAAAAGATGCACAGATGTGGTGCTTAGGGGCATGGTTTAGTGGTGGACTTGGCAGTGCTAGTTCAATAGTTCGACTCAATGATTTTAAAGATCTTTTCCAACCTAAGTGATTCTATGATTCTATGATTTAACAGTTAAATTTACTGTTTTTAACGTTTTATGACATCCAGTTACATCAAGATGACAAGTCTGCTGGTAAAATAACAATTTAAGTACCACATTTACAGTCAACCATTTTTTGTCACTCCTAAATTGACAAATGTCGGCTGCTCCTCATTGTTAAAAACAATTTTTAAAATTACACAGTGAGAACATAACAGTCTCTGTCACTGTGTAATTAAGTCCCTTGAACTGTTTGCTATATATAGAAATACTGTACTATAAAGTGTTAGTTACTGTTAAAAAAAATTACCAATTACATTTATAGTGAAAACTATTAAATTGATTTACAGCCAAACAGTTAATTCACTGTGTTTGTGCATAACACTGCTAGTAATGTGACATAATACGTAGTTTTCATTTTGAACTCTGCAAACTTAGGAAAATAATAAACAGGAAAATACAATAAAACTAATGAACATCTGAAATGCTTATATTCAATAAATGGCTTTACACTTAGAAAATACTTCTGCTGGACAGACAGCACAGTGCAATTCTTTGGTGTAATGAGGAATTTTGAGAAGAATTAAGAAGACTCTGACTCTTCCTTCAAGGGTCTAAATCAATTATGGGTTGAAATATATCTCCAACTTAACTAAGCAAATTCCAGGGCTTTTCAGGTCTTGGTCTCAAGTGTGGAAGGTAGGTAGCATGCATGAGTGTTAAATACATTTACTATCAGAATATATTAATTTTAAATATGTTTTCTTTCATAGCTAATAATGAATATGTACACATCTAAATTAACATTAATTCTGGCATCCTATATTTTTAGGTTTCACTGTTAGGTATACAGATGTTATGTCAAGGTTCAGTGGAAAATACAACTATTTTTCATTTTATCAGTCTTCAACATACTATGGTAACCCAATACTTATTTACTAGTCTGTCTATACTGCATGTACAGAAACAAAACAAAGTGATCTGGCATATAAATTTTGCCTGTGGTAAAATGAAAATGAGTATAACTGAACCAAATTAATACCATAATATAGCAAAGTAAACTCCATATTTCCCTTGATCATAAGTATTTTGTTTTCTTTTAGGCAGTGTCATCCCAGTGGACAATAAATCTTCATCAACTTTTTGGGAATTAATCCTAAACCTTGTTGGTGAAATCAAAACCTCGTTACAGTCAAGGGGAAAGACACCTATATTTCAGCCTGACCCAGAATGATTCAAAATTTTTATGTTACTGAAATGCACCATTTCATAGCTTCTGTTCCATTAAATAAAAACATGTATTAGCAGAATGGATACGTGGATTGGTGGGTGACTGTACGTTTTTTAATAATAGACATTCTGCCCATTGTTTACAGTGATGATTTCTTGCTTCCTTACAAATAGGAAAAAGAATCTGCTGCTTTAATCAGAATATAGCAGTACTCAGTATTCACAGCTACACTAGCTGAAGGACTTGTACTGAGGTGATGAAATAATGTCTAAGAAGCGAGTATTTGACTGGTTTTATACAAACATTGAGAAGCAATGAAGAGGTATTACCTGTGTATCTGCTTTACAACTTTAAAAGAGCACTTTAATTATTTAAGCATTTGCTCATCATAAACTTGAACTCACAGAAGGCAATCAAGCAATTTGCTACATAAAGTTTTCCCCATTGGTCCAGATCATTCACCAGAGTGAGAGAAAAACCTTGATGGTTTACCTGTTTCCCTTTTATTTTCATGTAGTTTTCCCCATAGAACAATAGAAGCCAATTAATAAAATCCTAATAAAGACCAGCCTCTAGATGCAACGTCTGCTTGTGAATCACTGGGATAAAGATCATGAATGAGGAGGGAAAAAAATGTCAGGATTCTGCTCTGCCCTGGTAATGGCTGTAAAGAACTGTTGAGCACAAGGCACAGACATGCTGGGAGTTATCAGCTCTTTCTCAAACAGCACAGGCATAGACCGCCCACTGCTCTGGGATGCTGCTGTCTGTCCTACAGGCAATTTGAGACAAAGGTGAGTGATTCATTTGGAATCCAGATATTTCTCAACAAAACCTTCGATACTCTGGGACAGAAAGGGTAATTACGAGGAGAGTGATAGGGGCTAACAAGACCAATACTGCAGCTCATCTACTTTTGAGATCACCAGTTTTCAAAACCCAAGTGCCATTGTGCTCGATTGCTCTAACTAAGGAAAACGGGTTGTGGTAAATGTCGACTTTTTGTTATCTGCTACTTTCCCTCAAATATGAGATAGGTTATATGCGCAGTGTTCGGTCTATTATGGTCATTAATAAATGAAGCAGGTTGAAAGTGTCTGTGCTAAAGTGGAGAAAGAAAAATGCCACACTCAGAAGAAAAGATTAAACCCCAAAGAAAATGTAAATGATTACTTTCAGTGAAAATCTAGAATGAATTTTACTAGCTCTGGAATGATCCCACATTCAGATTTTGAATGAAAATTAAATGCTGTAATTTCACTTGCTTTAAAACACTGTCAATAACATAACATCAATGTCAAGAGAGTGTGTTGGTCTCAGCTTAAATTGTGCCTATTTTAAAATGTAAAAATTAATAGTGATGCATGAGACATGGTCAATTTTCTTTGTGTAAATCATCTGCTACCAATGTCAGATTTGCCTGTTTCTCCTACATTTTCTAAGTACAAGCTATAATTTCACTAAATATCTTTATTTTTAGCAAAAGAGGGTCCAAATTCCTGATATTTTATTTACTTGGAAATAGGTATTTTTACAAACTCTCATCTTTAAGGCATCATGCAAATCAGTCACTGGTTTAAGCAACACGTGGTTTGAACAATACAACTTACTGTCTCTAGCTATATGAAGTATGGAAAGTGTTACATTTCAGCAAGCTTTATCATATCAATTAATGAGCCTTTTCATGCCTTCTTAACTCTCATTTTACTATGAAGTTTTAAACTAGAAATCACTGTGACAAGTTAATGACCTCGAGTTTAATGTTTAAACTGGGACGTTACTTAGGTCACAGCATGAACGAAAACAAAAATCTTTTTATAAACTTCCTCCCTTTTGGTGCACGCAGCCTTTCCCATTCTGTGCCTCTGTGGGTGTCAGCTGGTCCTTGGCAGTAGAAGACATGTTCTTGCATTCTCGGACTCCATGGTTGTCACCTATAGTGAGAACAGTTAATAAAGTACAGCAGTGCTGAGTTCTTCACTAGTTACCCAGATTTGTTCATAGCCTCTCTGATGGCTTTGTGGTTTCACTCATTAGTTATACAGTAAAAAGTCTGAATCCTTTTAAATGCCAGTTCTAACAGAACCACAGGAGCTTCAAAGTGGTTCAAAGCTAACTTTTCTGGCTCCTGGCACCCCTCACAAAATTCCTGATTTGTGTATAAGTGAATAAGCACAAAACTGGAAGACACAAGATTGAACAAAAGAATTTAACTTTTTTGGTTTTGGTGAAGGGACGAAAAAAAAAAGGTGGCTGAAAGGCTAATTTATGTCCCACACTGACCAGCAATCCAGAGTTTTACAGATTAAGAGATTTTTACCTGCATGCATAGTTTTCTTTGGAATATATTTTTAAAATTTTAATTCTGATGAAACAAAGAGCCTGTTACATCCCTAATACCTGAATTCTGCAAAACTTCTATGGGTTTATATTGTTCACTACTATTTATTTTTTCTAGTTAAGATTCAAGTTGGACCATCAATAACATTATATCCTCTTCAGATACTGGTGTGTTTATTAGCCTTGGCTCATACTGCTGTGGCTTGGATGATATCTCCCCATGCTCCCTGAGCTGTAGGCATTAGCTGCTGACCCTTTGGCAGGGAACTCCTGGCAGTCCCAGAGGCAGCCCTGAAGCCCTGTACACATCCTCTCACTGAATCCGTGTGAACGGAGGATGCAGGGAAAGGGGTCTGCATAGCATCACTTCTGAGAAATCATCTCCTCCCACGCTTTCCGAGCCTGAGCACAAATGAGGGGGATGCTCCAGTCACACCGATTTCTACACGTCAATGCCTTTTCCTTTACCCGTGCTGACTAGCTCCTTTTTGATCTTCATGCATTTTACTTGCAATCTAATATGTCACATAATATTAACAGACATAATTAACTGAGGAGTTGATCCTGCTCTCATTCAAGTCAACAGGAATTCGGCTTTGAGTGAAAATGGGAGGGATAAGACAAGGTAGGGTCAGAGGTCACACGGTTTAAAGAAATTTATCTAGGCTCACTTTAAAAACCACATAAATCTTTCTCTCTTTGCATTGGAGATAGACAGCTAGAGGAAGTAAAAAGCATGGCAAAAGATCTGTAGATAGGTTGTCATTTGGAAGTGAACATAAAAAGAGTGGAAGCCCCCCCATTGTAAGGTTTCTTCCCATTTCTATCACCCTCTCTTTTTCTCTTCCCCTGCAAGGTGTAAAAGGGAGGAAAACCAGCCTGAATTCACACTAAGGTTATTACAAACCTGCCAAGTCCAGAGATGCCCACAGACTTCCATGAGGACTCTCTTAGCATGTATGCCACAACTGTGTAATAGGATGCTCATTCATCATGTGGCCAAAAACCAGGTGGTTGCAGTCCACGTGCCAGGTGCCCATTACAAGGGTGTGCCTGCATTTTGTAGAGGTCACTGTGACAGATGTTTCCCCACTGCTGTTACCAGAGGATGTCCAGGCTGTATCAACATTCCACTCTCATCATGTGAATGGAAGCTCAACTGTCTTGCAATGGGGGAACCTGCCTCTTTACCGTACGAGGGATGCACATTTGGTGGTGTGAAGTTGGGGGGACAGCATGCATCATCCCTAATGCCACTTACAGAACGTGCTTCTGACGATGTTGCCTGGCTCAGAACCTAGTCCATCACAGCACCTGTGAGGCTGTTGGAAATAGACAGGAGGAGCACATGGAGCATTGCTGCCCGCAATCTGCATCCAGCCTGCAGGCTAGGGGATGGCCACTGTTGGAGTAGTGTGATCAGCTATAGTGTTACGAGAGAGAGAGAGAGAGAAAGGAAAAAAAAAAAGGTAAGAATTGATATCCTGTAACAGAAAGGATCAAGGACTGATTAAAAATTTATCTGTTTATGCACCCAATCTACTACCGCAGCAGAGGGTTTTCTAGTTCAGACAGAAACGCCATAGGGAAGGGTGATGTTTTCATTCTTTTCCCTGTACTCCCCGCACCTTTCGAAATGTGCACAGTATATGGAGAATGAAGTTTGTTATTTATGTAATAATTTAATTATTTGTATAATAATAATATTATCATCTCATTTCTCAAAGCTTCTATTACACGTTGCTGTCACATCTACCAGCCTTCCAATGATCGAAAGCCAAAACACAGCAACAACAAAGATAAAGCCCATAATGTGAATGCAGAGGCACTTTGCCTATGGAGCATTTATGAGCACGTAGTATTTGGCATTTGAGGAACCCTTTGGCACACTATACAGAGAAAACAACTGACACTTGAGACATGAAAGTTTTAAAATATATTAAAAGACCTGATTTTTCAGTCCAGGCTGGCTTCTGAATGCTGTTCAATTTACATCTGTTTAGTGATTTATTTAATAGCTGTGACTAAAATAATAATATGGAAAAAATACTACAGAAGATTAAACAATTTTTTTTCTTGTAGATAGTCACAGATACCCTCATCGTGAAACAGCAAAAGAACCCCATTTACTATGACATCAATGCTAGGGTGATTAGGATAAGACTACTACAAATTTATTGCTTTGATTTTGGCTTCAGAACTTGACTAAAGGTGAGGCCCCTTTTCTGAAACACTCTCCTAATTTGCACAATGTGTATATTTATGCTGTGGGCATTCGGCAGTGTTGGTGGTCAAGGAGCTGTGGAAACTGCTGCTGTCTGTGAAATTTTTCTTCAGAATTTCTTGTCACCTAGAAAAGTTTTGGCCTTGTCACATGCTTTCAAGGCCACTGTAGGACAGCATCAGTACATACTTAAGTCTGCCAGGGGAAGATGCTGATTACTGTAAAAGGGAAATGTTTCCTTGATGTGGGAGTGATGTAGAGGGGAGAGGGAGCTAAGGGTCATGGTTTAGCACTAAAATGGCTGCCAGCCTTACAATGGCAAGTACTGAGGAACCCCTGGGTATGATATAGGTATTTATTTTTCTGACAGGATGTCTATAATATAATTACACTTTCTTGACATTAAGTCTTTTATTGGGGTTTTTCCTCCCTTTGATTTATCTGGGAATTTTATTTCCTAACAATCATTTACAATTTTTTAAAGGAAAGACAAAATAAAAGTAAAATCTCTTTCACCAAGGAGAGTGAGTAGTTGATATGCTGTTTCTCCATTTTCTGCTGCTACATGTTTTCTGTTTTGTTCACTAAAAGAACAGGGCTGGTGGAGCCAAGAAAAGAAAAACGCCCAAACCAAACAGAAAAAAGGAAATGCTTATTCCTAGCTTTACCCAAACTGCCCCCACAAAAATGCATACTGAAACAGACAATACTTTTCCACCTACAAAAGAAAATACTTTATTTTGTCAATAAGCAGTTCCAAAGGAAAATAACCAATTAGCTTTATCTTTATTCTGGTAGATTCAGCTCTGAGCCAGCAGCAACACATTCCAAAATAATAACTGCTGCCACTATGTTGGCCTAGCAAGCAATCAAAATGCTAAAAAACTCCCCCAACAACCCAACCCTTTTTATTTGTTCATTGAAATTTGGGCCTTCTGTGTTTTGGACATATCCATTGAGTTGTAATTAGGAAAACGGATCCCACTGCAGACCTGACATAAGGAAAGAATTGCCTGAGCAAAGGGAGCACCACAGCACTGGCAGGCATGCCCAAGGTCTGCATCGTTTTACTTCTTTGAAAGATTTGTGTTGTAGATTTTGTAGGATGGGACAAGTCATCTTTCAGCACCTTAAGTACATATATCATTTATAATTTCTTAAACTTGCTTTCTACTTATTAATTTTCTTTCTCTGCATCAAATTTTACAATCAGCTCTTATGGGGCTTGAAATCCCTGTTTTTTAAAGCAACGCGTATTTCAGCCCATATTTGGTGAACAACTCAGCTTGTTCACAGCACAAACTGAAGAAATACATTACTCCTCCAAAATACAAACAGGCTGCTTCTTTTCTAAAAAATATACAGGAGTCTAAAATGAAGGCCAGTAGCTCAGAACACGTTTGTAGTGTCAAAAGCATTTGAGCCTTCCTGCTTGTTGATGTAGGGTCCTGCTCTTAGAGAAATACAAGGAAAAATCCTCCTAAACTGTCAGGAGGGTGCTTCCGAGATAACTGTGAGCTTTTGCTAAAAGTGGTCCTGTTTCTCCACAGCTGAGCCCTAACTCCTAACCCCTTATATGCGTGGAAAGAGCATTCAGCAGGAATTTTGCAGGTGAAGTGGGCCAGAACTGTAAATGTGGAACAGAAAAAGGAAGGACTGTCTCTCTCACCTTTCACGAACAACGGCACTTTTGTCATTTTCCCCATGCCCTAAATAGACTGGATTCAGTAGCTTTGAATTCATGACATTCCTTCTCACACCACTCTCCAGCTCATAATAAGCTAGTAGCTTAGCAGTCTTTTTTTTTTGTCATTTTTTTTTTTTTAAATTGGCTAGGAAGGCAGGCAAGCTTTACAACCAAAACAATCAATTTCAAGCTGCCGAACCCAATCAGGCTGGTTTGAGAGTGACCCTTTAAATTGAGTGTGAAATTGGGAGATGGAGCTCCCCTTTCCTACTCCAGAGCTGGTGGAGAAACCATCACTTCCTTTTGTAAGTGGGTGCATTAATAGTTGTGCTGTTCTTGCAGACATTATGTGCTAACAAAACTATGTGTGCCTGGTTCTGTAGCAGGTTACAGGGGAAAAACAAAGCAAAGGCCATCTGGCTCCACCAGTTTGTATGTATAATGTCCAGATACTAATGCTTAATGCACTTGTAAACGTAAGTTGTCTCTCTCTCAGGGTCTGATTTTAATTTGGGTAATATTCCCGTTAATAATAACATCTAATTACAACATCCATTAAAAGTTAGTAACATTAATTTAACAGGGAGAAAATCTAATAGAGTTCTTAGAGCAGTATTGGCATTTTTCCATTAAATTAATGTTACAAACTTTTAAAAGGATGTCTTAAATAGGCATCGTTAGTGGTGGGAATATTAAACAAATTAAACTCAGGCCTTTAATATGAGGTGGGAGCCTATTTATGAATCCAAGCAAAGGTGTCTGCTATGCCTTTCAACCCATTTAAAATGTTGAACAGGAAGCATAAGGTTGTGCAAAAGTTGCAGTACCTGTTTCCTTCTAGTAAAGGCTCAAGTGAATGACAATTTTTTTTTTTACAGTATCTCTTTTTCTGGCCATGTGGTCCACACATTCATTGCTTGGTTGCTGCTGTTTCTCTGGCCTGTTAATTTTCCTTTTTTTTTTTTTTTTTTTTTTTTTAAGAGGGTGATCGTGAAACCAAGGGATTAACAGTTCCTCCCACTGCTAGGCAAAGACAACCTTGATATTTTTGAAACAAACTCAGGGGTTTGACTGAAGAGGGACGAACTATATCAGGGATGTATACGCTTTGGAACACATGTCTTTGTCTAAATCCATACTCCAGCTACAGTAAGGCAGCAAACACATTTTAAACATGAGCCTGCTTGGAAGACCAAACTAAATTGCCGAGAGACTATTTTTTTAAAGATGGTTCTTGGTTTACAGGCTGACTACAGACAGAACGTTTTGCAACACAACATTGGATTACACATTTTGGGGTGAGAGAAAAAGGGAGCCACATAAAAGTTAGTCAGAAGCTCAATGTAGTACTGGAAGAGGGTCAGCAAGGGACTGCCTTCCTTTTTGTGTCCCATGAATGATACAAATTTGTAGCACTGTCTGTTGTTAAACACTTCAATAGAAATGCAACAAAATTTAACAAAGCATCGGTGAGAGCAAAATGAGCAAAGAAGTGTGCTGCGGCCAGACTCGGCAAGATTTAATAATGCATCTCCTCAAATTTTTTAGCTGACACTTTGTTTGCTAAGTGGACAGCAACAAGCACACCGTATTCAGAGCACCTGGAATAGATACTTGGATAGGACCTAGACATGGGCAGCTTGCGTTTGACATGTCTTTGCTTCTGCAGCCCTTCTGACTGCATACTGTTAGAAACTTACTAAATTCCCATTTAGAGAAGCCTGATCTACTATAAATATTGGAACAGGCGTGAACTAAAGCTTACAAATCTCCAGGACTAATTGTGTCATTCATGAAGCAAAAGCATAAACTTGTTTGTCAGCTGTTTTCACACCCTGATACACGGGGACCCTTCTCTTATGCGCATGTTTGCCTGCAACACCAGATTTCAGCCTGTGATGCCCAGCTGGTGGGCAAACTGCATGGGCTCATTTCTGTCTCCCACATGGGCACTTGAAACATTTTCCCACAGTGTCACATGTAACTAATGAAGTAGTGAAGGAACTGTAGATTAAGAAATAGGTTATAATCTTGCTGAAGCTTGCATGCTGGGTGGTCCCATGACAAAAACCTACCCTACTAGCTAATCGCCCTCTCTAACCTGGTGTGAGCAGGACAGTATAATCCTTTCCCAGCATTTGGCTGTGCAGACCCCAGAGCCAGCATGTGCAGACCCTGAGTTAGCATGTGAAGCCCCTTGTGCCACTCCCATTCATCTTCAGGGCTCATTAGCACTACCTAATGGTGTATCTGCATTTGTCCTTTTCTAAGCAGTGTGATTTCCTGCCTACACACAGGGCTGGCACACACAGATTTTGGAGGGCACTCCTGCCTGGATGCTCAGCCCTTAAGTAGCAGGGGCAGCTTTGTGTCTCCATCCAGAATGCATTTTGTTCATGAAGCCCAGTCAACAAACAGGAAAGCCCAAGGAACAACAGCCACCTAACCATGTTGAATTCAGTGTTTATTAATAATGAATACTCAGAGGTGGGAGACTTGTTCTGGGATTTGAATGGCTATTTCTGGGAGCCAAATTGGTTATGTCCCAGACAGCAATAACATTTGATTAATTAAAAACAATAATAATTTTAAAAAGGATTATGAATAAAGAATTCAGGGGAAAATCCATATGTTATTTAAGGAGCATCAAAATACTGCTTTAATGATGAAATAGTAAGTATAAAAGCCAGGAAAAAATAGGAAAGAAGAAATGCAGAAAAATCATGTTTTGATTCTGGTCAGTAAACTGAATGACAAATTGTAACAAACAATGAGCTTGCAAATGAGTGTGGGGTTTTGGAAGGGGTGTTTCTGGATTTTTTTGGGTTTTTTTGAAATCCTTTGGTATCTGTTTAATTAGACTTTTGAGCTGAGATGAGAAAAGAGGTTTTACATTACCTGAATGCTGAAATATTCCAGTGTCCAAGTAGTTTAGTGATACTGTTTTAAAGAGGAAAGAAGCCTAGTATGCCATTAAGCAGATTGGTTTTCCTCTTTTGTTCCACAATAAGCTGCTGTTAGTTGGGAAAATATACAGCCATTTTTATCATCCTACAGCCAGAAGTATAAGCAGCAATAATACAATGTAAATTTATAACCAATACAGGGTTACAAGCAAACTGTAGAGATGTATGCTACCTAAAGCAATTAGATTATTATTTTAGTGGTATTAGAACAAAATAATTTATGATGTTAAGGGTTTTTTTAAACAAGAACATTTTGCTTCTAAGCTTTCTCCTAATATTCCCTAATATATTTTACTTAGAATATATTGGTTAAACTAAATCATCAGGTGATTTTTATGCAAGTAATTTTAAATATTCAATAATAAAAAAGAAAATAATGTAGAGCCATTGTAAGGGCTGTTGTTTGATTTTATACTTCCCCCTGATCTATCCAGACATCAACTAAAACCGATTCAGCAAAGGGTACATCCATGTATGTGTTTACATACCTTCACATATGGCTTCAACATGCCCACGAGACATAAAGAATAATGGATAAAATCCTTAAGAGCACCCAGTAAACAAGCAACTATACTGTCCTCCCTAATGCAGGTTTTTCACAACGAAGTAAAGCATTCTTACGGCACCTCCACAACAAGGATTGGTTCAATCAATAGGGATAAGCTACTGTTAATTAGTCTGATCTACTTTAATAACTTTATTCAGAAGGAAGGTGGGGGGGAGGGAAGGCTAGGGGAAACTTTTCCCTGCTGTCAGTATTATACCCTATAGAGGGGCCTTATATCAGCAATTCAGTGGGAGGAAGTCATGTGGAAGCATTCCTGTATTGTTCCCATGAGCATTCGTCTCCTAATTTGCATCAAACTAGTAGGGAGTCGACACTGGTTTGGGTCCATACCTGTAAATCTTCTATTATGAGATGAAAGTATTAAAGAGCTGCTCTCAGAGAAACTTGGTTCCTCCTCAGGTTGAAGAAAAGCAACCTCTACTGCAAGTAAAATTAGCCATAGTGTTTGGTAGGGACGTTGTTTGGCATGGTTTTGGTTTTAAACTCCTCTTATGCAAAATTACCCATCAGCCTTTGCTGCCTACCTAAGGACCTCAGTCAACCCACCCCCTTTGCCAAAAGAAGCCCCAAAACCACTGTAGAACCCCCATGACAGACACACACACGCACACATGCACACACACACACATCCTGCAACAACGTGTGTTAGAGGAAGAAAGGCAAAGCAGCATTCTCACAAATGTTTCTGTTGAAGGGGCAAATTTTCCAGTTGTGTAACTGTATGCCCTATTTGTTCCCAGAATAAACTTTCGTTTATTCCATGCACAGTACTGGCCCAAAATGTTCTCCCGTTAGGAAAGTTTTTAGTTTTCACGGTCAGATTTATACCTGTGTATTCCTCAGAAATTGAATCATTCAGACCAAATCAGTGATTTTTTTTCTTTCTGTTTCTTGTGGTGCTGTCTCCATATGTGTTTGTGCATTTTCTATCTCTCTATCTATCTATAATTATACAACTAGAACTTGGCTTGGAGTGCAATAGCAGTAAACTATTGTTCAAAGATTGCAAATTGCTTGAAGCAGGGAACTGTCTTCTTAATTAGTCTGGAAAACATCACGCACACTTATGGCACTATAGGAATAATAAATAATAATAAAAATAGTTCCTGAAAGTGGGTTCATATTGCCCAAAGGCAAAGGCTGGGCAGCTGTTGGAAAGATGATGGCTCCCAGCAGTAAATATGAGGGGATAAGGTATGAGCTGCAGGAAGGATCTTGTCAAGCTGCAGATTCCTTCCCAATCTGATACCTGACAGTGCATCTACCTCAGGTATATTTACTGGATAGATTTTCCTTGATAGGGTATAAAGTTCACTCTGCTTTTAAATGACAAGGCAAAAAGTGAGAAATAATAAGGTAAGTTCCCAGGCTGAGCCAAGCAGCCTGCTGCAGAAGTGTCCTTGGTCTGACCTTTATAGGCTTCTTTACTTTTTATTTTTCTTTTTTCCTTTTTTTCTTTTTAATTTTTTTTTTTAAGGGAGAAAGAGTGCAGAGGCAATCCAACGAGACTGCTCTTTAGGCCCAGCAATATAGTGACAGCCTTTGGAAACAGCTGTGCAAGGAGACTGACAGATTCATCAGGTACCGTGTGGCCCTACTGCAGGTCTGCCTCACTGAAATTGTTTAAGCTTTTTTACAGCTGCTTAACCTACGGGAGAAAGGGAGGGGGCAGAGAGAGGCTGGGAATTTCGCTATCAGAGGCTGCAATGCTCCGCTCTCCCGTGAGAATACTCCTGGAGTCCGATCTGTTTAGTAATGCAAGAGATAGCCTGCCTATTAAGGCCAAACAAAGGCTATAGAAAAAAAAAATAACCTGCCTGAATACAGCTTATTTGGTGGAATTTACACATTTCTGTAAATGAATTAAATTGCTAGATACTGAAGTGATGTATCTCAGCAAAACCCATTCATTGGAAACCAGCAACAAACATAAACTTAGAGCCAAATCCTGCAGACCTTATTTAGTGATTACTTAGGCAAAGCT
Organism: Porphyrio hochstetteri; assembly: GCA_020800305.1. Classification (NCBI taxonomy): domain Eukaryota; kingdom Metazoa; phylum Chordata; class Aves; order Gruiformes; family Rallidae; genus Porphyrio; species Porphyrio hochstetteri. The sequence goes on along the minus strand of CM036906.1, from coordinate 103,886,217 downwards.
CCCCACAACTTAAATGGAAGTTTTGCTTGAGTAAAAACTGTTATATTTGGATCACCATGAGACAGTAAAGCCCACATCCAAACATATCTTCTTGGGTTCTTTGGTTTTCTGTTTCTGTCTGGAAATATTGTGTGAGCACTTTAGGAGGGAAGAAAAGGAGTTAATTTTATTTTTTTTGAACTGAGGTAAATTACTGTATAGTACCTTGGACCATTCCATCCATCCCTAACAACCTGTGTATTTTAGGTGAATCTCAAAGTCCATGGGTTGAGAGACCAATTTTTCCTTTAGCTTTGGCAATGGCCTGACTTTTGCTTGAAGTAGATTGGAGGAATGGCTGGTTAGGCTCTGAGATGAGCAGAGCAGGAAAGCTTGCTATGAACTTCATTCTGGTCATCTGACGGTACAAGGCTCTGTCACTGACACAAAACAATAATTTTTGACACAAAACAATAATTTTTGACAGCTCGAAGGTATCCATCTCTTGAGGTCTCGTAGACTATTGCCTGTGTTGCCTTTTGCCTATGGGCACAAGACCATGCTCCCTAGATGCAAACTCTTATTAATCTGTGATTTAGAGACAACATAGGTTTGGATTAGATTCAAGCATGAGTTTTACCTGAAGCAAGCATAAGCTGGTCCCACCTGTGTGTCTGCCTGCCTGGGTGAGTTCACAGTTGGTCGCCCAGTGGGCTGCTGTATTGTCCCATGGCCAGGTGGACCTGACAAGAGCCACTCTTCTTGCTTGACCTTTGCAAGGAACTGTGACTGCTGCCATTAACCAAAATTCTGGCAGGCATTCCACCTCAATCCTCTCATGACACATCATTTTCTTTTTTTTTTCCCCTTGGATTTGCATACCTTTACTGTTATTTTTCCCTCATGTACATCTTCTGCCCAATGTTATGGGAACTACAGCACCTTTATGGCAGCTGAAGGTTACCTTTTGGGTCCAAATGCAAGTTCATTTCATGTAGCTCCACAGGAATTAAGATTTAACTCACTGTATTTTTCCTAATATTTTTGACCCACCACAAAGACTTTCAAGGACATGTGTTCATATTCACATTTCACTAGTTTACTCTTTTCCCCATCTATATCTTAACTGCTGCAGCTCCTAAGTACAAGTCAAAAGGAGTGAAAATTGAGGTAGATGAGAGCAAAGCTCAGAACTAACATAAAAAATATGTCCTCTTTCATAAGTCTGTAGTTATTCACCTGGAAAATGTTACCTTAGATCCATCTCTAATCAAAAAATGAAACAGAGAAGGCATTATAGCAGTCAAGATCTAGAAGATGAGAAGTACACTCAAAGAAATAAGAGGTGATTTCAGTATGCAGTACATCCCATGAACAATGTGATTATCCTTGCTGCAAATTATTTTTTACTGTTGTACAAGAAGGGGAATGACTGCCTGAAGATGGAAGCCTGGGACAGAGACAAGAGTTTCTTAAACTCTGGCTTTCACAGTAGGGTAAAAAGTCTTTCACATGTGATTAATCTGTGGCCAATGGTACTTTACCTTTAGGTAAGCAGTGTGTATATATTTGAAAGCAAAGCCACAAAGCTGCAGAACCCCATGACCTCTATGCAAGAGTCTAGAAAAACGCAAGAAATGACATGTAAAAATTCCAACATCTCTTTGAGGCATGTCATTCATTCAAGTTGCTATAGACTGCTGGTTTCAAATGCTAAAATCTAGATCAACAGTAACTGTACTGAGATATAGCTAAAACAGTAATTAATACAGTTATCATGCTTATTATTTTGACTGCAGCCTTTTCTGTATGGAAAACACTAATTGTTTATCTGTGCTTATATTAAGACAGAAAAAAAGGTCTTGTCAATCTCACTGTCATTGTTAAGGAATCATTCCTATAAGCAGTTTCAAAGGAGTATTTTGGGAGGTAAATGCTACCTTGACAATAAATTGATTTTCTTGTATAGTAATAATAGTGGTAATAACAATAATAGTAACAACCCTCTATAGGATAACCTAATTAAAGTCATAAAAGCAATAAATATAACATATTACTTATAAAAAGATCAAGCCAGCTGCCTAACTGGATACTAAGAGCAAGGTATAGGTTTTTACTCTTTTAATACATAGAAATTAATTTATAAAGTAAGTACTCTATTTGAACGAGAGAGGGGCAGACAGATACAGGACACCACCAAGCTAGATTGACAGAGTTCAAAAAGCTAAATCAAGACAAACCAAGATGTTTGACAAATGTGCTGTGAAATTCAGTATATTCAGAGCTCCTTTACTGAAGGGTAAAGAGAAAACATGGCAGCAAAACAGATTTCTTAATCAATATTAGAAATCAGTGCTATGAGTATGACAAAAAGCTAACTACTTGTTACAGTCAGATTATTGTCACCCATTAGTTGAAAAATTAAGAACATAAAATAAGTGTTTGGCCCCTTTGTAATCCTACTGAAACAAAGCCTGTGCCTTCCCCCTGCCCCCAGCCAAATATTACACATTTTACACATGCTTGAATTGGCCCCTCCATATTTTAATGCTTTGTCTTTCAAAAGAGGGAATACAGGTTACATAAGTCTGATTAAACAGCTCTTGTCTTTTATATAGGAATTTATGTACTTTTTGCATTATTTGGCCCTTTAGGCAAAATACCTCACCATTTCTTTAATCCAGATATGGGCTTCCCAACTGAGCTCAGACAACCGAGAATGATTTTTGCAAGATATAACAGCAAATGTGGCCAATTTTGCAACAATCACTAGAGTTTTCCTTCTTCTGTATAAGTGTATAGGCTGGAGTGCCCTGTTGAGTGGTCTCAGAAAGGTCATTGAGGGCAAAGGATGATATAAACAGTCATCTAAAAGCATGGGAAATCAATCATAATTAACACTCAGAGGTACTTCCTGCATACAAAGCCCCCAGAGGGAAAGGTCGTTGGGAGGGATTACTGGACAATGTGCAGATATGGGAGCAAACAGGTTCCCTCAATCCAGGCCTGCCTTTTGGTTTATGAGTTCCTGCCCTCGCTCTCAGTGCCACCCAGTGCTACAGCACCTTGGGATGCTGCAGGGAAGGGCAGGTGGAACACTCCACTGGCAATGACCTGTGCATGCCTTCAGATTCCTTCCACCTCAAAACACATGCTGGATGTTGTGTATGTGCCAAAACAGCCCTGTAACACCCAGTTTTCTTCTTTTACAAAGCCACAGGTGATTTTTTATCAAGATACAATGGATATTAAAGGCTAAATCCACACTTGAAAAGTGTATGGCACTGAGATTCACGCTTAGACTCTGAGACAGGAACAGAAATGGGAAGTAGGATCCTTCATGTCCCAGATACAATCTTGGCTGCAGCACCATGCTCCAGAGGTACCTTACGACCTAGTAGAGGCTGCAGTCCTTTGGAGGACCCCAGGCACACACTAGTGATGGGAGTTCTCATGGATCAATATTGAGTTCTGCAGGAACTCACTTTTAAATTACTATGTAATAAGTCAAAGAGTCAACTACTTGAGTCCCTTCAATGAGATAGGTGTGGGAAATCCCACCTTGCACATTCAAAACGGTTCAGGTATTGGGCAGAACTGTGAAAGCACAATGGATAGGCAGACTTCAGAAAAAAGTTTATGGGTACTTGGCACATAAGCAACTATGAATAGTTGGGCACCTACATTCATTCTCAAAGGCCCTGCCCACCTCTCCCCATACTGCGCAGGCAGCTAGAACTACAATCTACAAAAGTCACCCTGAAGCTAATTGGAAAGTCCAAGGAGAAAGTTGTAGTTTAGAGACAATCTCTGAAGTATTCAGGTACAGAACCTGGGAGGTGTAGGCATTTATTGACCACCTAAATCCACAGTATTGCAACATCTGCAGCAGACACCCAACCCAGCCTTTTCTTAATTCACCTCACTTGTGTAGTGAGTTATTTAATTACAAAAGAAAAAGTCAATACCCCTTCTCTTCTGTCAGACCTGGTCCAGCAAGTATGATACAGACATGTCTTCCTGACTAAGCCCTGTGGTGAAATGCCCATTTTGTGCCCTCTTCTTGGGTCTCACAAGGCAGAGAAACATGCATATACCTAGACCTGTCAAGAGCTAGGCATGCCCAGAAACAGGCCTTCAGCATATGGCATCTGTTTCTGGCATCCCCAAGGTCATATCACAGTTAGACTAGGTGTGAGGAGAAGACTGATTGTGAAATAAGCATTTGTTTACACAAACAGAGCAACCCATATGCCTGAAATCCAAATGTTTGAATACGCGATAGACCTTCATTGCAGAGCATCAATGAAGATTTATTACAGGACCAAAAGCACAGACCTCCTCTATTAGATTAAATCAACAGTTTCCATATAGATTAAACATGAGAGAAAAGTACAGCATAGATAATGCAACAGAGATACTTTTAAAGTTGTAGGCACAGTAGGTCAATTATTTAATGCTTGTTTTACGGAATAAATTCATTGGTTTCTGAAGCTAGACACTTAAACACGGAACATATGATAAATGATGTGCTATTATTACTAGAGAAAGAATTCCTGGGGACTATTGCAGTAGATCCCCACCGTACACTCTGTGATGATGCTACTGTGTCTACTTCATCTTACAGTCCTGACTATTTAAATACTAGTGACCAGTTTGGCAGTAACAGCACCTGAGCACGTACCACTGCTGTAACCCTTAAACTACCCCTTCTCAACTCCATCAGGAGATCAAATCCATCAGGCCTCTTGATCAGGAATTTTGGGCTTTCACCTTCTTTAGTGGAGAAGTAGTGAAGGAAGAAGTTGGAGTATGTCTGTTGCAGAAGAAAATAATAGCTGTGCCAATGGAAAACTGGAGTTTCCTCTTTACGAGACAGTGACTGTGATTGACATTACCTCGCAACTGTGGATTTCTATGGACTATTTCAATGTTCTCAGCCAGAATGGAACAAGGTGTTTTGCTTCAGCAAAATTTACATTGAATATAATTAGTTTTAAATATCGTACAGCAGTAAGGCAGAGTAGTGAACAAGAGTGTTTGACACAACAGATCTAACAGTCTTCACATAACAGTTATCATTCTATATGCTCCTGATTCTGGTGGCACTTTTTCCTATCAGCGTCGTGTGGAATTCAATGATCACACTGAGCGTGTCTCTCAAATGAAGCCGAGCTCAGCTTAGTTTCTGAACAAAAATGCATTTACTATGTAACAAACCCAATGCATGCATAACCAATTTAAATGCAATTTAAATACTATTATGGGGGTGAAGCATAATTAATTTTAAAATCATATTTAAGTGTTTTTTAGTTTGTGATCTCCTGCCTCATTTAACGTGAAGAGAACATCACTAAATCATTTACTTTGCACATAGGGGAGGCTTACTTTCTGCTCAAGTGTTTAGCATTTTTATTCCTTTTTGTTTTGTTTTTTAAACCAGAAGATTTTCCACTGTTGCCGTGATTACATCGTAAACTGTTTAAAAGCCTCTGCTCACAAAAGAATCCTGCAGGAATGCTGAAGCTCTGACTCAATTCAATTTAGCAGCTTTGTCAAATTTCTCCAGCTTGGAACATGATGAAACAAATTAGTGACAAACATTTAGTGCTCTTCTCTTATAAGGCCTATAAACATTTTGGTTTGTACACATAACAGCAAATCTCAGGCATAAATCCAGCCAGTGAGTTTAAAGGGTGAAATTTTCCAGCAGTGAATGGCAACAGATCATGATGCCTGATGGTGTCAGGTATGTGATGATGTAGCATTACAATACAGATATGTAAGTGTAATTAGCAGATGAAAACAAGTGTGGGTTGGAAGGTTACATCTACACAGATGAAGCCTTAACATTCATTTCACTGGCCAGTGGGTACCATACTCAAGCATGTAGCATAGCAACACCCAGTACTTTAGTCCTGATGAAAAGCATGGAAGTGTGCATGCAACTTGCTGTCTAAGCTAGTGTTTGACTATGATGGACTAAAAGCATAAACATTCAGAAGATTTTCTTAGCACAAAATAAGCAGTTTTCTGGTTTGGGTCCTCAGAGTACTCTTTCCCTAAAGTTAAAAAGTATGAGGCAGATTAAAAGACACTGTACATGACCAGCAGTTACTAGGTTTTCTTGTATTGCAGTGCACCTCTCAAAGTTTATCACATATGATGGTTATCATTCAAACATCATAATTTACAATCAGCTAGACAAAATGTTGTAGTACTTTCTCATACTTGGAGAGCACCCACTGGAACTAGGGCCCCACAGGGCACAGACTGTCTCTTTAAGTGCATATATACAGTACAATATAGTGACAGAGGTGGATGCTTGTGCCAACTCTGAACAAGGAACTTCCCAGGTGGGTAAGTTAGTCCAGAAAAAATGCCATTCAAATGCAGCTATATCCAAACTTTTCATTAAATGTGCTATTGTGCATAAAAATATAAACAAAAACCCCACCAATAACTCCCCCACCCAACCAACCAGACAAATCCCCTCTCCCCCTCATTCTTTTCAGAGGATTTCTGTATCACAGCACAGAAGACAAGATTTATCACTTGAAAAATTTTAGAGACAGGGCATTTCTTTTGTTTGTAACACATATCTTACTAGGAATATTAAGGGCAATTCAAAGCTACTGGCTTGAACTGGTAGTACAAGACATCTAAGATCCTCATGTGCAGGCACAAATATCTGCAGATTTGGGCAGACCACTTTCTGCTTGCATATATTGCTTTGTGTGATATATATGCAACACTGAAGAAACCCCTTTGAAAATAGTCAGCAAACATTGACTCTGCTCCAGTTCTATACTTTAGCACATTCCTACTGTCCTCAGTAGAACCTGTTGGGAACCTGCCAGGTTTCCCTCCATAGTATTACTCATAAGCATCCACTATATTCAGTGATCTGTCTTATTTATCCTCTCTCTATAAAACTACACACAAATTAAAAGTGATACAAAGGATTTTAACTTGTACTTTATGCTGCCTTAACCTATGTCTCCACATCTCACTCACTTATTAGGTTTAGACTCAGTACTTTGGTCTAACTGCCAAGGGAAGCCTTGCTGCTGCAGAAAGCAGAGCTGATGATTCATGAGGCACCCCTCTTTCCTCTGAGCAGGTCTGAGTGACAGGACTGCAGGAGTTTGCTATTTTCCAGATGAAATCCAAGTTTAAAGAAGATTCATTCCCAAGGTCTTTGCAGCATGCCTCTGAGTGTTAATCCTGGTGTCCTGGTCAAGCTCCTGCCTGGGTGATTACACTGTGACAGTTGAAATTCTCTCTGTAGTCTCAGTTGGGTAAGTCACTCTTCCAGCTCCTAAGAGTGGCTGTGCAACTGGGAGTGGTGCATTTCATTAGCGTTTAAAATATCCTCCATATTTCCAGACAGCAAGTACTTGGAGAAGGGCAGGATGACCAGAGAAATGGAATAATTGTTCAGAAAGCTATTTTAAGCAGAATATGGAGCACCTTTTCCCTGGGCCTCCATGTTTATTCAGGCTGAGGTTACACATTTGATTGCAATACTGCATGGCTCTATTTAAGAAGTCTGCAGTCACCAACACTACTAGATCCTCATTTCTGCCCACTGGCTTCATGGGGCCACACTGCTGTGTTATATGAAGAACTAGCTCAGGGAATATATGTGCCCCAAAAGAGATGGTTTCCTCTTATGTAGATTGTTAGTTAGTCAAGGATGGAGCCAACAATTCTTCTGACAGAACATCCAGGAAATGTTGTGGCTAATGAGACAGAGAACGCTTAAATCATCCTTGCCACAGGAGAAACACCATGCAACCTAGCCCTAAGCATACCAGTACAGGAAAGAGGGGAGGCTGGTCCTCCAATGAATACATGCGTTAGAAGTCATAGTTTTGCAGAGATGATGAATTTTGATCACCTAGTTGAGCAAAGTAATAAAACATTCACCATTTGAATGCCTCTAGCTGTAGCTTTTAGTGTATGGGTTTTAAAGATAAAATACATCAAGTCAGTCAGTCCATGACACTTGCACTGATTGGAACAGATCAAGTTAGAGTCTCTTCTTGCCTTGATATGGAGCAGTGGCAATGGGAAGCTGTTTTCTCTCCACATGAGTGTAAGGAATCTGGTGGCATATATCATTCAAGAGACAATATGTAACGTAGCTAAATTCATAAATGAATTAATGATATCATGGATGCTCTTGAAATAGTCAGCACTTGTTGCCATTACAGGCCCCGACTGAATTCAGACCATGGAAATCAGAAAAAAACATGTGAACATCCTAGTGGTCTGCACTGTGTCAGTGCCTTGCAGCTGAGCACAATAAACTAACATTTTCATTTGGAAATCTTCATAGGGTTTGGGCCTGTAGGCCATGACTATCTAAAAGATTTTTTTTTTTTGACACCAGATGTCCAAAAAGACAAGGTGTAATTCAAACACAATCATGTATCATTATCATGACAAGCATAATAAACTGTCATCTGTCTCAGTAACTACACTCAGAATTTTATAGCAGCAGAAGTTACCTGCTTTGCAATGGTGCATGTTCTTGGGACACTTATTTGTGAATTTATTACACCTTCCATGCAGTGATATCCTGTCTGGAAGACTGTGTTGGATGTTTATATTTCAAAGCATACTGGCCCCTTTTTGAATGAGATTAGATATTAAATAGTCTGAAGAATTCATTCTGTGCTCATTCTTTTTCAGTTCAAGATGGATTATCAAAACTGATCATATCACAAACACACTCATTAAATGAGTTCTACATTTATGATGCATCATATAAAGCCAGGTCATGATTTAATGTAACTTGTTACATCATAAATTAAGAAGTCAAGGAAAAAATTCCTGAAGGCCAAGGAAGGCATATATTAAAGAAATAGTCTGTAGTGATCTACACACAGAATCCTTTACTGTCCAACAATATACATGAATGTAAGTATAACTGTAAACTAGAAGTGCATGTGGTACTTCAAAAGGGTGGACTGCCAAAGCTGAACACAGCTGTGAGTGAAATGGAGTGGGAAAGGAAAAACAGATATGTCATGATGCAAATTGTTTGATTATGCAACATGGGGCTTTTCAAAACTGCACAATACTGTAATTTTGAAGGAAGTCTGCTTCATTTAAAATCATCCCATCAAAAAAAAAAGAAAAAATAACATCTTAAAGTACACTAGAAATGGGAGGAACGACAGTAAAGAAAGTGAGAAAGTCAAACAGTAATGGCCAAACAGCCTGGAGATCACATTAGACAATAGCTGGTCATAATAGAGATAATTCTGGTTCAGCTGCATGACTGATGGTAAATGTAAATTCTCAGCATAAAACGCAGAGGAAGGGAGAAGTGGAAAATGGTAGGCTTTAAACACAAGCAGGCAAGGGACGTTATGTTTTGGCAGGCCGTTACCAGCATATTCTGCTAAATCCACTTAAAAAGTAGGCTGATCAATTTGAAGGGGTTCAGAAAAGAGTCATAAAAATGACTTAAGGCCTGGAAAATGAATTCAGGCTATTCCACACAGATTTTAAACAAGAAGGGTGGTTAACTAATAAAATATCCATAATCCCTCAGATGCAAGTGGCCCTTTGAATCTTCCATCAACTCAAATTGCAAGCAGGTCCCTAAATTAGTATCAGGTTAATTGCTGGCACAGAAGCTACTTCTGCGATGTGCTGAATACGGATGGATCACCCTTCACAGCCAGCTGGCACACCCAGTACAGGGATATGCAGTGCTCAAGTCAAAATAGACAGGGATGTAATTCAACCACACTGTTACTTTTCTTTCCACAAGTAACCAGTGACATTGGCTTTCGTCACAGAGTAAGGGAAATCTTGTCCTTATTCTTGCTTGCTTAGTAACTGTTTAGGTTTGCTTTCTTTTTTATGGGGTGAGAGAGGGGAATGAGGGGCAAGAGGGGAGTTGTGCATGTGACATTTCTGCTGATTATCTTCCTTGATTCTATCTACATGTGTGGGTTAAACATTCGTGTACACACAATCTCTATAGAGGGAACTGTTTTTGCGTTCCTGCACACCTATTAAAATGCATATGAAAGTGTAGCTTGCACATCTTACATAACAATCTGTTTTACTCTTAGTTGTAAGATGCGAACTCCCAGAAGAAAAGTCTCTGCAAAATTAGAAAGAAATGTCTACTGCTACTGAAATGCATTTTTGTATAAACATATGTTTTCACTCACTGGGATGTAAGAGATCATTTTCAAGCATTAAACTTTGAAAAATAAATCTCAACAAATATAGGGAATTTCTTAAATACGTGCATTTTTCTTAGCATATGAGATAAGTATATTTATGTGGGTAATTATTCAGCAAATACAGATTATATGAATTTCATCAATCAATGTTCTGAAACTTGCAGGTGAAATATTATTCACATCACAAGGAATGTGATATTCCCATATGATTCCTTTCCCCCCCTTTTTTAATCTTTTCTGTATCACAGCCATTGTTTGACAAAACAGATTTTTTTTTGGGGTGGGGGCAAAAGCAGTTAATTATGTAAGAACCGCTTTAAAATTTCCTCCCTTAGTTTTTGTTTCCAAAAAGGGGTAAGAGGAACTGATAGCCTTCTGTTATTTAATCTGCTGTGTGTGAAGGTGCAGAAAATGAAACTTTTGCCCTGTTCTGAGTAATTATTGGCCACCTTGGAGCCCTGTTGAGTCTGGTTACAGTGTGGAATACCCCTTTCTCAGGAAACCCCCGTTCCTCCCTCAAAAGGGGCCACTGACTGAAAATCCCTTCACAGTCTGCTACAAAAGCTTTTCTGCTATTCTTCTTCACAATAATATATATTTTACCCTTCTGAGATGAAAAGACGAAGGGGCTCAAGCTAAGAAAAGTTGACCAGGAGGCTGGTGACAGCAGTCACTTGAGATCCTTTCAGAGATGCTCTCAAGCATAAATATTTAATCTCCTTCGTTCCCCCTAGTGTGAATAATTTTTTTCCCCTTCAAGTATCAAAACAAAGTTATTGAAATGCATATAACCCTGATATTTGATCCATGGCCTCTAAGGGTCAAATACACACTGACCAAGCTCTTAAAGCCTGCAGAACTTTCAGGTGGTCACTTTGCACACACCAGCTCATCAATCAAGTAATAATCAGCAGGACAAATGGGGGAAGATGCTGGTACAGACTACTTAAAAGGCCTGGGCAGCTGGTCCACTTCAAGAGTCCCTTTTATATAGATTCAGCCTTTAGCCCTCCATGTTTTGAAGGGAATTAAATACACTTGTTAGTTTCAATAGTTTACCCCCACATCTGTTTGCATTAGCAAACAAAACTGCTCTTGCTTCAGCATCCCTTTTCTAACATTAAGATCTCTTCTAATTTAAGAAGTGCCCTGAAAACACTTTAGCAATTTCAGTTTTCATTTAAGGCACAACACATGTCCAATTCCCTTGCCCCGTCTTGTCTTGGTAATAACTGATTTGGTAGAAACCGAAGAACACATTTATCCTAAATAACTTACCCATCACAGAAACAGATCATAATAAATCTCATTGAGTTCATTCCTCAAAACAAAAATCATGGGTGTACACAGATCTTGGCTAGTATTTATTTTCTTGGGCTGCTGGTTGGACGTGTTGATGACAAGCTAGTAGCAATTGTGAAATGTTGATCACATCTGTTTATCAAGTAATACACAGTGATTATTCTTAGCTTTGCAATAGAGGAGGATGAATTGGTTGGCAGCACAAAGTATGAAATCATTCTGTCTCTCACCAAGGAACAAGCAAAATTGACAACCTCCTCCACTCCCAGTATGTCATAATTAGAAATTAGAGCTGCATCAAACTGTTCACTACAGCTGTAAACTCTGGCAAAAGAAAAAACCCTCAAAAACTATCTGTCATTTACTTAATAGGCTTCCTATTTACTGTGAGCAAGCTGAAATTAGGGATTGGGTTTTGGAGCAGACAGAGAGCATGATATTTCCAAGACATTTTGGAGGTTAAAAAAATGCTTTAAAGTGTCTCTCTTTCTCTCCTCTTACTATATTTAGAAGTGACATTCAGAAAAGGTTTGAATTCTCAGAATTTAGAAATGAAAACATTGTGGATTGTCCTAATGCTGACAACAACCAATGAATGTGTAACTGAAAAATGGAGTCCAGGAAAAAGTTAAGCATAAATAGAATAGGAAGATTTAAACACCAGATCTAAGAGGAACTTTGGAAATAATTTTCTTTCTGAAATGAAGTTACTACAGTTTGGGTGAGCATTACCTTGTGGGGTTTGTATTTTTTTTTGAAGGAAACCAGAAGGAAATAATAAAAAATAATAATCTGAGTGTTTTCCTTTGAAATGCTATTATCGGGGAAAACAGAGTTAAGCAGATGCCCAATTAAATAAGTAAAAATACAAAGTAATAATGTGAAAATGCAAAGTCAGAAGGCATTCAAGCTGCAGAGCTGCCAACCCAGCTTCTTCGATTGCCATGGGGATCAATCCAGAAATAATAAAACAGTGTGGTCTGAGGTCTGCCTTTTGTTTTGTTTTGTTTTGTTTTCTTTTGTCTTTGAGTTTGGGCCTAGATTTTTCTTTATTATCAATGTACAGACTGTGTTGGTAGAGTCCATAGGTGTGATCTCCCATCTGGAGGTGCTGATATTCCTCACCAAGTACAGGAGGAACAAAATGGCCACTTGTGACGACTGCAGTAGGGGAGACGAATGTGCGCTTACAAGACTGCCAAAAAGGCCTTGATATACATGGGTCTCGTCTCACCTTCGTAAATTAAAGAGTGGCAAAGAAGACTCACATTTTTCCACTGACAGATGTTAATCCTCTCTTAGCACAGCCCTTTGAAAGCTTCTGGCCCAGGTTAAGTAAGGTTGACTCAACCCACCCTTGAAAGACGGCTTAGGACCTGCTATGTGCTAGGGACCTTTCCTAATGGACAGGCTGCGCAGACCCAACGTGCTCTGCAAGCAAAACTAGCTTACTAGTGTGGACATAGGTTGGTCCATACACAGGTCCCATCAATCAATCAAAACATTTTTGTCATTATTTGAGGGCTACTTTTTGATGACTTTTTAAAATTAATTTTTTTGTGGACTTTGTTTTACAGTTTTCAGAGAGAGGCAAGTAGGGAAACCTTAGGCCCCTGAACTTTTTTTATCCATAAATCAGTTAGAAGCATGTTGAATAGCCTATCACCTAAGCTGAGTTACCTCTTTAAGACATACAATGATCTTATTTGCTGTTTATGAATTCAAAATTCATAATTTTGCTTGACCAGAGTAGTTCTGTTGCCAGGAAAAGTGTGTTGGTTAGGATCTGAATGCAAGAAAGAATAAATTAACAGCAGTTATACAACCATGGCAAGATAAATGTTGAAGTAAGTTTGTAAGAGAGTGATTTCTTTAATCCATACATTTCAGCAGAATTAATGAAAATGTAGAGTAAAAAAAATATATGAAAGGTGTGAAGAGTAGGTTATTAAAATTTTCCACAGTGCAAATATTTATTTTCTTTGTAATCAAGCTCTCATGCTCTGTTAATCCCTATGAAAGAAAAGCAAGGCAGAAGCCTAAAGTGAATTTAGTAAAAAGAGTATTAACCTATGTCTGCATTTCCACTGAAGTTACCTGAAGTTTGGCACCAAGAAGTAAAAGTAGTAAGTTTTTTGGCTGGGGCCTATTTTACCTTGTGGAATAGGATAGTTAAGACTTTGCTGAGCCAGTCTAGAGCCATTACCAAGTGATGCCTTGCAAGCTGAATAAGCTACCAGAAAAATATTCCATCATAACTACTAGATGTAACAGGTGACCTTACAGGCACAGGATGAGGTGGCAGACATAAAATTAGTGTCACTGTCAAGCTGTTTGTAATCCAAGCCCTCTGCCTGGGTGCCCAGCTTTGCAAATGGGCACATAATCAAATAGAAAGGAGGCCATGGCAGGGGGTAGGAAAAAGGGTAAATAGACTTCTTTTCCTGTCACTTCTACCCTGGGTCCTCAGGAGCTCCTCTGCTGCCGGCTGACTGGAGAAATAGGAATCCAACATCTGTGCAATGCGAGGCAAAGCTGTACCTGTGCCACTGCTGTGCAAGGCACAGAGCATGCCAACTGCCCAGCTGCTTTATTTCAGGTGAGCCAGGAAAAGCCGTGAAAAAGAGATGAGCCAAAGTGTGATAAGCCAGGTAGCACATGTCCAGGAACGGGATTGTCTTGCTGGGCATTAGCCATGCTGTGTGACATGCCAGGAGGTTGTCATCTGGTCTCTGCTGCTTGGACAAATCTTTCCAGAAACAGGAAACAGTCCATCAGGCTGATTATTTTACCAGAGATTTCATCACTCTGCTAAAAGCTGAAAAGTGCCTCAATACTTACCCTTTTCCAAATCGTGCAACCCAAATTACACAATCTTTTGTGATAACAAAGCAAATTGCAAGAGTGCATATTCACTCATGATACTTCTGTTTGTCTGCTACTATTTGTGATTGAACAAAATATTGTGGGTTCCTGAACATAGTTTAATAAAAAAAAAAATCAGCAGAAAGTACCAATTGTTTTGAATGTTTAGCTAAGGGAATAAAACATGATCCACACATATAAATATCCATAGCAATACTGTTGTGCAAGTTTAGGCCAGGGGAAGCACCAAATTATGTCTAAAATCAGGTGTAGTCCTATTTTCCATGGTATGAGCCATGCATATGCAGTCCTTCCTCTACCCTGTACTATCAAATCACACATTAATATGATTTAGTAATATCTTATCCTCAGCTTCAAACTCCCCATCTATTTTTTAAGTTGTCTCTGGAATGTTTAGTCTTGAGATTTTTGGTGATGCAAAGGGAAATTTGCAGACTATTTACACGATACAGATATTAAATGCAATATTTGTTTGGAGTTTTTTTTAATGACTTCCCAGAAATGTGCATATGGGCTTTTTTTCCTTGTACATTATACTACTCCCATCTCCACTGTCTTTAGGGATGGAGAAGCTTGCTCTGGTGTCAAAAACACCATTGGGGCTACATTTCCTATTGGGCTTTGTTCACTCCGCCCTCTCCGCCCCAACCTCCCAAACTCTAGTAAAATACAATTCAGTGTTTAGGATTTCCCATTCATCCTGATTAAAACAAAGCCAGCAAAGTTTCCCCCACTAAACCCTGTGCCTGTTTTGAAGAGGCAGCAGCCACCGGCTCTGGTTTTGTCGGGGATGAAAAGAGGGCATCGCAGCTGTAAGGCAGCACAGACGTGTGAAATGGGTTTCACACGCTGCTCAGCTACCAGTGGGGTGGCCGTGTATGATTCAGTCTGAGCTAAGTCAAGAAAAGGAAAAGCCTTCAAAGCCACGCCAGCCATCACCTCTTACAAACCCTAAGTACCCCTTTTGACTGCCGTTGCTTTGCTGAAAATAACACATTTAGTCATTTGTCATAATTATAAGAGTCCCGGTGACAAGGAATGCAGGCCCGCCTTTTAGCGCTGCCAGGCCCGTGATAATGCAGCCAGCGGGGGACGGCTGCTGCCAGCAAACCGCGGCCGCCGCGCCAGCCACGCTCCTGCTGAAAGGTCATGCGTGACCTCTGCGAGCAGTTCATCCCAGATGACTGATTGGCTCACGGCAAAACTAATAATTACACAGCTCTTCATTTCCGTTCACCTCCCTAACATGAAATTTATCCTGGCGTGAAGGGCTCAGGCCATGCAGGAGTGAAGTGGTGACCCACAAACCTAGCAAAGCGCCACAGGTGCTATTCAAACCTTCTTGGCCCCATCCCCCCCTCCACCCCCATCCTCCTTAACTTCTTGCTCTCTGCAGGTGTTTCCCAAAAACAAATGAACAATGTATTCATCTGCCATATATATTACTTCAATATTTTAATTTTGAATTTCCAAGTCTAATCTGCGAAACCACCGATATTAAGCTGTTTGCCTTCTCAGTGTGCATGTGTTTGTGTTATAGCACATTTCCGTGGCTCACAAGTCTCTAGTTTTGTTAGAAATATTAATTTAAACACCTGTTTAATAAGAACAAAAATATACTTCACACACATACACACACACCCCCCCGTTAACTAAGGTACTCAAGGTTTTTGTGCTACAAATATTGCTTTTTTCACACATGGAAAAGACCTTCTGCCTCCTGTGTGAATGCAGGCTGCTGCAGGGATTGCTGCACCTCTCAGAAAACCTCAGCAGGAAAACATGCCTGATGCACACACCACATAAATATGGGGAGGGGCATTTCAAGGCAGTAGAAGCTGAAACTTTCTGCTGAAGGAAAGTGTGTAAAGAGTTATCTGGTAACTTGGAGCATTCCCTAGATGCCCATGGAAGTAGTGAAAGAAGGGAAGGGAAATAGTTGGAATTTCTACGTTTCCTAAGCCAGCCAGCAAACAAGCACTTATCAGCAGAGGCTTTGTTTGTAAATGAAGTACCTGTGAACATCCTGAAGGTGCGCTTGGGGGAGGTGACACAGAGGAAAAAATTATGTACACATGAATATACACACACATGTGGACGGGGACACACACACACATGGAGTCAGTTCTAAACCAGGACTTCGAGACATGGTCAGCATATGCTGAAATGCCTTGAGACCTGCTTTCTTTAAGCTGATGTGCCTTAATCTCTTAAAGACTGCAACAAACTTGTTGCCAGGGTGCCACACTCTGCACCCTACATACTAAGATACAGGAAAAAGGTGTAGATCTAAACTAATGAAGAAAAGTGTTCTAGCAAACCCTTTCTTTGTTTTTCTGGGATACAGTTTACATGTGCCTTAGCATGAAAAGTCCTCTGGACAGCTGCACACTTCTGACAGCCTAACATTTCTTAGTAATCATTACTTCTTAGTAATCACTTCTGATCAGTAAACTGGAAATACCACATTTGAATCTTTTTTTGAATCATTATCATTTGAATCTTTCTTATTTACCAAGTAAGGAAAAGTCTCTGATGTTTACTTTCTTGCTGGGGAGAACTCTTCCGATTCTACTTACAAATCTTCAGTTAGTGAAATTTGGTTGGTAATAATCTAGCAATGTTCGGCATTTTCTGTGAACAGTCAGAAAAATTATCCTTCTTGTGAAACAGGTTACCATTTCAGACTTACAAACCGTGTTATCAAAAACGTGGTGGGTAAATCCTTATGGTTTTACTTGCTTTTCTGGGAAGCCTATTTCTATATCTAAAGTAGCATCCATAAAATGTCTGAGGTCAAGACCCCAAGATTTTGTCAAACGCTAGGAATATCTCATAAGATGTTACCAGACAAGCAGTGTTAAATGAGAAGAAACACGAAAAGAGTGAAGAATGACCTCAGTCTTTGTCCACTATAGCAAAAATGCTCAGACTGTCAGAGAATCCAGCTTTACCCTTTGAATTTTCTTTCTGTTTTGCTGATTGTACTGCTTGTAGCTCATCCACAGTGAATAAAACTTTCTTTTCATTTAGAAAGAGGTCTTGCGTTCTATTTTTACTGCAAGGAAAACAACAGATTTCCCCTCCCCCCAGCAAAAACCAGTGCAGGGACCCAGTCCCTGGCAGCTGCTGCTGACTTTAAGCACCATATATAAGGTATTAAACCACCCACTTTATGTCCTAATAACATTAACAGTCTCACATGAACCAGGACATTCAGAGTTAAAGCTGAAATTCTCTCCTTAAGTCACCACATTGTGTCTAGGTACAGTATTGCAGCACTTAATCAGGGGGCCTCAGAGCAGTGGGGGGTTCATACCATATGTGCTATAATACCTAAGCACAGCGGGGTGAGTTAAGGACAGAGTTTTAGACTTAACTCTGAATTTCTTAGGTTCTGCCAGTCCCATGCTTAATGTTTTTGAAAAAAAAAAAAATTGCATTATGTGTGTCTGGAGACTTACTTTCCTCTTAAAAAAAAAAAAGGAAAAAAGAAAAGATGTTGTGGGGGTGGTGGACAAATGAGGATGATTTCTCAAGAAAAGATGAAAGTAGGTATCCAACGCCAAGCATCTACAGTGTAAGCATGGACATGTTGATATTCTACAAACATTTATACAACTTTCAAACACATTAAGTTAATCCAGATGACTGTTACAAAGCTATATTAAAAATACTGTCTCAACATTAACTTTATAGTTTTTAAGCTATTTACTCAAATGATACTGTGTTTGATTTTCTTAGCATCTTCCAGGCCCCAGCCTAGAATTTGGTGAGCACTGCAAAATAAACTCTGATGAGATACTTAGATTTTTAAAATCAATACTATTTGTGCTAGATTTGTGCTTCTTCTTGGCAACCCTACAAGCAAATATGTATTTGCTATGTATTAAGGTTCAGATACAAAATTGATCCTCACAGAAACACTATAAAACAGTCTGCAAGAAGGTGAGGAGACTAAATTTGCCAGCTGCCTGGCCAGGGCAACTCTGCAGATTTCCTAATGGTATTAAGGGAAGACAGAAAAATAGACCCTTTAATTCATCCTAACATAACAGAAGATAAAAAATACATAAATATACAACAACTACACATCCTCAAGTCTAGAAACCACTAACAGAAGTTGAACCAAAATTTTACAACTAGTGTTAGTTTCTGGGAACAACACTTCTACAAGATAAACATTGTGTATGGTTAAGGTAATTTTTTTTTGTTTGCTAAACAGTTCTAGGTCTTATCTAGGTATCTACTATTCCTACAGCAAAGTGGCAAAGCCAAATTACACCGTACATACTACTTACGCTCTCCTCAAAAGAAATTCCCTGGCCCGTGAGTCATGATCCCTTTCCACAAATAGTAATTTGCTAGAATTACTTATTATTGTTGCATCATCTGCAAGTGAAATTGAACAGAAAATGAACACCATCCAAGCAGTGTTGTCCTTCTCTCACTAAGGCAAGCTTGGTGTCAAGCCTAATACGTTGTACCTTGGGCAAACAACTATCATCTCACCTGATGATTTTTAATGTGGGAAACCAGCAAGGTCTAGAGGGAATGTTTGAGACAGAAACGTTAAACACACCCTCAAGAACAAGCCCCAGTGAAAATACAAGTTCACCTCTTCAGAGAAAAGCTCATTAAAAACTAGCAGATCTCAGTGGTTTTATTGCAAACCAATCAACCTGAACCTGTAAAGGAGTCTGACCTCACCCAGATTCATGGGTCTTCTATTTTTGACTTTACCTGCTAGTGATAAGAATTGATTCCAAAGGTTCTAAAATTAGCTCTGTGCATCAAAGGATGGTTATAGCATGTCTTGGCAATGTTGCAGTTTTACACATTGTGCTGTTCTGTGTGTGTTCTCTAATTGGAAAAGTGTAACCCTTAAATCCAGGAATTGGTGACTGAGTTAACTTTCCTCCTGGAGGAGTGCTTGGAAATTGACTTCCTTATAAGCGAGGTTGTTTCCCTGGGATGCAGGTGGAAACTGGAGTGTAGTTCTCATAAAGTTAACAAGGTCACTTTGCCGGGCTCAGGCCTCATGTAATTTAAGTCACCTATTGCCGGGGAAGGTAGCTAACATTCTCTGCCACTACAGATCAGCCCTCCAAACCCACAGCAGTGATCTTTTGCAGTTTTAACCTGCCAAAAATGAATGATTTAGAAATATCCCTAATAATCAGAACAGGATTTGGAAAAAAAAAACCCAACAAAACCAAACCTAAATTATTGTGCAGCAGTAAAATAAAATGAATATGTATGCTAGGAAGTAGTTCTATGCTTATCCATTTAAGTGTTTTGTACTGGAAGTTCTAAACACATTCACAGTAACATCAATATGGGCAGGCAGCACCAAAACCATAGACATCACACTAAGTTTCTAATCCAGAAAGAAGGCACCCCCATGTCTTGTTTTTATCTTTAACACCTTTTAGCTTCTTTTCCTCACACACCTACCCTCCCTGCTTTTAGACTGGAAGAAACTGTGAAGTGGTAAAAGGAGTTTGTGCTCATAAAGGTTTGATGACTTGACCATCTGGCTGGGAACGCTCATAAAGGAAGCCCTGCAGAGGTTAAGGAGGTCAGACACTACACAAGCTGGGGCTGAGGTGGGTCCCGGAGCTCCTCTGACTGGCACCCAAATTCTGTTCAACTGGTTGAAAGGTGCTCTCGACAACTTCCAAAGAAAAGTGTCCCTGTGAATTGCTGATAAACATCACTTCTTTCTCTGCTCACTTTCATAATTGTATGCAAGCATAAAGGAAATGTTGCTACCCATATGCCATTGTAATCGCTTCCATCCTATCCCAGTGCTCAGCTCATTAACAAGTGACCTGAAGGCAGGGGAAAAAAACCACAACTTTTGTACAATGGAGCCTTGCTGTTTAGCGACTGTAAAAGTAAACAGACCTGGTTCACTTAAAAAAGAAAAAAAGAAAAGAAAAAAAAAGAAGTGAAAATATAAACATGTTCTCTTAAACACTTCAAACTACCTGATTTTAAAAATTAGTTACATGACAGGTATCTGGGTAATATGTTCTTGCATTTGCAAATTATTTTTCCCCCTCTAGAAATGTTGCCCAGAGCCACAACTACTTACACCACAATTCCATGCTATATGCTCCAAAAGTATATACTTAAAACCTTTACACACAAAGTTACAGTCTTCTGCAGTACTGATTGCCCTGGCAGTAGATAAGTGCTCAGCATCAGGTTTATGAATTGCAGGCTTCATTAGTCTTAAAATGGTAACAAAGGAAGATGCGTCCTAAAAAGTGTCATCCTTCATCTGAGAGGGTAGTGCCTGACACATTAGGAATCTATATGCTCAATTAACCACTGGCAGGCTCATTTTTTCTGTGCCTCTCACTCAGCTTCTCCTACCACCCTTTCTACTAACCACTCCACCCTTCCTTCTGAATCCTTCCTCCCTTGCATTGATAGCCCTGACTATATGCAAACACAATTACAGAGTGGCTTGAGGGATTACTTTTGGCTGCTACTTGTTCTCTCTCTACCAATTTCTGGTAAATAGCCAAAGAATCTTAAGGCTGTGTTTTGCTTTTGATTAATAAAAGTGAATAATATGTTCAGATCTTTGCCATTAAAAGTTTGTTCACAAGTTCAAAATCTATCTTGGAAATTAACATTTTTTGGTGGTTAAACTGTAATTTGTATTTATAACTCTTGGGATCAATAACACTTTCTGAGGAAGCAAAGGCATGAATACTTCTTTTCCACAAAAAATATTATTTTTGTCAATCTGAGATCAGTTTGTGAATCCAACATTTGAATCTGTCTAGGATTTTTTTTCCTTTGTATTATTTAAATATATTCCTAATTATTTGGGCAGCCTTACAGAAACACTTTCAGCAATCACAACTTTGGTTGGGAGGAATAAACACAGGAAAAAAATCCCCCCAAAACAACAACAAAATAAGAGAGAAAGTTAACAGGTAGGAAACACAGCCAATCAGAACAGAAAGCCTGTGTCCTAAATGGTTAATCCTCCATAACTATTAGCATACACATGATTAACTGTATAGTAGACCTGATTAAGTGTGTCTGTACATTATGCTAATTGCGGCATGCTGATTGGCTGACCTGATTAATGGTACACCAGACTTGGTGCAATGATGGAAGGATGAGGTGCCGGTCTCACAGCCTCTCTGCAAAGAAAGCAGGGGAAAATAAGAGAGCACTGTGCACCAGTGTACAGTGTGCAGCTTTGCTGCAACATGCAGCAAAGAAAGGGGACAAGAGAGAGAGAGGTTATACAACTTGTGCCTGAAAACCAAGTTTGAGAGACAAAGTTTAAGAGAATTAAATTGCTTTTACAGTTTTGTTTCCTAAAATTTAAGCCTGTCTTTTAATTTTGTGTGCAGGTCAGACATTTACTTATTCTAAAGTTAGTTTGTGCTTCTCTCTGTCTATCTCCTAGCACCTGTATGCATGGGACACCTACCACAGGAAAATATAAGCACTCTGCACTAACTGTCTTTAAAAATCTTTCAAATCCCCTACATTATCACCAGTCTTTCACTTCTATATCTTGCAGAATGCACAGAATATGTAATTTTCAACCATACTTTTAAAGCAACTCATTTCAGCTAGCTTTTAAAGACTGATTCAAAGTACTTCTGAAGTCTACAGAGGATATAAAATCTCCAGAGGAGACTTCTGTGGTGGATTTGGGACTGGGTGGTTAAATGCTCTAAAGATAACTGCCTGAAAATGCAATACATTGATGCCCCCACCCTGTCTGCCTGTAAAAACAGATGATGCATATTTAGCTATACACTCCTGCCTGTTATTGAGTTATTGACACTAAAAGTCAGCAGCCTTATTAAGCTGAAAGGTCTTGCTAAACGGCTTCAATAGAAGCCTAATGTTAGACAAAGAAGTTAAAACAGGCCCATTCCTTGTATCTTTCTCCCTCAAACACACCCAGATCTGTGTATTAGGTAGGCATCCAGCATCTAAAAAAGGAAAATTACACATGCAGATCAGTGTAAAAATATGAAGTGTCTAGAAAGTCTGTATGATACTGATACACACCATCTGTTCTAGGTCAGGTACGTAAACATTTTTAGCCATGTACATTTATCCAGAGCAACTTAAGGGGATTAAACCTCTGGCCTTTAAAGTGATGAATAGCTTTTCTTGAGTTACTTGAATGAGGTATTCACATGAGGTCAATCTAGTTATAATGGATCAAATTTACCCTGTGTTCACATCAGCTACTGTTGGCATAAGTTTGGTCTGTGGCAGTAAGTCTGGAATCTGCTCCTATAAACTGAGGTTCCCACAGGCACCCAAGGAATCAGAACCTGGCTGTGCTTGGACTGGGGCATTGTACCGATCTGGTAGAGAGTTGTGAGCCAGTACAGAAGACTTGGGCTGTTAATGCACTTCTTGCCCTTCTTTGGGTGAATTTTTTCACAGTCCTTAACTTGAGACCTGTGGAAACCTATGTTCACTGAACACTGCCGCTATCAGTGTGAAAGATTGACTCAGCCCCTTGGTTTTCTCTCATGTCTGTAAGCAGCAGATTTACACAAAGAGAGAATCCAAAACACCAACAACATGCATAGCAATGATACTGGTGAGGCATTTTTAATTGGTGAAATTTGATTAAGTGAAACTGTTATTCTTAATTACTTATTTCTGGCAATGAATTATTATGTCTGGAATGATTCAAGGGATATTTGTTTTCCCTAGTAGTAATAGGTTCCTACGTGCTTGGGCTACCCATCTAATACATCGGAATAGTAACTATCTCAGATGAATTGTTAAAAAAAATCCATACACTGAGTACAGAGTTGCCAACAAGCCAGCCAACGTGACATGCTGCAGAAGAAGGTATGCCTTGAACAGTTCTTCCTGGCAAGCAGAGATCGAACTTCGGTGGAAGCCCCTTTTTTCCTTCCTGTGGTCTGTAACCCATAATCTTCAATTAGAGGTAGCTGCCTACATCTGCTGCTTGTACAAAACAAACTCATTCTTTTACAGCGTGGTGGTGATGGAAGTGTGGTGGTAGCATCGTTTTCACTTTCATGTGTAACTGATCCTTTAAAAAACTGAAAATCAAATGGAATGTCTTTAAATAGTATTGTTTAAACCACAGATGTTTATTAAGGGTTGGGTGAGCAGCAAACTGGGGCCGGAGTGGGGGAAGGTAATTCTCTTCCTCTTTCACAAGTATTTCTCTACTTATGCATTTCCCCTTCTATTGTTTCATTAAAGTGTCATCTCAGTTAAATATTCTGACATATGACATACCTCATGTGCCTGTGGTCAGAACTTCTCACCTAGAAGAAGACACAGGTTTGACTCCTACCGAAGCCTGAGAAGCTTAAAGAGCACATCTTTCACATCTGCAAGGTGAAATATTTTATGGAGAAATAAAAAGGAGTATCTTTCCCTTGAGTGCTATGTGACTACACAGCAGTCAGGTGTTTTCTTCTAGGAAAGAGACAACTTTTTTTTCTGGGTCCACTTTTGTACATTGTCAAATGACTGCTTGGCCTTAAGGTGCAAGCCGGGCACTCAGGTTGTCACCACACTTGAACTCCAGGCAAGAGGAAATCTCTAAGCACCTTGTGAGTCCAGATGTCTCCTGGCTGAGCAGTACCTTAGAATCTGGGACCTACAAATTCAGATGTGCAAAATCACTGCCCCTTTCTAGTAACAAAAAGCAGCAAACAAAAATATAAATTTGTATTTCTAAGGAATTCTTTTTGCAGTGGCAGGGAAAATCACAACTTAATTTAACTTCATACTAGATAAAGTTACCTTTACCAGCGTATTGAGCCTATCAGGGCATGCTGTCAGTAAAATTCCTGTGAATTCCAGCTTCTGCTAAGTGCTAATGTCTTGTAAAAATATTTAGGTGAATTAGTAGAAATATTTCATAAACATCTACTGAACTTAAGAAAACATTATTTTTTAGGATAAGATCCAAAGAGATGAAAATTCTGTTCCTCTTTCAGTTTCTTGATAAAAAGGCATTAACAGTTTGTGACCCTGTCACTTGTCAGATACGGGTGAAAAAGTGATACTTTTCAGTGTGATTTTTTTAAAGGATAGAGTTGATTTATGTCAAGAAAAGCAGCAAATTACTCAGTGTGCCTCAGATATTTCTCTGCTTCTGGTTACAGAAGTTAAACCATCATTTGTGGTTGTACTCAATGATCTTAAAAGTCTCTTCCAACCTAAGTAATTCTACGATTCTATGATCTCCACTGAGATTTGTGGCATAGAACATGTATAGCTTCATTTTGAATGTGGTATTCTGTTGATTAACACAGAGAGAGAGTTCATGAGAACAGCATATGATTATGATTTACCTTTATCAAAAGTTTCTACAAAGTGGCCAATGCTTTCACTGTGTGACTCATATTTTTTGCATGTGTTCAAGGGGAAGCACTGCTTTGAAGCTACACTGCAAGTACAATAGATGCAGGTATGAGCTAAGGGTTTGCGGATAGTCATTTACTAAAGAAAAGTCTCCCTTTCTTTACTTGAAAAGTCACAAGGAGGTTATTAGTTTGCAAAATATACTAATTTACTGCTCTTAGTTCTTGAATAATTAGTTTTTCAAAATCTTTATTTTGTGGTTTAATACCAAATATTAAAATTTTAGCTGAGTCCTGTAAGTGGCTAGGTTCTCTTCACAGTTCCCACCCAAACTGTGAGGTGTTAGAACTGAGCAATGCCTGTGAAATAAAAAAAAAGGTTGGGACAGAAATTCAATATGAAGTAACCTGGATTTGGTGTCCTGGCCAGAGGCAAAGGAAGCTGACCAGCTTGCTGGGGAAGATCAAGAAGACAACACGCTAGCTAGCGGAGAATATGCCTAAGCATAGCTTTGGTTGCATTGGGATAACTGCTGTCAATAGTTTAATTTTGTATACATTTTTAAATAAAGAGTTAAAACACTTGATAACATATATTCTGAAGGGAAAACAGAGTTTGCTGAAGTACAGAATATATAGTGTAGGAGTATAGAAGGGGTGGTTCAGGAGTCCCTAAAATTCTAGTTACTTTCTCCTAATAATATGAACTCATCCAGTCTGTGAACAGATCTGAAAGATTTGATCATAAAGAAGAATTTATGTGAAAAAAAGGGAGAACAGTTGCATTGGCACTAATCCAGGATAATTTTACTGCCACCAGTAGAGTCACTCTGGAAACGCCAGACAGAACAGAGAGCTGAGCTTCTTGATATAGTGTAAGAGGAGCCTGAACAGAAGCTTTTGTGATAGCCTTCAAGATTGAAATATGTTGCCACCTATAATCACCTACTTTTTGGTCTGCAAAAGGCCAAGGATAGGTATGCCGTTTGCTTTGCAACTTACACACCTAACTGTCTGACGTGAAAAAGTCCCCCATTTCACCCCGCCAGCATCCTTACCCTTCCTCTCCCATGTGTGCCATAGCAGCAGAACAGCTGTTCATCTCCTTTCATCTGGGATTCTGCTTTTGTTTAGCCTTGACGACCACAAATCACATCACTACAATGGACATTCTCATTGTACTAAAGACTGATGGAAAAACAGATCCACTTCAAGACTCCCATTCAGAAACCCCGGAGAAGGAAGTGGAGACTAGAGCTTTCCTGTTTCCTAGCCCAGATTCTTTTCTAGCCTGTAATCCATTTTTTTGCTTGTACCTGACAAGGTGCTGCATTGAAAGTGAAGCCCATGTGGTGGCTGTCAGTCAAGGCTAACGTGCTATACAGGATAAAGGGAGAAGGCAGGTGGTGCTGGAGGTGTAAAAGCAGAAGCTGCAGCTATTGAAACTGTCTCTGTACTAATTGGCAGGAAAAGGGCACTGATAGGCATGGATTGTCAAGATGGCTCCTCTGACCCTTCTGCTTAATCCAAAAGAGTAATTAATGAGTGTGTTATGATTAGCACTGCAGTAAACTCTTCACTAGACAAATACTTTAAAGCTCTCAGGCTTTAGCTCACCAGCTGAT
The DNA here is from genome assembly GCA_020800305.1 of Porphyrio hochstetteri. NCBI lineage: Eukaryota > Metazoa > Chordata > Aves > Gruiformes > Rallidae > Porphyrio > Porphyrio hochstetteri. The sequence goes on along the minus strand of CM036906.1, from coordinate 103,859,853 downwards.
TGCCATTTGGCTAGCAGATTTGTTTCCCTCTGAGAGGCTGAACACACCCATTAGTTGTGCAGGGGGAGAATACAGCTAAAAAGCAAAAATAGGAAATCCTACCAAAAATAACACCACCATGAAAGTAGGAAAGCACATTCTCTCAGCAGAGCTGGCAAAACAAGTTATATTATATAGAGTTGTTGTATATCAGTAGCAGTTAGCAGCTGATGAAATGAAGGAGGAATTGTGTACTGAGCATCAAAAATTGTACAACATATACCTAAAGGATTCTGTTCTTTCTCCGAACGAATCAGTAAACCAGGAGACAGGAGATATTAGCTCCTCTTTTTTTTACTGGAATGTATCAGATGGATTTGTAATGGCAAGATGTATGTATCCAACACCTTTACTGCCAGCTCTGCGAAAAATACCAGCAGCCTGAAGATGAAGCAATACCTAATTTAATTAGGATTCCCTGTTAACTTGTGGCTGCTGAGATTCTGCAAGAGAGACTTGAGCATTTGCATTTGGTTCAGGGAGCAGGATGTTCTCCTCTGCTTTCTCAGTTTAGTGTCAGCTGAAGGTGATGGGACATAGAAGTTACAGGACAGTCAGTGTGGAAGACCAGATGCTCTTACTTCAGACCTTTGACTTTGAGAAAAACAGTACTGAGCCAACTTGCTTATGAAAGAGAGAAGGTGCACAGAAATCCTAGCAGCCTACCAGCCCATCGCATTTAGGCAGAGATCCACCAGTGGGAAAAACAGGAGAAGGAAGTGTGCGCCACGCAGATTTCAGACTGACACCTGTGTGAAAGGGACAAAAAAGGACCAGTTTCTGTCTCCACTCTTGCCAGTCAGTCACTTTTGGTCAACTCTGGATTTTGCAAACTGGAAAAGGAAGAATAGAATAGAATAGAATAGAATAGAATAGAAAAAATAAAATAAAGTCACATTTCAGGCTTCTCCAGGCAAGCCTACTCTATTTCACATGCTAATTATAGAGATTATAAAGAAGGGAGACATATGATTGCCACCTATATGTGCCACTGCCCTTAAAAAAATGTAAAGGACAATTAACAACAGATTAGCTCCATGTCCTAGTTTGCCATGTGAGGATGATCGCTGACCTTCTCATTTCATCCTCATTAGCGTCTCAGGCCAACAGACCCATTGCTCTTTAATCATCACCCATCATCCTTTGCTTCAACACATGGAAACAAATGATGTGTTGCCAGGAAGGTCAGGGGTCAAATATGAGTTTTGTTGTTGCTGGAGTGCAAACTAGAGGCAATGGGGTCAACTTTGGGGCAAATCTTTGCGGCAGTCTGTTTGAGAAGAGAAACTATTTTGAATGCATGAAGCATGACACCCACTGTGTTTTTGTTTTCTCCTTGCAGCTGGAATTTACTCAAAGATACATTTTTAAAAATTTTCTGTTTTTTTAGTGGCACGCAAAAACACACATGGAGAAACAAGTGGTGATTTGCTTTCTTTTTGAGAATGAAAGGGTAAATTGCAAAGGGATGGGATAAGTGCATCCAGTATGTCACATGGATTTTTTTTTCCCTTTCAAAGCTGCATGTTGTTCATAAAGTTATGAATGCTGGAAGCTTTTCAGGCTGCATCTCTTCATGCTGCTGCTACTCCAGTGCTGCTTTCCAATTTGCCATGGATAGCCTCTGAAGACTGACAGGGCTGAAGGCACCCAGTGCCAGTGTAAATGAGCCCCATTCATTTCTTGCCATGGGCATATGGCATGTCATTGTCCTCGGCCACCGAGGCAGAAGTGATGCAATTTGTTGGCATGTCCTGTCACAGCACAAACTATCTATCCCACTGAGCCCCTAGAAAACAACAGAAGCCAGAAAAGGGCAGCCAAAAACTTCACAGCTTTATCACAAGAACACACATGCACACATCACCCTGGTAAAAAAAAAAAAAAAAAAAAAAAAAAGGAAGGAAAAAAAAGAATCCCTGTCCTTTTACGGACCTCTGTGGGATTTATATTTTTTTTCATTTCTTTAGGCTCTCAAAAGTTGTTGTCCAAACCAGCACAAAGCTGATCCTTTTCTTGTCTCCCATGCATGAATGAGAATTAGGCCTTTTATTTCTTCTAATTTTAAAATCTAACTTCAGCCCAAGACCACTGAAGTGAAAAAGTTCAGGATGTTTTCTGTGTGTGCGTTTAGTGAGGAGTCATAAGTTAAAAAGGTGGTCAAATACAATTCCTTCAAATTGGAGATACGGTACTGAGAAACTATTAAATAAAATCACATCCCATGGCTGAGAAAAAGCAAACTTGTTTGTTCCATTTTTGAATTAACTTAAAACTTGGAGTGGTTCAGAATTCATAGCAGAACTTCAGGATTACTTAATGTTCCAGTTAAGTGAGACTGAAGCGGAATTGCGGGGGGGGGCGGGGAGCAGAATCCAGGCACAATACAAAGAAACAATAGAGAAAAAGCTGAGCACAGAGAAATTCAAATGTGGGGAAGAAAGAGAGGGAGAGAGGTAAGAAAAAAGCAGTGGGTGGAGGGGTGATGAGAGAGCTTCCCAGTAAGAACAAAACAGTAGAACTTACTCTGTCCTCATTTGCACCTGGCAAGCACAGTTGTCAAATGCTGCTCTGAAAGCAAGGACACCCGAAAAAAAAAAGAAAAATTGAATAAAGCCAGAAGCACTGCAATGTTGAGATGGTTTAGATCAAAATACAGCAAGCATTGGATGCATCTTCCTGTCCAAAAGCCAGCCACCTGTGCCAGTCCCGTTTGCTGGAGAGAATTCCATGCTTGGTGTCTAATCTAGTATTTCCTACAGTGAGAAAAATATGTTTTTCATTTAAGTCTGCCTTGAAGAAAATGTTGGTTTAAATTATAGAGAAAAAAAAAGTTTTGACATTGAACAAGTTGTGTGAAACTCCTGACTAGTCTGAGGTTCTTCCAAAAGCCTAGCATGTTTCTGGATGCTGCTACATGTATTTTGCATTTATAAGGTTTACAGCCTATTTTTGCCCTTCAGTAATAAGCTGTGCTGCAAATAAGTTGTGTGCAATAAGTAGTGCTGCAAATCAGATAATTAGAGGTGACTGTGATCAGATTTCCACTGTAAATTAAGTATGTGATAGAATGAGAGTGTGAGTTTTACAAGGGCAAATTTGTACCCATAAAATAAATTCAGATATACTACAGTGTAGTGAGAGTTGGGTCCAAGGTGAAAAGTTCAAACCCAGATCCAAGCTTTCTCCAAAGTTTGTGGTATGCAATATTCAATTCTATCATTTTGATTTGAGCCCATTTCTAATTATATTACTGGGTTTCTATAAACCAAATCATATGCAACATTTAAGCTGGGATGTTCAGGCTGGTTAGATTTAGAAAACAAACCCATGTTAGATGTCAGAACTAATTTTTGTAGAGACAAAAGTATTATGTTCCATATGGTTCACATTTCTGAGCATAGACTTTTTTGCACTATCTAGGCCAAACGTAAGCCTGTGTGACATACATAATTACATGGGCTGTGATTATTCTGATTTCTATTTAACTGAATATCTATGATACAGTGATTTCTCGGGTTTATTTGGCAATACCAAGAGAGTTGTGGAACTTGTTACTGTCTCCTTTCAGAAATGGAAGAAAAAAATCTTTCTTCTCAACTCTTACTCTTTGAGATTTCAGTCTGAGATGACACCACCAGCGTGCAGCTGATGGATTTAACAGTTTATACATCTGCTCAGGCAAATACCCGGTTGGTAAGTATTTTTGCCCCGAGTTTCCTTCTGAAAATGCACACTCCTAATAGACTGAAAGCTCTCATGCCCAAAGGTGACATTTTCCATCACTGGCCAGTGTGATAAACAGAGGACTTCTGTTTTCAAAAGATGAATATACATTAGATCCAGTGAAAATACATTTATAGAAAGCTTCCTGCACCCTCATATGAATTGCATACAAGAAAAAAAGATTATGTTACTGGCCACATGGCAACTGAACAAAGACCATTAGAAAAAGGATAGATTTTGTCACTGCAGAGACAGAAGTGTCTAACTCAAAGATGTATAACTAAAAAAACTGGCAGGAGTGAGGTGGCCATGTCTATTTGTCCAAGATATTGACCATTACTACTACAAATTATTTTGAACAAAGCCTGCAGTGTCACGTGTGCAGAGCCATGAAAGAAAACAGAAAGCCTCTTTTTTAAAGGTACACCTAAAATATTTTAAAACTATTTAATTCTAGTAATAACGAACTGAACACAACACATTTTCTCCATTTTAGTGACCAGCTGGGGCTTATAGGCCACATCTGCACCTCAGGTCATTGATCCTTTCCCAGCTGGCTAGTAATCTAGAGGAGGTGTTCCTGTGCAGAAGTCATTATACATCAATTATTGTTCACTGGGTAACGTAATGGGGAGAAAAGCCAAGTAAAAGGTGGGTAGGTGAAAGTAGTAAGAACACATAAAGCAATGACAGGGAGTCAGCATAGCATCTGCAAAGACCAGACTCAGAAGTTTATCTTTCTTGATCTACTTGAAAGATCTACTGATGAAGAAGGAATAAGATTACAATCAGGGTTTAGTAGTTCTCTTTTATCATGGTTGTGAGAGGTAAAGGCACTGCTTAGTGATGTGTGGCTTCTCTCCTAGAGCTAAGATTACCAGATTAAAAGGGGATTTGAAATATAGGTAGGAAAAATGTGAACAAAATTTTAAGAACAGGTTTTATCAGAAGGCAAAAAATCTCCCAGCTGCCACAGCCACCAGTTTGGGGGAAGCCCATCTTATTTTAATAGCAGAGTGAAAGCATCTAGTTGGGTTCTTTACCGAGAGGGTGGTTGGGCACTGGAACAGGCTCCCCAGGGAAGTGGTCACAACACTGAGCTTGACTGAGCTCAAGAAGTGTCAGGATGATGCGCTCAGTCACACGCTCTGACCGGGCTGGCCCTGTATGGAGCCAGGAGTTGGACTCGATGATAATTATGGGTCCCTTACAGCTTAGGGTATTCTGTGATTCTAGTTCAACTGGGTACTAACAGTGGCAAATCAGAGGAAAAACATAAAAAACCAATGTGAAGTATTAGTAGAATATAGACTTTAATATAGAAAATAAGAATAGTGGGGCTAAGGCCTGTATGAAATGGTGAACAAGCAAAAAACTAGTGAGAATGAATCCTTAAAAGTTTACCAGTAAGAAATCCTATCAGAGGAGTGGCATTATCATTAGCTGATAGTGACAATTTTGAATTTTAATGATGAATATTGGTGCTGTTTATATAAACATAAGAATAAAGTGTTTGTGTCACATGAGTCTGATGGGTTAGGAAGTATTACATTTGTAAATCAGGACACAATGTATTACTTGCAAAAAGAAGTTTCTAGGTTAGTGGGCTTGATCATATGTATGAATTCAAGAAGAGCTCACAGAGAGTACTGAAGGAGTTTGGGAAACTGAAAGACATGCAGTGCTACCTCACTATTTGAAAAAATACAGTTAGCAATATTTAATGGCCTCACAAATTGAACAAATGGAAGAAATTATATTTAGTTGTATCTATTTAGATGTAGACTGCTTTTTGTAGGGAACCTGAATTTATATTCTGAGCAAATCTGATGTAGTATTTGGCAAAACATCCTTATCAAAGTTCATGTTCACAGCATAAGGAATTGGCCAAGTGTTTGGTCCTTGCAGTGCTTTGTAGAATGGCATATTTGTGGAAATATTTCTGTGGTTAAAATTTGGAGGCAGCAAAGAGTTTGGCAAAACAGTGAGGAGGAGGCAGGCTGGCCTGCAGAATGGATGACCTGAATCCATCTGCATTCCAAGTCCAGCTTGTAATACAACCAATTCCAAATGAGATATGTAGCAAACAGAAATGTGGGATTGTGGGATTTTTTAAAGATTTATTCTAAAAATGGTACAGTTGATATGGTGAGCACACAAATCAATGAGCTTCTGTTTTGGTTCTGGCAAAAAAGTTAATCTAACTGTTGGAGGAATAAATAGAAGAGACTTGAGGGCAACCAGGACCATGTCTCTAGAGGATGAGACAGAGATATTGCATGTGTAGCTTGTGTCCACTTTCTAAAAGGTGTATTGAAAAATTGGATAGAGTGAGAGAAAAAGCCACAAAACCTATTGGAGGCCTGAAGGAATTGTTTTACAGTGAAAGACTTACAGAGCTCCACCCATTTAGCTTATCAAAAAGAGAATTGAGAGGTGGTTTGATTACAGTACGTGCCTTCTCAGGAAGAAAATACAAGGTAGTAAAGGCCTCTTTAATCTAATACAGAAAGAAATAACAAGAACCAATGGCTAAAAGCTGAAGTCAGACAAATTCCAATTGGAAAAAAGCCACAGTGAGAATGATTAACTGTTGGAACAAACTACCAAAGGAAATGGTGGATTATCCATCTCCTGATTGCTTCAAATCAAGGCTGGATGCTGTGACAGCTATAACCATACACGAGGTAGATTTTACTCTAAATCGAGTTACCGAGTGAAACAAAGTACTTTCAGATATGCAAGAGGTGAAAACAGATGAATGAGTTTCTCATTCTCTGCTTAAAAAGTTCTTTTTAAAAAATTAATCTGTTCACTGAATTAAAAAAACCCAACATTTTCCAAAATTACTTTTCTGACCAAAACTCACCATGAAAATCCCTTTACCCCTGTGATCTTCTCCTCTTTATGCCTTAGTTTTGTAATTGCATAGTGCTTAGGCACTTAGGCACTATGCACACACTTCAAAAATCTTCAAGTTTCTGAAAGACCTGGAGTTCCATGGAGAGACATAAGGCAAGATTTCAAAGGCAAAACACAGTAAACTAATCAAAATTATCAGTTGAGGTAGGCTGGTGTCTATACTTTGAAATATGCTTCAGAAGCTGAACTCAGATTTTTTTGTGTGTTCTGGTACAGAGGATCAGCAGAATTTTCTAAAAATAAAGTTAGGCCTGGAACTTTCACTTCTTCCATGTTGTATGGGAACAACTTTTCTTTTTCTTTTACTTTGTACTTCTCTTACATACCACCATATCTAGACTATTTTTATTTCTTTTTAGAAAAAGCCCAGTACTTAATTGCCAATGCATCATAAGTGTATTCTCTGTTTCCTCTTTGCACCTCTGTGTTCAGATGCTTTGAAATGGAGTTGAGGAAGAACCACACAGCACTTATTACCCCCAAGTGCACAAACACCATGCTCTTCCAATCTTGCTTATACATATACTGTGAGTTACATCCTGTCTGTGTTAAGGCATTTATAATAAATATTCTAGTCCTCCAAGTACCCTTGTAACGTGCATTTCTTTTCATGGAAGCTCCTAACCTTCCCTGGATTAGTATAAGTTAAAACATTTTAAAAACTTTTCATACAAAAGAAATTTATATAAACAGAACTTCTCAGATGGAGAAAGATTTAAAAAAAATACTGTAGATGTGTTTACTCTCACAGTCTTGTACTGGTTAGAGTAAATGTTAAAGTCTGTAAACAACATAAATCAGAACAAAACAAAGACATGGCTCAGAAACAAAATTTTAAGGTGGTTTTATAGGAAAAATAAGGTCTTAGTGTACCTCTTCAAGCATACTGTGTATATGGGGCAGAGTTTGGAGATATCACCAGCAAAGCATCCATTAGTTTGAAAGACCAATGCACCATTTGTACAGGCTGTGCACCTAGGAAAGAGGAGTGGAGAGCAGGAAAAGAGAGCCAAAGTTAATTACTTGGATACTATCCCTTTTTTTCTAAAACACAGTGACAGTTATAGACCTTCAACTCCAAGCCTTGATATGTGGGCCAAAGCACTAATTCAGGAACTCTGGTTCTTTGGAAGGCATCTCTCTGATCCAACAGTGACTTCAGTGTGGAGCAAGACTGAACACAATAGGAACAACCTTGCTTGTTCCAGTCAGGAGTGTAAGCATGATTCTTAGATTAAGAACAATCTAGATTTTAAAGATCTGCATTCACAAGTGCAAAGTTAAATTTTCAAAGGGCTCTATGTCCCAATTAACTACTACAAGGTCAGCAATCATGACAGAACATGGGTCCCTTTGGATGTTTAGCAGAACAGAGTTTGGAGACATCAGATAATTATAGGGTTTATTGTCCAGTACTGCTATAATACCTATATGTATGAGAAGATTATTTTTTAAGTTTAGGTCTCATATCTATTCATAAGAATGTTGGTAAAGGGATAACTTTTTTTTTTTTTAAATAAAGAAAGGTGAACTTCTCTACATTTGCAGTGGTTATGAAGTGGGCTTAGGGAAACTCAAGTAAACTCTCTGTCTTCCCTAAAGATGAAACATTCCTTGAAGTACAGCTGCCAACACTTGCCCCCAGGTGCAATGATCTCCCTCTCTTTCTTCCCCTCATAGCAGTAGGAATTAATCATGTTTTTTTGCATAAGACCAAGAGGAGGGGGGAAGAGGGAAAGCCTGTCATATGTCATTAGAATTGTGATTGTACATGTCACCAATGACATAGGTGGTTTAAAACTGTACATATGATTTTATGAGAAAATGAAGTAATCAGCTATAAACACATTTATACATAATCTTGCTTTGACATTTATTTTTAATGAACCAGGAAAGTCTACAGATTTCTTGAAGCCAACAAGAAAATAGTTCTCACTGGAAGAGAACATTTTTGTTATTACACTGAATGGAATGAGTTGTATATTAAACAACTTACAGTGGGACAGAATCCACCTCCTCCCAGAGCTGAAAATTTAGTAGGCTCTGCCTTCCTTTTTTCCATTACAGTTATACATCAAGTGCATTCAATAAAATGCCCTTCTCTTAGAAATACTGAATATACATTAAGGGGAAGTGTTGCTTATTACAAATAATTTTAACTGGTAGTTCTTGTTGAGATGAAAGCTTTAATTTCTATGAGAGTTCTAGAACTCAGGTGAGACTGGCAGCAGGTAATCAATCACAATTACATTTAATCACAAAATTCAAAAGTCACAGCAGTTTAAAGTATGTTTAAGCATGCACAAGTGGTACACTGAAATGATTTCATTTTGCATAGTACAAATAGGAGGGGAAAGCACGTTTATTTATTTTAAACAAGATTACTTATTATAGTGATGAAAATTAGGAGTCTAGACAAACAAGGAATGCTGATTCAAGTAACAGATTTATTGATAAATCTTCAGAGAAAGTAAGCATTCTGAGAGACTTCCTGCAGTAACAGAAAGGATGCACCACTGTAAAGTCTGACCCAGCCAGTCCACTTAGGAGTAAGACCAGCTGATTAGCAGAAGTCTTAGCTTGGCTAATGAAAAATCAAACCACACAAAATGCATTTTTGCTTCATTTTTTTCTCTTCCCAAAAGGAATTTTACTGTGTTTTACCCCATATTCACCAGCACTGCAGGAAATCTGGTTTCAGCTTCCCTGCCTGAGGGACCTGGAAACCACATCCCCACTCCTGTCCAGGGACCGCACTATCTGCTGGTGGGTTGAACATGCAGGGAGGGGAAGGCAGGGAAGAAGCTCTCAGTCTACGTGTTGAAGTTATCTTATCTGTAGAAAGAAAGCAACCGCTGGAGAAAGCCAGCTGAGTTACTTTTCAAAACAGAGTACCCAGCACCCTCCTTTCTTTCATCTCCCTATCTTAAAGATAATGGAAGAATTGTGTATCCACTGTATGAATAACTTCTAGTGTAGTGACTAGGCACAAAAGATGGATAACAATTTATTTCTGCTGCTAGGTTGATTCATAGAAGGATTTGAACAAAGGCCCACAACTTCTTGTGTGAGCTGGATTTAAACATTGCCCTGGGTTTGAAAGAAAAATTGATTCTGTTCTGAAAGTTACCTGGGAGGTGGAAGAGATGGGTAGCAATGAACCGCAGTGATACAAAAGTGAAGACTGAGAGGAATGCATCCTCATACCCTCAAGATTATGGCAATTTTCTGTAGGATCAGGCACTTTAGACAAAAGTAGGTGCTAAATGAGGGTCTTCTGTGTTCTCAATGGGCTTGCCAAGTAGTCAGCTGCTGGATCAAAGGAGTTGGTACTAACTCCTCCAGTAAGTAATACTGTGAACTAGCAGCCTAAAGCTGATTCCCAGCTGAAAATATAGAATCAATTCAGTTAGCTCTAAACTGAAGATCTGGACAACAAATTCTGTAACTTTCTGTGAATGCAATGCATGATATGAGACTCCCCTGAAATATCACTGTGGAAAAAGTAAAAAGAAATGCAAGAACAAAAATGTAAGTTTGTTTTTTCCAAAGAATTCCTCACTCTGACCTCTAAAACACAGAAAGAATTACAATCCAACAAACATTCTGGTTCTTAATTATTCTAAGGAAGAATTTTGATTGCAACTACCAATGTCTGTGCCTTTCAAGAAAATCTCAATATAAATGATTGTATAAGGAGTCACAAACATTACTAGAAAACCACCCTTTTTTGTGTACCCAGGATATAGGTAAAAAATCTACTGCCCAAAACTTCTTGTTTCTGAGAGGAACTAATGTCTTTTGTTTGACTAGCTAATGCAGTTTGCAATTATAAACATTTACAAGCCCTTTACCAGGCATCAGGACTCAGATTCTGCACCTGGCACCTTCTTTCCAACTACATGTTTTAAGTAACAAAAGATGTTACTGCTCTGTACATCTCTGCATCTTAGAGGCTTTTAGGGCTGTAAAGCCCACTACTTCTACATTCAGAAAAGATTGCATATTCTTAGTACTTTGAACTTATTTATGTTACAAAAAGGCTTAATGAAAAGCTCTTATCTAAGAAAATGTTCATTAATGTATATGTTGCAACAAAATTCCTGGGATTTAGGTAGAGTTTTGTGCAATTAAATTAATTAACATGACCACAAATTATTATCATGTGAGCTCAATTTATCTGAAGTCTTCAAGTTAAGGAAGGTTGTTTAAGCAAGATTTCTAAATTAGAATTTCCAGAAACAAGTAAACTAGTACTGTAGAAGATGTGAGAGTTTCTTTGTCACTCAAATTCTTAAAAACAAAATTACTCTTGAGGCTTGAACATGCTTTCTTTAAAGGGAATGAGAGAATACTCATTGATTGTAACAAGGTAGAAGCTTTGATGCACAAGTTACTTAGTGAGATACTATGGGCTAATATTATACAGAAGGTCAGAAGAGATGATTACAATGACCTTTTTTGACCATAAAAATCTATGAAGAGTGATAAGCATTGACTTAATGCTGCTTCTTCTACTGTCAATAGTGCAGGAGTGAGGCCAAAGCGGAATGTGACTGACTTACAACTTTAGTAAAGTGTAATTGAAACAAAAGAACCACTGTAATGAGGGGAAAGTGTCAGTTGTTTTGGCTCATGTGCCAGAAGCAAGATGATCAACTTTGAAAGTCTATGTTCATAGATCGGGTAGAGATGCAACCAGGATAGTAGGTGTCTAGATAGCATAGAGATCGTAAAAGAAGGAGAGATCTAGGTGCTGTGGCTTAGATGTACCCTATCTAAGCACTCAAATTAGGTGCCCAAAGTAAGAGTTCATTTACCACAGACTCCTGCAGTCAATTAAGAAAGAGAGCTGGAAATGTCCTATAGGCAGCTCAGATTCCTCTTTTGGCTGAATAACCGTTTTGCAACATGAATATGTCTCCATGGAAAAGAGGAAACTATCGTCTTTTCTCTGATGCCTCAGTTACATGTATACTTTCAGTTAGGATTAATCCGGAGTTATTTGTCAAGGCATAATATGCAGCACCCTGGAGAAAAGTAAAATGTATCACTGCCCCTGCGGTTATTAGACACTAATCTCAAAAAGAGCAAAATCTGTTTTTCAGAAATACCAACATGTTTTCTGCTAATCAATGGTAGCAGCTGAACTGACACCTACTAGATCACTGATAAAGTAGACAATACCTACATCTCAAACTCGTACTGAGTAACATGAATGTAAAGTAATACTGGATAAAACTATTCTCGTAAGGGTTTGGACACTGACTCCATTATGTTGCTTGAAAATCCTCCCTAACATTTGCACAGAAAAGTTAAATTTTTTTGTACAGCTTTTAAAAATATATAGAGGGGAGGTGTTGGCATACAGTGAGTTTATGAAGGCTTAAACATGTAAGAGAGACAAAAGGTACAGGAATACAAAGAGCTACTATTTGTATTCTCATTATTCTCATTCTGCAGACAGATCTTCAGAGCATAAGACTGGTAAAGACAATATGCATCACTGTTCCTTAGTTTGAGTTATCCTTGTTCTCAGCTATTTTTTGTTCTGGTCTTTCACTTTTTAGGAATATGCATAGGTTTCATTAAGTTTATAGGTCAAGTATGCACCCTACTTCATTTTTCACCTTTATAGCACTAACTGACAGCAGAGCTCGTAACACTTCTTTTAAATCCTTTAACTTACATCTCTCAGCACCAGATTTTGTATGTCATATCTAGCCACCTCAATGCATCTGAATCCAAGTGTTTCAAAGTCACATTGAAAGAAACCCTAATTCCTTAAAACTGAGCTACTTTTACACACCACAATTGCCAAAGAAAAAAAATCTTAATTTACAGCCTTACTGAGGTGGATGCTCCTCATGTTTAACATTGTGTGCACACAAAGTAAAAGAGCACCCAAAGAGCTTATAAAGATACGACCAAGTCAGACAAAGGAAGTTCTGTTATCACTGATGGCATACAAGCCCATGGGCTGAAAACAGCACTTGTTTCTCAAATATAGTCTCTAAGGAAGTCAGAAGGTAAACTGAAGAATGCATCTTATTCTAGAGTTCATAATGAGGGCTAAATCATTGACTGTTAGGTAAATATTCCATGAAAAGTTGTAAAACTGAACTTTGATGTATATTTGGAAAACAACATACAGACTTTTTAGCTTAGTAACTCCAGTTTTGAGCTGAGTTTGAAACCATTCTGTTCTCATTTTATCAGAACTGGTGATACTATTACTAGGTTTAAGTGGAAGGTGATTATAATAATGTGATGGGATTCTCATGTCAAATCCACAACTGTGGTACTCAGAAAGCAGACAAACAGACAACAAATGTAACTAGTGTTTGGATGGACTCCTAGGCCATTCCTTGAGAAGCTGTACAGTGAGAAGATGTAAGGAACTGTGCAGGCACCAAGGTCAGTGAAGAGGGGAGGAGGTGCCCCAGGTGCTAGAGAGAAAGATGGCCATGCAGCCCATGGAGAAACCCATGGTGGAGCAGGTGTCCCCCCGCAGCCCATGGAAAAGGCCAAGAGCTCACCTGCAGCCCATGGAGAGGCCCCATGCTGGAGCAGGTGGAGACATACAGGACATGCATTGGAGCAAGCCCCTGCTAGCACTTGCAGCCTGTGGAGAGAGACAGAGACACAGAGATGAACGAGGGACAGAGAGATCCACACCAGAGTAGGTTTGCTGGGGGAAAGTTGTGACTCTGTGAAGGACCAGGTTGGAGCAGTCTGTGCCTGAGAGACTTTCTATGCATTCCACAGAAGTGACCCATGCTGGGGCAGCTGGTGAACAGCTGAAGCCCGATGGGAAAGGACTCACATTGGAGAAGTTAGTGGAGGACTGTCTCCTGTGGGTGGGACCCCCCGCTGGAGCAAGGGAAGGGTGTGAGTAATTCCCCCTCCACCCCCCCCTTCTACCAGCTAAGGAAAACAACTCACGAGGAACTGACCGAAACCCTCATTCCCCCATTCCTTTCCCCTTCCAGTGCCACAATGAGGGGGGAAGAAGGAAGTGAAATCATGACTAAAGTGAAGTCTACTAAGAAGGGGGGGATGGTTTAAGATTTGATTGCACTTCTCATTATCTGACTCTGGTTTCACTGTGTGTGTAGTGTAGTGTAATGAATTGGATGTTTGTTTTTTTTAATTCCCCGTTTTGCCTGTGACACTAATTCTGGAATGATCTCTCCCTGTCCTTATCTCAACTCCTAAACTTCTCAATATGTATTTTCTCCCTTGTCCAGCTGAAAAGTGGAGTGATAGAGCAGCTTTGGTGGGCATGTGGCCTCCAGCCATGGTCAAACCACCACAATAAATCATCTCATGATTTTTATGTTGAAGCATAAATCAACTATGTTCACTCATAACCACATTGAATATGATACAATATTTGTATGATTCAGGGATTTGCTATTTGTATATTACTTAAACACTTAATAAAATTACTTTAGTATCATTTCACTGTGTATATTTTCTGAATTCCCTATTGGAAGATATGGGGTTTCTTTTTTTCTCCTATCTCTGGTATTTAAGCTAACTTGGGGTATTTAAAGAATTCCCATCAAATACTTTCTTGTACCACTTATTTTTATTAGATCGTGATCTTACATTAATCATTCCATATTGAAAACAACTTACTAACATGTTGTCTTTTTTCCTTTGACTAGCAGTTCTTGGAATTGAAAGAATGTGAAAACTCGTCTAACTTTAAGTCCAGAATAAGATTTTCTGTAGATATCTCATGAGACAAATTTCTCCCTATGAGCTGGGAGGACTGCCTTGGACATGACATACATATAGAGATAGAAATCCTTATGATATGGAAATATTAAAAATTAATTTTAAAGTAATGCTATAATGTTTCAAGACTTCAAAATTAATACAGTCTAACTTTCATTGCTAGGTAAATACATTTCAGAACACTGATAATCTTTTAGTGAAAATATGCACTTCTGGTAAACATATCCATGACCATAAATTGTTCATCAAGTGTCAAAGCCTTGTGAAGACAGATGTATTATTATTAGTCACTTCCTAATGAGGTGAAAACTGCAAATTAGGATCAAACTGCAGACTTATGCAAAAACCTGAAATAAAAGGACAGTCTTTTGAGAAGGCCTAAATAACAAGCTTAATCCTAATGCAGAGGTGAAATAAAATGTGGTGGGCTGGACAATCCCACTGAGTAGATGTCTATATACTGGTATTCTTGTATCAGACATTATAAGGGATACAAATGGGAAGATCCAGATATTTTCTGAAATAATAAAAATATCAGTAAAATGAAGTGGTTTTTTTTCTTATGACTGGTCTATAAATATGGAAGACTATAATTTGTTCAGGAAGGATAAGGTAAGGAAAGACTATCTGTAATGTGGACAGAAAGAGTTTCTGAAAGTCTGCTGGCAGAAGAGCAGTGTGCTTCAGGGACAAGGGATACAGCAAAGATGACTTGGAAAAAGCTTTTTGAGAGTATCAGCCAGATCAATCCAAGACTCTGGCCTCAGTATTAAGGGAGTGTTTCAATCACCCATATCTCTGTCAGGAAAAGAAGTAATGAGTAAGACAATTTTGTTTCATCTGTGATAATTTTTTTGATTCATAAGGAGAAAATATTTGGAGGGGAAGAACTTTTAATTATGATCTTAAATGATGTGAAAGAAATTGTCAAGAATATGAAGAAGAAAGGTGAAATAAGTAATAAGAAATAAGGCCATGAAATGGTCTCCGTGATTGTTAAAAATTGAAGAACAGATAAAAGCAAAATAAAAATTATGATTTTCAAAAATATAAATTTAAAAATGTGGATAACTGATGATGGTAGTTTAAGAGAGCAAAGTTTAAAAAATGAACACAGTGCCAAGTATATGAGAAGAAAGGAATGACAGAAAAAACAAAAAAACACTAGCTTAGCTAAAACTTTGTTGACCTGAAATACAGGAAGGAAGCAGACTCCAAGGACAGATTGCTAAAGAGTTGAATAGCATCAGCAAAGGGTCTTCAGACAGAATTAGAGAAGGCACAAACTAATGAGAACTTAGGGTACTGCATAACATTACTCAACCCGATGAAAAGGCAGGCTGCTGGGGACAAGAGTGGCCCCTCTCTTCCCCAGTCCTGATTAGATTCTTCTGCCACTTCTCTTGCATCATGTCTGGCATTGTTGACACTACAAATGAGTCGGGTCAGCTCGCAACCAGAGGAAAGAATCCAAACATGCCAAAACAAAAGTTCTGTCAGATCAACGTGCAGATCTGTATTAAATTAACATAAAACGAAACTTTTATTTAACCAACTAGGTTTCAAAAATTTATCCTTGGGTACCTCGCAAAGAAGTGGAAGTCCTCTCTGTGCAGACAGGGGGCTATCCTGAGCACTTACTAATGAGGGATGAGGTTCCAACCTGGAACAGAGCTGCTGGGGTGCAGGGGAGGGAGATGACAGAAGGAAGGAAAGGGTAGACACAAAATTACAGAGTATTGGAGCAAAGAATTAAGCAGTATTTAAAAAGAAAAAAGGGGAAAGGAAAAAGTAGACTTTCAGATATGGCAGAATCAACATCGTATGTCTGGACTTCAACAAAGCTTTGGACACCATGTGATAATTTTATTATAAAACTAGGAGATGACTGCAAAGTTCGTTTTCCAGTGTTAGGAAATCTCTGTGAAAACCATGATGGTTTCAAATATAAATATGATCTATTGTTATTTAAGGCTTTGTAAACATGTTTGAGTCACATAATAAGGAACTTCAAACTGTTAACCTAGTAGCAAAGGTAAAAAAATGTGACAAGCTAATTTAGACCTTCTTTATCCAAGTAAGATCTCTTTGTGAAATGAACAGCAATACAGCTAATGTTTGAAAATGGAAGGATTAATCCATAAAATAATACCCCTTTTTTATGGATTTCTACCCTTTTGTTAAAGCAGGCGAAACAAGCCAAGTCTGAACAGCATTTCTA
Source organism: Porphyrio hochstetteri (assembly GCA_020800305.1). NCBI lineage: Eukaryota > Metazoa > Chordata > Aves > Gruiformes > Rallidae > Porphyrio > Porphyrio hochstetteri. The sequence goes on along the minus strand of CM036906.1, from coordinate 103,843,199 downwards.
AAACAAAGTAATCATTTTAGTTCCTGGATATATTTATTAACTAAAAGTATAAATTAGAAAACAACCAAAGGTTAAACCCAAAGCTGCAGCCAAACCCAAGGTATTCCAAATGTGCCTGTTTAATATGCACTGCAGATTAACGGGTATTACACATTGATTCTAGCTGTACTTTTCAGAGGAGGTGGAGGAGGAGGCAAGACACTGAGATAAAAAATACAGTCTTTGTTTCGAAAACAAAAATGAGATTGTAAAATTGAAAACATGAAAGTGGAAGAGAATCACTAATAACTATATTCTTTATCTTCAAAAAAAATTAACAAAACCTTGCTTCGCTGTATGTTCCTGTGTACTACAGGCAGGCATTATCCAGCCCCTTTCTGAATGTTGGCAGGAGAGTTTGCTTTCCCAACTCTGTGAAATTCTAAAATATAATGAAAATGCAGCTACCGTACTTTCTAAGCTCTTGGTAGATATTTTCACTTACTTTGTCATTTTCAGGGGGGAAACAATGGTGGCATCTGTGCCCTGGTGCTAAGTGCTCATTTGCATGCAGAGGCAGAGAGATATCCGTTTATTATCAATTTTATGCATTACTTCATTTCATGGTGTTAAAACAATTACATTCAAAGGGTTCAGCAGTCCACAGCCAAGCTATTCAGGGCTCCAGCAGCATCATATAATAACGTTATTCAGGGAGAGACACATACATCATAGTTTACTGACTTAGAAGTAAAAAAGAGAGGGAGAGGGAGAGGGAGAGAAGCAACTCCTATAGAGCTAGATACAGAATTTGTATAACATCAGAGATGTTACAATAAGCAGACAAACTCAGAGCAGATTGACATGAAATTTATGAACTTCTGAATTACTTTCTAAGAAAGCTGAGCAAATTTTTTTACACAAGACATTTTTACCAAATTCTCTGCTACAATTACTCTCAATATCTTTTATACAACACTCGTGGTAACTCGTGCTGCAAAGCTCTACTTGAGCAAAAAAGCAGGGACTGTGCACCTCCCCTCAAAGTTCTCAGAGCACATACCTTGCAACAGCAAACAAACAGTTTGGTCTGAAGAGACTCTTGTGCTGGGAGTGCTCTCTACATGCAGTGGATTTCCAATCTGATTATCAGGTTACTCCTGTCAAGGCTCTGCCAAGCCTCCCACGAGGAATTTACATTTGTCTATCAATTTACATTAGCTAAAACAGCTGTCCGTGCAAAGGATTTCAGGGTTTCAAAATAAGAACCTAACCTCTGACACCAGTCAACTCCAAAAGCCAACAACAACTGTGGCTCAGTAGTGAACAAATGAAAAAAGCACATAGACCTTCAGAGTTTCTTTTACTGAGTTTTGGTGAGAAGTTTGTTTCAGCAGAAAGCAAACTACTGAACTAAATATGTCCTGAAATTTTCAAAAGTGCAAGAAAAAAATAAAATTGAACAACTTTTAATAATACTTCACTGCCAGAGGAAAATAAAATCAGTGTACTCCCTATAGAATAAAAAACCCCAATTAGTTACTTTTTGATTATTACTTCTACAGTCAGCTACCTTCAAGAAAGTAACTTGAGTGAAGAACAAGAAAAAAAAAGCTTTTTTGAAGCATTTCAACGTAGAGGACTCATGAAATAAGAAAATGGAAGAGGAGTTTTATTACCTGGCTTATCACAGACAACTGTTTGCTCAAGTGCTTAGAAATTTCTCATCAGTTCTAGTTAGTTGATACATACACAGTGCAGTGATAAGGCACGGGTTTGCTCAAGCCATGAAGTGCAAGTTCTGAAGAAACTACCTTGGCAATTTGGAAAAACAGCTGCTTCCTGTAAGGACTGCAGAGGAAAATAGAATCTGTAGCAGTTCTAAAGTTAATGGGCCACTCTTGAAAGGATGGGGGAAAATATGTTCTGGGCTGTTGCACGGACAGAGTGCTGACAGAAGCAAAGGGCAGTATGTGGTTGAAGTGGAGATAGGTCTAGTGGATGAAGTGGCACTGAGGAGACTACCACCACTGGAGCTGCAGAGACACTGCCTTTCAGCCTTTCTTCGTGGAGAGCATCCCATTTAGTGATCGATGACCCAGAGGGAGCAGTTTCCTTAGTGGCTCCTGGCAGGTTTCCTCTATTCCTGCTCTGAATATCTCAACATCCACCGCTTCCTTCTGAGCTACCTGTCCCTGTCCCTGTCCCTTCCATAGCCACCTTTCAGCATTAAAACAATCAGGGTGCCAGCAGCAGCCCAGCTGTGCCACATCTTCACAGTCTGCAAAAGCCATCTTACAATCAAGGTAAATATTCGATGAATTCACCCATGTTGATTCCCCATTAGGCTGCTAGCAACTTCTTGTCTAGCCAGTTTTAAGCTAGTGCAGCTACCTTTATGCTACATTGTAGTCACAACATTTACCTTAAGGGCAAGAAGAATGCCTACTACCTGCTTTATTAGGCTATACAAATTAAGCAGCTTTCAGAACGGAATTATTTGGTCGAAGATTTATGTCAGTAACTTCTAGTTTATATCACTCTGTGGGGCTCATGAGCTCAGACACAGCTCTGTGGCAGTGTCTCTGTACTGCTTGCTGCTCAGTGCCTTGATTCAGGGATTTTGGTATGAAGAAGCGTATAGTAGGCATTCTGCTGTCACTTATAATGGAAGACACTCACATGCACCAGGTTCTTCAAAACCTTGTTACAAAAACTGGACAATAAAGCAAATGGTAATAATTTCCCTGTTGCATTGCTCTTCCTGCCTTCACTATGTGTATGGTTTATTCTGCAGGCTCTTCAGAGAAGGGATTGTATTTTCATTAGGATGACTACCTGATGAAGTCTTGATGACTGATCATGGGTCTGAAGATACAAAGATTAGCCTAACAATACAAATTTAAGTAAAGACTAATCGACCTTCGAAATAAACCTAGTAACCTCATTAGAAAGGAGACGGAACTATAACCAACAGGAAGAGATCCTGATATTTTGAAGGCAACTGCAGAGACATGAAAAAGAACTCAGCAAAATATTAATGTAATAGACAACAATAGGTGCATGGAACTGTAAAGACAGAAGACACAACAGAAAGACAGCCTGGAAGGAAAAGAAGGTCCAGCTTACTGGAAGAATGCAAATTTGCAGGCTTGGTTTTAGCTTTCTTATATCTCACTACAAAATAGTTTTAAAGCCTTATTTTATCATTACCATTAACATGGTATCTTTTTTTTTAAAAAAACCCAAATCCCTGTGTACTGTTACAGGTCAGCATTCTTATAGTTCAGTGTTGTCATTCCTTCTTAACACAAAAGATGTAGAAATTAATCAGTTTGCATTTGTTAATATCAATAAATTATTGTATTTTTCTTTAAGAGGTTCATGGAATAAAGAAACCCCACATGAAGAATACATCTTGAAATTATTACATTTCATCAGTTTTCAGGAGAAATATCTTGGTTTTTTAATACTAAATAGCTGTATTTGGATGTATTTAGTCCATCATAAGAATCAAGGACCATACAAGGACACTAACTATCATGTCTCCATTGGTTGTCAATGATGGATGCTCAGGCAGAAGTCCAAGGAGAAGGGTGTACAAGAGGGTACCTGCACAAACTATCCACCCAGTCTTATGCTACTGCATTCAGTAGACAATGACATAAAAAGCTTTGGGCATCCAAAAACAGTAGCAAATTTTACTTCAATGTAACTAGAATCTTTAACTGTCCACAATGTGCTAGAGAGATCTGTGAAAAAATAGCTTAGCTTTTTGTATCATTACCTTGATGGAGAAAGACCAGTAATAACCTGTGAGTACTCTCTGCTTGCTGATAGCTCTGGAATGAGTGCTGTAATTTTAAACTGGAATCAGGTGAAAAGTTCAAATGCAAGACACTGTCACTGTGCTTTTAGTACCTCCAGATCTCTTTTCCTCTAGTCCTTAAATAAGGATAATACTTTGGTAAAATACAAAATTCTATTACTACACAATACTTAGTGTCTCTACCTTAATCACACAGAATCACAGAATGAATCACATAATGAATCACAGAATTGTTTGGGATGGAAGGGACTTTTTGGTGATCATCTAGTCCAGCCCTAATGCCATGGGAAGGGACATCTTTCCTTAGATCAGGTTGCTCAAAGCCCTGTCCAACCTGGCCTTCAACACTTCCAGGGATGGGGTATCCACCTGTACCAGTTCTCACCACCCTTCTCCATCTTTCTTGTAGGCCTCCTTTAGGTACTTCCTCAGGCTGAACAACCCCAACTCTTTCTATGAAGATAGGAGATGTGTTCCACCCCCACTGATCATCTTTGTGGCCTTCCTCTGGACTTTCTCCAACAGATCCATGTCCTTCTTATGTGGGGGCCCCAGAGTTGAATGCAACACTCGAGGAGAGGTCTCACCTTCAGGTCTTGAACCTGATCTTCTACAATGAGCAGTTCTTAATCTTCCCAGTCCCTGCCTTTACCTTCTGCAACTTGGACAATGTTGCTTGTCCACTTAGTGATGAAGACAAAAGCAAAAAAGTCAGTACTGAGTACCTCAGCCTTCTCCATATCCTGGGTACCTGTTTCCTTCTGGAGAGGGCCCACGTTTTCCCATGTTTTCCTTTTTTTTTCTGGTTGCCCTTGACATACACATTTATTTCTATCAGAGTTTTAGCTCTCCTAACTGGATCCCTGGCTGCTTGGACACTTCCTCTGTATTCCTCGCAGGCTACCTGACCTTGCTTCCACCTTCTATAGCCTTCCTTCTTGCATTTGAATTTGCCCAAGAGGTCCTTGTTCATCCATGCAAGCCTCCTGGTGTTGTTTCCTGCCTCTCTGTTGGGATGCACCTCTCCTGAGCTTGGAGGAGATGATCCTTGAATATCATCCAGCTGCCTTGGGCCCCTCTTCCCTCTGGGACTTTGTTCCATGATACCCTCCCAAGCAGATCCCTGAAGAGGTAAAATCTTAATCTGTTGAAGTCCAGGATAGTGAGTTTGCTGTGTGCATTCCTCACTACACCATTTCATGGTCACTGCAGCCAAGGCTGCCATTGAGCTTCATGTTCCCCCTTGTTGGCTCCTCTATCACTTGGAGGAAGAAGTTGTCATCAATGCATTCCAGGAACCTTCTGGATTGCTTATGCCCTTCTGTGTTGTCCCTCCAACAGATATCAAGGTGACTGAAGTCCCACATGAAGATCGGGGACTGTGAACATGAGACTGCTATCTGTCTATAGAGGGCCTCATCTGATCAGTCTTTAATCCTAACCCATAAACTCTTAGTCAGCTCTTCATCCATCCCCAGATGGAGCTCCATTCACTCCAGCTGGTCATTGACATAGAGGGTGACACCCTCTTCTCATCTTACCTAGCTGTCCTTCCTAAAAAGTCTGTAAATTCCAGCACTCTGGTTGTAGGAACCGTTCCATCAAACCTCTATGATTCCAGGAAGATGACAACCCTGCCAGTGTGCAGTGTTTATTCCCCATGCTATATGTGTTTGCACAGAAGCACCTAAGTTGTGCGTAAATGCTGCGATTCATTTGCGTTGCACCTCAGGTGCTCTCCTGCTGACCTGCAATCCTTTTCCAGGCTTCTATTGCTGACACTGGCATCAAACTGATAGGAGTGGGATGTATTGAGTCTCCTCTATCCCGGCAACAACACTATTCCCAAAGCCACAGCACATACCATTCAGGGGCTTTAACAGAAAATCAGTCTGTTAACAGGAAATCAATTTTCAGACCACCTGACATTGGAACACCTCCATGCATAAAGGTACTCAGGGTAGGCAGGTGGCAGGTTGTTAATTCACCCCCTGCTTGTTCCTAGAGGTGGCGTGATAAAACAAGCCACATGCTTATGCCTTTATGTGCTTGGTGCTCAAAAGCAAGACAATTTCAGGACAAAACAGCATCCTTGCTAGCAGTTGGCTGAGACATCAAGAACAAGAAGAAGAATTTCTAAGACCTTATTGGTGAACATATGGCAGACTCTGATTTCCTTACTAAATCAGATGATATTACTAGAACTGGGTCATTATGCACACATTGTAATCTATCGTTAAGCCCAACAAAGTAATATTTAGCTAGTGTTTTAATTGTACTACTGGGATTTATCTCTGCTTTTTGAAGAAAAAAAAAGTCCAGGAAGTAAGAAAGAGTGGTGAGATTTCAATTTTAATAACAGGAGATTGCCAGTTTTGACAAATGTCACTAACAGCTTATTCAGATAATGTTTGCATATATGCATATTTGCACATATTTTTGGTGTTATTTAGGAGATAGAAAATGTTTAAATTATTCATTCTCTTCCATCTCTTCCCTGAAAAGTACATTTCTCCTCCCCATATATGCTTTCAAAATGCAAGTTGACATCATACGTTTCAAATAATCTTCCAGTTTGTTCTACAAAGCCTAGAGCCAGGCCATCATTACCTGTATTTCTGAACGACCATGAGGACAGTGTAATGCACGTGCATGTGTTATAGAACTGATGACACACAGGAAGGAAATTAACCTCTTGGCCTGGAAATCAAGCAGTCCCTCACAATGCCAATCCATATGGCTACAATCAATTAAAAAAAAGATGCATCCTTCTCATCTTGGCTGCTGAGCGATCATACGGTAAGTGTTACAAGGTGGCAGAACCCAGAGCTTCTAGGGGTTTTTTGTTATGGTTGTTTCTCGGTGTGTTTTTTTCTTTCCTTACCAATCCTTCCTGCATGTTTTCTGAGGCACATGAAGGTTGCTGACACAGGTACCACAGGTATCAAGAGTATGGGACAGAAGGGAAAGGTGTGCAATTCAACTGTAGGCCAGTCACCCCAAACCTGTTAAACACATTCATTTTGCAATGTGTTATGCGAAACCACTCAGACAAATCCCGTATCTGTCTCCAACAGCTGGAGATAAAGAACCCTGTTTTCTTTTCTGTCAGGGTTAATAAAACAAGCAACTTATTAAATAGCATTTTGGCAAACACAATGGATAATGAATCCTATTCTATAGTTAAAGACTTTTAACAATTAAAAAGATTTATGAGCTGAATGCCACAATGCACAAGTGCTGGAGGAGTGAACCCGCTCCTGCACAGCCACACGCGGATTGGGCAAGGCCCACATCCAGCCTGTGCTTGCCGAGGATGGGCGCCTTGAGAGGAGCCAGGAGAATCTGGCAGGTAAATGTATGGCTCAGGCCCACAAGGGCAGCAAGACGGACACCCCAGGAGCCCAGCCCTTTGATGGGGCTGGAACAGCCGGGTATGTCAGATACCGTGGCCCCCCAGCCCATTGTTTCCCATCAGCTACAGTACATGTCCAGCGTCTGGTTTGTCAATCATCGGCTTCAATGGCTGTTTGCCTGGGAAGCTGCTGACAGGGGGCTAGGGGGCTTGCCAGAGCTTAATTACCGTACCTCATTAAAGGGCTTCTCATTCATATTCAGTAAGGAATCATTCGAGCAGACAGATATGTCTTTGTTAGATGAACTGAAAAACATACTTTTAAAAAAATCCCTACCACTTACGTATTTACATTTGTTTGGTTAAAGAACTCTTTTCATTCTGCTTAAGAGAAAGAAAAAAAAAGGGGGGGAAAGGGAAAAAGAACAGGAAAGAAATAAAATGAAAAGAAAATTAACTCGAAAGAGTTTGCATTTGTAACCTGATGGGCTTTTTTTGAGGAAAAAATAGATTTCATTACATAGAGTCAAATTCTGCTTTCTTTCCACTCAATTCACAAAGATACACAGATATGTGTGTGGGGAGCAAATCTACTTCTATGAATGAATAAGGTTAAAACTGACTACTTTTCTCCTGGCAAAGTCTTGGTTAAAAATGTCACTACTTTCCCTAAAAGGAAAGGTTAGGAAAATTTTTCACTTAACTTTTTTTGTGCATATTTTCTGTTTTTAATTAGAAATCCCACAAAGCCTTAACCAGAGCAGTTTAGTCCAGACTCCCTGGCACTGTGCTGGTTCTGGCAAGGATAAGGATTGCAGTCTTGTTCTTGCTGGTGATGTTCCTCCACCAAAAATAGCATTGGCCTGTATTGACTGGCAAGCCTAACAACAACCCCATCCTAAACAGGAAGGAAATAACTTTGTAAACTGCAGTAAAGATACTACGTCTCAAATCCCAGCAATATTTTTATATTTTTTTAAAAATACAGGTGCAAATTAGGATGGACCAAACGAGTGATCCAAACCTCAGCAACTGAGCATGAAGACATTTTTGGCTTCTAAAATAACATGTTGGTGTTTTTCTGATTTCTGATTACTAATGATGCTGAGCTGTTGCATCTGAGAGGGCACAGGAAACTGAGATACTTTGGTGCTAAGAATATTGCTCTTATAACATTTGTTTTTAAAATCCCACAAACCTAGATGTCTAGTCATCCATCAGGAAGGATGACAATGTGAAGAGCCACTTGCTCTGGTGTAGGAGTCCTTAGTCCTGTTTACATGTGGCTGATCTGGGGTTAGAAGAAAAAAAATGCCGAGGTAAAGAAGGGAGATGATATACTCTCTTGTCCCAGGCTGCTGAGCTACACAAGGACGAGGTTTTCAGTGCCCAGCAGTTTAGGCTGACTTTTTTTTGCCTTTGAGTCTGCACTTATGGAAATGCAGCAAGACATGAAGAGAGAACTGTGAAGAGACCTTGTACAGTTAATGTAGTTTTCCCTTATTTCTTTCTCAGAAATGGTTTTAGAAGAAATTAAAAAGGACATTCGCCTAAAGGCAGACACAAGGCACAGGAAATTTAATCCTGCATGGCTAAAGTTTGGCCAAATTATAAGCATCTGATAATAGGGTCTTTTATATATAACGCAAAGGATTTGGCAACTTCAGCTATCAGCAGAGGAATACAGAAGTTGGGGACATCATATTTATTGCTGGTTTATGACAGGGAGCAGCCAATCAAACCACAGGATTTTCACAATGTATATTGACAACTAGCAACAGCCCAGCTCATTAGAGCCCCTCTGCCAGAAGAGTGCATCAGTCCCATAATTGAGAAATAAGTGCATCACTCCAAGTCACTAGTCCCTACACTCTGTTGAGCTGAAGCAATTTCATCTCAGTATAATAAGGCATGAAGCCTAACATCATGTACACTAATAAAAAAACCCTATCTTTTTATAATGTGATCAAATTTGAGTTCCTGTTGGGGCAATAACCTGGAGTTTCCTGGTATCTCTGCATTTAAAACCTCAATTATAGCTCTATATTCTGCACAGTTTCGCCTTGAATACATAACAGATGTTTATATTGAGATGAATGCTTTGTGGACCCAGAACTGTCATCAGACCTCTCATAATCACATTTTCACCTATGCATATGGTGTACACCTGTGGCTTGTTGGAATCATACTCAACTGCAGTGTGGGAGGTTTAAAGACAACTGTTTTTTTATTCCTTTGTAATATTTTACATTCAATTTCTGTTATACTCTTTAATGTTTTTGATGTTTAGTGTGTGAAGCAAATGCAGAAATATAAGAAAAAGCAAGGTACTTAAAAAGATGCACATGCTTCAGTGTTTTGCAAAGAAAAATACACATTTATGTTTGTAACATAATATGTAATAAAATATAATTTAATATAGGCAAGATTAGAATGTTCTGAGGAAACATCAGAGGAACAGTAGTAGATTTCTCTGCTAAAGATATACAGAATCACAGAATGCTTTGGGTTGAAGGGACTTCAAAGATCATCTATTTCCAAACCCACTGCCATGGGCAGGGACACCCTCCACTAGACCATGTTGCTTGAAACCCTATCCAACATGGCCTTGACCCCTTCCAGGGAGGGAACTTCCCTGGGCAGCTTGTTCCAGTGCCTCACCACCCTCACAGTTTCTTCCTAATATCTAATCTAAATTTATCCTCTTTTACTTTAAAGCCATTGTCCCTTGTCCTTTCGCTACACTCCTTGATAAAAGAGTCCCTCTTCAACTTTCCTGTAAGCTCCCTTTAGGTACTGGAAGATACAATAAGATCTCCCCAGAGTTGCGTACCCAGAGACGGATGCAATACTCCAGGTGGGGTTTCACCAGAGCAGAGTAGATGGGCAAAATCACATCTCATACAGTTCTTGATGCAGCCCAGGACACAGTTGGCCTTCTGAGTTGCTAGTGCAGACTGCCAGCTCATGTTGAAATTGTTATTGATCAGCACCCCCAAGTCCTTCTCCTCAGGGCTGCTCTCAATCCATTCTCCGCCCAGCCTGTAGCTGTGCTTGGGATTGTGCTGACCCACATGCGGGGCCTTGCACTTGGCCTTTCTGGACTTCATGCAGTTCATATGGGCCCATCTCTCCAACCTGTCAAGATCCCTCTGCATGGCATCCCTTCCCTCCAGCAGGTTGACCACACCACACAGCTTGGTGTGGTCAGCAAACTTGCACTTGATCCAACTGTCCGTGTCTCCAACAAAGATGTTAAACAGTGCCAGTACCAGCCTCCAAGGAACACCACTTGTCACTGGTCTTGATTTGGACATTGAGCTGTTGACCACAACATTTTGAGGAGTGCAACCACAATCCAGCTAATTCCTTATCCATCAAGTGGTTCATCAGTCAAATCCATGTCTCTCCAATTTTGAGGCAAGCATATCATGCAGGACAGTGTCAAATACTTTGCACAAGTCTTGGTAGATCATGCCTGTTACTCCTTCCTTATCTGTGCTGTAACCCCTTTGTAGAATGCCACCAAATTTAGGCATGATTTGGCCTTAGTGAAGCCATGTTGGTTGTCACCACTCACCTACTTACTCTGTATGTTCCTGGGCATAGTTTACAGGAGGATCTGCCACATGGTGCAAAGAAAACTACCCTAGAATACAAAGTAGATGTGTATCATCTATATGTGGATTTTCTTGTTTATCTATTTTTGAAAAGCAAATGCACCTTGAAATGTACTGTCAGGAACCCGTCAGGATTTATTTTTCATTTGTCATTTACAGATACAACTACTTTCCTGTAAATGTTCTGTGGTGATATATTTCAATAGAGGGTTCCACACACCAAACCCACCTAACAGTAGAACACGAAGGAATAGGATTCAGACTGCTGTAGCTCACCATCTCTGCTCTCACAAAGATTAAAGATGAGACTTTATGGGAACTGTATCTGTATTGTTGCAGAAGTTAGTATGAAACATAGGACAACTGCTGAGACCTGTGTGTTTACCTGTGAGGACCATCTCACACAGAGAAATCTTGATGCACAATGAAACCATCGAGCACTAATAGGCCAAAAGGACAATCACAGGCCTAAACAAAAGGATGGCTTCTCTTGTTGCAGGCTTTCATTATCAAGTACCTGTTTTATTGTGCATCAGTTGTATGCACAGTATAGTCAACTGAACAAAGAGTCATCAATATGAAAAGTTTAGTAAGAGTAGGAAAATACAACAGAGTAGGAAAATACAAAAAGAGCATGTAAAAATCTCCTACTCCTAGTAGGCAGCTTTACTAAGGTATTCACATGAAAAGAACATGAACAACAGCCTGTTAATGAAAAAAGTGAAATTCCAATGGATTCTTGCTATGAAACTTGCATTTATAGCCTTACTATTGGCTCAGCTCTTGATGAAGCTGATGGGAATCCTTCCTCCAAAGGGTCAGCAACTAGTGCACAAACCCAGAATTTTTAAATCTATGTTCAGTTGAAGATAAGAACAATTAGAGTAGTTTCTTTTGTTCACAATTCCAATAGATAAACCATTCAAATTTATTTAATATAATCTGATTTAATTCAAATCCCAGTAAGGAATCAAAGTTAGCACATCTTATCCAGCCCTTTTGCACAAATGGAATATTAAACTACTTGCATGCCAAAATGTGTGGCAGATTCTTTAAAATATCTTTTAGGGTTGCAATATAAAAACTTGCAATCCATACAATGAAGAAGTAATTGGGATATCTGAATAATAAGGATTACTCTTTTTCTTTATCATATGCTTAATTGTATCTTCTTACAGTACAATTATACATGGAATAAAATCAAGAGTGAAATCATGGGTGAGAGACATATGCTATAAATTCGGTTTTAGCCTTAGTAGGTCCATGTACATTTTCTGCAACAGGATTTTCAGGAATCTATGAGCAATATGTGGGTTTCTCTGAAAATGTAAGAAATATTTCTCTGTAAGTCAAATGGGTTCAGGAGTACTCCAAAAGTTTTACATGATTGTGCCGTGTAGCTTGTTTGTCAAGATCAAAATTGCTTTCTGCTCTCCTAGGCTTCTTTTCTGTGCAGACGGTTGTGCTAAGGGAAAAAAAATACCCTAAAAACCAAGCACCCCAACAATCTACATTTTATTAAAGCCATCTCTTTAAGAAGGAAATATAACAATCATGTCTTAATAGCAGAGTTTTATATATAGTTTTATATGGAAGACAAAAATTGGCCTATGCCTAGAGGCATAACAGAATTTGATATGTTTAGGTTTTTTCCTGCTGGTGCTCATCACTTTGGTGTTTAATTTGCAACTTGTTAGCCATTACTCATGCTGTTTGCCATCTTCTGCCAGCTTTCATATACAGTCAAATTAACTCTATTTTTTTACTATAGGAAGTATAGAAAAGAGAGAATTCTTACAAAATCTTCTCACTTACAATCCTGAACTTTGGACTTAAGCAGATGAGCAAAAGGACTTATGCTAGACAATAACAGTTTCCAGGCTTACACTTCTACCATAAACAATGGTAAAAATCCATAGCTGGGATCCAATTTTAAACTCAGAAGAAATGTGAGTATGGTTGTATACAACAGTTAACGGCATTCAGTGAAGCTTTTCTTTGAGTTACTAACATGTAGACAGCCTTGTAACTAAACAGTGTTATGAAAAAAATAATTCAGTAATGAGTAGGATCTTATGATGTGTTTGAAGATATTTGGAATAGTTGTATATTACAGTATATTCCAAGAAGCAATGATGAGAAAGTGTTAAAGTACTGGGAAGGACCTTGAAATGTTAAGCATTTAGTATCTCAATAACAAAAGCAGAAAAGGAAACAACCTTCACCATCTATTAAGCATGACATTTTGCAGGGGTTGCTAAATGAACACTGTATATGAATGAGTACCAAAGGGAAGTCTTCTGATTCAAGCTACTGGTCGTTTTTCTTTGCGAATTCCCCAGTTAATGATCTCCGTAACGGTTAATGGTCTCCATCTGATTGGCAACTCTTGTAACTTAGGAAACATGAATAAACACTGCCTCCAGTCAGGCTCCAGAACTGTTAACTCAGGATGAATATGTGGATAGCCTCTAGTTTTGAGCAGAGTTTTATTACTTGAATTTACAATGGTTCATTAGGTGTATGTCTGCACGTAGATACGCTTTTTCCTTTGCTCCAAACATAACTATTTTCTGCTATGGCTTTCTATTAAGTGTTGCCTGCAACAAAAGTATGCAGCTTCTTGAAGGCGCTACCACTACGTACAGTGCAACCATTGCTTTTGTTGCTACCTCACTTTTGCAGCAAAGTGACCTTCTCCATGAGGTCATGGTAAATTAACCTTATTTAAATTCAGTAGCACACTGACTTTTTGGTATATTCCTTCATAAACAATTTTTTGTGGCCACTGCTACTTAAAAAACACTGTGCTAAATGGGTTTATTAGAGGATATCATTATAGGTTGTGTGGTGTAAATATAACCTCTGATCTAGCAAAGCTATGCTTACACAGTCTTAACTGAAGTAGTAATTTCTATTATCAGTCTAGACAAATATCCAGTGTGAGACACAGAATTGTTTTAATGTTAAATAAGATCATAAAATATGTAAAGAGACAGAAGTAATAATTATAATCCATTGTATTAATTTATTTTCTTCTTAAGGTAATTATTTTATTATTATAATAAAAGATGCTGATATCGTATTATCATCTAATAATCTCATATGTAATTACTTGGAATGAAAACCTCATTGCTTCTAAAGACCTGAGAAGATCTGTTGCAGTTTATTATCGTTAAACACCTACCCAAGAGAAAAATTAATACACAGACTGACTTGAAGTTTGTGGTGCCCCAGCTAGTCACTTTGGAATAACATCTTCCCAAATTGCTGAGCACAAGTAAAAACTGAGAGAGTAATGTCTGCAAAACAGCCCTACAGAAAGGGGTCTGGGCGTGCTGATCAACACCAGCTCAGCGTGAGCCAGCAGAGTGCCCCACCAGGCAACAACAACCTGGGGTGCTTCAAACACAATGTGACTAGCAAGAGGTGATTCTCCTGCTGTATTCAGCATTGGTGTGTCCTCATCTGGAGTATTTTGTGCAGTTCTAGGCCCCACAACTTCAAAGTATGTGAAGGTCCTTGCATGTGTCCAGGGGAAGGCAACAAAGCTGGTGAAAGTGCTCAAGGCATGTCCTCTGAGGAGCAGCTGAGGACACTGTTTCTGTCTTGTTTGGAGAGAAGGAGATTGAGGGGTGACCTCATTGCTGTCTCCAGCTTCTTGAGGAGGGGAAGTAGCGAGGGAGGTGCTGTTCTCTTCTCCCTGGGACCCAGTGATAAGATGTGTGGGAAGGGCTCAAAGCTCAGGGGAAGGCCAGACCTAGCATGAGGAAACATTTCTTCATTGAGAAGATGGTCTAACCCTGGAACATACTTCCTAGAGAGGTGGTTGATATCCCATGCCAGTCAGTGCTGAAGAAGCATTTGGACAATGCCCTAATAGAAGTTCTTTAACTTTTGGTCATCCCTGAAGTAGTCAGGCAGTTGGATTCTACCACTGCTGTAAGTCCCCTCACACTCAACTCTTCTATTCTATTCTATGCAATTTTATTTAATGCAATTTTTCTTCTTTTCCCCTCCTTCTTTCCCTTCCAGCACATGCTGAGGAAATCTTTGATGAAGTTTCTTCCCAGCCCTGCACTAGCAGGAGGGATTGCATGGGTGATCATATCCCCTCCTAGGCACTGGCTCCGTCACTTTGTGGGAAAGGAGGCATATATATCTCCTGCTAGGGTGAGAGCTGTGGATCATATCGAGTTCATTTGACTGCCTTTGCAAAAAGCATGTGGGACTGTGGTTTTTGAGAGTCTTCTATGTTCATTCATTTCATGTTCATTTCCACAGGATAGCAAAACCCCACATCTCTGACACTAGTGAGGTCCAAAAATCAAGCCCTGAAACTGAAGTGGTCAGGGCTCCAGGAATAAATGGTTGCAAATCTTCTTGGTATAAGTTGGTGTGAGCTATACTCGTTCACTTCCCCATGGATTTCTTTTCCTTTTTTTTTTTTTATCCCTTTTTTTTCCTTCCTTTCCTCATTTTGTAGAAATGCCTGAGCTGTTTCCCTTGGTAAAACATGCGTAAATGAAAGACCCAGAAATTAAGAGTACTCCATCAGAGCAAAGATCCATCTGGCTCAGTGTTCTTTTTCCAAAGTGCCCAACCATCAATATCTACAGAAGAGCGCGTGATCAGTGCAAGTCTGCTTCTGTCAGGGTCCAGGGAATGCTCATAGACCTCAATGGAACCCCACCCAGTCTCCTACCAAGGGCCCAAGGCATGGTGTGTCTCAACTCATCCTGGGGGCTTCAGTCCCTGCCTGAGCGATGTTTCCCATCTCCAGCTCTCTCTCCTGGATGGGCCTGGGATGTATACTATGATTGTTGCTTTCCTGAGCGGACCCCTCAGACTTAGGGCATAGCTTTCATGCTGAACCATATGCACAACATAGTATAATCATTCCATTCTATTCCCTGCACTCACCATGAACAAAATAGTGATGAGACTGTTATTTGCCTGAAATGCCAGGGGGAGTTCAGCTCCAAAAATACTTTCAAGGACACAAATCAGAAAGGTTACAAGTGGAAACAGGGTTTTATGTTTAGATTTTATTTTATGCAATTTTATGTAATTTGGTGTTATTTTTTGTGCATCTGTTTCAAAGCTGATGCTTACAAGCATTAACTCAGGGTGCATGGTAGCCAGGAACAGGCTGATGTGTTTTTCAGTTTAGCTTGACAAAACATTCCCTGCAGTCTGGGAAAGGGAGGTCAGAGAGCTACACAATGTAGCCACAGGAATAGAGGCTAAGGCGGCCTATTTTTCTGATGAGTAAGAACATGAGGAATGAGGATCAGCACCAGCCACACATGAGAAGAGAAAGAAGACAAAAAGAAACAAGAAGAAAAAAGAAGACAGAAAGAAGAAGAAGAAGAAGAAGAAGAAGAAGAAGAAGAAGAAGAAGAAGAAGAAGAAGAAGAAGAAGAAGAAGAAGAAGAAAGAAGCAAGAGAATGGAAAAAGGAGGAAGAGAAAGAGAAGGTTTATGGTTCCATGGGGGATTTTCCAAAGTAGGACACATATTGCTGACCAGCATCCTTTTTACTTCTAAAACTCTCTGCTGTTCTTGGCCAGAGACTCATGAAAAGTGCTTTTGTGCCTGCCCCATGCTTGTTTTGCATGCAAGGAGAGCTGAAAAGTAGCAGCTCCTGATGGTGCAGCAAGGCTGTCCCTTCCAAGCACAGGCTATTTTGCATAAGGAAGAACCTCTGGGGAAGCAGAGCCCAGGGAAGAGCAGAGCTTGATCCCACTACAAACTTGTCCGGGGAAACAGAATCTGAGCCACCCAGGGCACAAGTAGTCTCTTGGAGGTGCAAAAGCAGCAGGCAAAAACCTACCCATAATGGTCCAGAGGAGCCCTGACAAAGAGCTGTGCTCCATGCAACAGAAGATAAGAGGAAACCTCTAGGAACCATCCAGGGACCTGTCCTGGGAGTCTAGAGAGCTTCTTTCCCCCTGAATGTGGGTCAGAAGAGCCACCTCCAAGAAGCATGAGCAGCAAGCAGTAACCAAGCCAAAATGGACCAAACCAAAAAGAGCCCAGTCCTGCCTGACAGGTGGTCCAGCTTGGTGCTGCAGAGGAAGGCAAAAAACCCTTGGGTACCAGTGCCAGTCTGCTCCAAGGGAAGATGCCTTCCTGACCCCAGCAGTGCTGGCAATTGGATACTCCTTGAGCATGTAAGTAAGACCAGCCCTCTCCTTCCACTGGCTGGTCACACCTCCCAGAAGATGCTCAAGCCCTATTCTCTCTCAAGCTGGAGCTGTCTCAGGGGCTTCCCAGAGTGGTCAAATGCCCCTGGCCTAATCAACCTTGGGGGCAAAAACCAGTGACTGCTCCAAAGCACTGGGAAGCCTGGCAACATCTCTGCATTCCACTTCTTATGGCTGCTGTCATTGGATCTGCAGAGGAAGACAACAGCAAGATCCGCAGTGCTCCTCAAGAAAATATTCCCTTGCTCTGGCCACTGCATTCCTGTCTGAGAGTTATTTGCCCACTTCCATTTGTGGGAAGATGTTCAGATATTATCTAAAAGTCTCGCAAATCTCTTTTTTCTTTAGGTTTTAGTATTTTGAGTCCTGAAAGAAGAAGGAAGGTACTATTCTTGTCCTTTGGTATGTTGGTGCCAAAATTGGTATGTACATTGAGGCTATGTAAATAAGAGCATTTCTAGCATAGACATTAATTTGGTTGTGGTGATGCCCAAGGTGAAAGACAGGGGTTTGGTTCCTTCTGCATGAAGTTTGCAGAGACATAGAGAGCATACGTGAATTCCTCATGATTCCTTAGCAATGCACCAAAGGACATTTGTTACTACACCGCTGTGGTGGTTTAAACTTGGCTGGATGCCAGATTTCCACCAAGCTGCTCTATCACTCCCCTCCTCAGCAGGACAGGGAGAGGAGAAAAATAAGATGGAGAAAACAACCCAAAACTCGTGGGTCAAGATAAAGGCAGTTTAATGCAGCAAAAGCAAAAGGTCACACACAGAAGCAAAGCAGGTGATGTCCAGACACTTCCTGGAAAGCAGGGCTTCAGTATGTGTAGTAGTTGCTGCAGAAGACAAATGTAAAAACAAAAATGCTCAGCTTCTTATTGCTGAGCAGATGGCAGATGGTATGGAATATCCTGTTGGTCAGTTTGGGTCAGTTGTACTGGTTGACCCTGATCTTGCCCACCCGCAGCCTACTGCTGAGGGGAGAAGTGTTGGAGACCAGCCTTGATGTGTGCCAGCACTGCACAGCAATAGCCAAAGCACTGGCATGTTATCAACACCTCGGTAGCTACCGATACACAGCACAGCACCATGAGGGCTGCTGTGGGGAAAATTAACTGCACCTCAGCCAGACCCAATACAATTGTTGATGGTGACGTCTTCCTCTTGGAAAGAAATACTGAGTTAGTTTGTGTCTTTGCACTTCAGTAGCTCTTTTCCTTCTTTGGCCTTCATCCTTGCTATCTTTCTTGAAAGTGATGGCAACCCTCTCAGCCTTTGTCTTGCCCCTTCTAGTTTTCTTCTTCCTCCATAGGCCCTCCATGCCCCTAATCAACTGCTTAGTCTTTGTCTGCCTTCACCCCAGAGGGAATTTCTCTTTCTGGAACCTGAGGAATAAGAAATGTCCACTTGCCAGTTCAATAGGTTATGGGGGTCTGTTTCAGAGCAGACTTTGTAGCAGGATTTGAAAGCTGTGTGTTCGACTTCATTGCAAATTAGGACCATGTTTTTGCATCACATGCTTTTAGCACCAGAAACTTTGAAGTTGTCACTGTTGGTTTTTCATACTACAGGAAAATTGTAAGAGCAGAGGAGAGAGGGAGAAATACAGCAGTGGATATTACAGTAGGGTCATATTTTCCTGTAATGAGATGGTGTATCAGATCAAAGATACTTTTGGAGTTACAGTGATATCTTGGAATGAATATAGTGTCTTTTCTTACTCCCTAGTTAATTATTTAACAGTCAGTGCTTCCCAGAAAATAATTATCTCTGAAATAACTTTCTTACATGAAGGGAAGACTGAGGTAGCCCACCCAAACAGGTTGACTTTCAAGTTCTGACTGTCAAGCTCAAAATAATGTCCTCTGAAGAATCACAGATCAAAACACTGTTTTCACTTTTGTGCAGTGAGTAACTTCATTTTGCTGTGAATGATGCAGCAAAAACTGAAAAAAACATTTTTGGCCAATCAGTAATAAATTTAATTGGTAATAAAATAAATCATTATGTGATGGTTTTCCAAATATGTAGTCATTCTGACAGTATGGCAACATTCCTGGAGTTCTCCTCAATGCTGATCCTTTGAGGATCAATCTGCCATTCTGACTTATGCTGACCTATCTTACTGTTGAATAGCATTCTACTTTAAAACAGCTCTTTTAAAATTCTTTCTTTCTTTCTTTCTTTCTTTCTTTCTTTCTTTCTTTCTTTCTTTCTTTCTTTCTTTCTTTCTTTCTTTCTTTCTTTCTATCTATCTATCTATCTATCTATCTATCTATCTATCTACTTATTCTGCTATGGCGCCACAGTGGAATGTCAGGCATATTGCAGTGTAAAGAAAGTAACCATACTGAACTTTGGATAGGATGACATAGTTACAAAAGATCACAGGATATTGAGAGATCTACTTATAAGGATATTTATTTTGCAGATAAGACTATACCTGAAGTGTCCCACCCATGCATTCCATGTCATTCATACATCAGTCAGAAACAGTCTATGTGGTACACAGGAGATTTTATTTTTTCAGTGTTGCTTGTTTTCTTAATAACTTTTTTGGTACTGAGCAGTTAGGTGTTTTTTATGAGTGCTGATTTTGGTGTTATCTCATTCAGTCTTGATGGTTTTTGAGATCCAGAAAGAGAAGATTCACAGAAAGCTCTTCTCAGCTAGAGGACGTCTATGTGGTAAGCATAGTGTAACGTTCACTTTTCATCAATGTTGTTGTGTGCCATGAAGTTGTCTTTAAAATACACAAAACGTGTCTCTCCTTGCTAGGTAATTTTGCACCCTCTTCTGGCCAAGATTTTCCCTTTTAAGGCATAAATCTTCTGATATAGGTGGATTCAACGTGAAGTTGTTTGGCAACTGTTCACACTAAAATGTGTATGCTGTATATATAGGCAAAGTCCTCTTCACCAGAGAAATATGTAAACACTAAACCATTCAGATCCTGAAGGTCCACTATGTTCTGACCTGCTGTCCTCAAACACTTCATAGCTACATTTAAGAAAGAAAAGAGCATGTTGAAATAAATACATTCTCATAAAACTGTCATTTTCTAGATCTTCCAGCAGTCCTCTTATCACCAAGATAAATTCTTCTCTTTTCCTATGGTGAGGGACAAGTTTCTTCCAAACTAGGCAAGTTTCTACTCTGCTTTATCATCACATATGTATCTTTGGCATGTATAGAAAAAAAAGGGAAAGTGCCATTTAAGAAAGTGAGAAAAAAACCCTTCTATGGTTCTGTAACTTGTGCAAATATTTGAATAAACCTGTACCTGCTCCTATAGTTCTCCATGAGTCCTCCTATACTAACTGTATGCATATGAAAATAGCTGTAGTTCTGATGGCACAAAAACATGAGCAAGACAAGGTCTGTAGGTGCATGCTACCTTGAGCAACAAATCTTGGTTTGAAACCAGTGGAACACTTTGGCTGCTAGCCCTTAAACATCCATCTACTACAGCAGGATCTAAAGCAGCTGATGCTCAGCTGCAGGTTTCATGCACTGCTCATTGCATTCCCTTTTTGAAAGGACTCTGATATTTTACATTGCTGTCATCTATGAGATGTCCAGTTTTTGCTGCCACCTCACTATCTGTAACAGTTTTCAGATGTTCAACAGTTACAGATTACATTCAGTGCTAATGGCAGTCATTAATTTTTTACTTGAACAAAAAGAGATTTTATTAACTTTTTCTTTTTCTTTATGGCTTGTGCATGGCCTAGATTGACATTTGTGATTCAGCATGTCCCAAACATACCTTGAAAGTGTTCGAATTTTGACAGTTCTATTTCAATGTGGATTTGTATTCACTAGATGGTTCATGTTCTTCAGCTGTTTTTCTACTGCACTGTGGATGGATGACTTAACATTAGAAATCAAGCAGAACCTTGGAGTCCCCTTATCTAATGGCCTAAAAATACAGAAAATCCTTTGGAAGTATTTGTGGAAATTGCACCTCTGTTTCTTGGGCAATCAGGGAGGCATTATTTGCTCTGCTGGTTTTGCAGTTGAATTTAACACAAAAAAGGAGTTATTCACATGGCCAGCACACAAGACACCGTATAAGCAGAAAACACATTCAGGATCCAGGCCAGCACTATTGAACCAGCATTTGAAAAACTCCACTGGTCATGGGTAAAATATCGCTAAAATTTCTTGAAAGCTAGATTTTTTTCTGTCTGTTTAGCCCCTTTATCCAAAGGCAGAAAATGCAGAAGGCACAAACCAGTAATTTTGTCCACCAGCCAGACCTTTACGCCCCAGTAAATTATTCCCTAATTCTTTCCTATTCTCTCTCTAGACTGCAGGTTTTAAAATTAGGGGTCACCCCTAAGAACTTGAACCGAATTGTCATCCTATGTTCCAGCTAGTCCAATGGCCTGAGGTGCTACTCAGCTGGATTAAAACTGGCAGCATCTGGCCTTAATCAGTGGCATCAAATCTGTTGCTTTTTTTCTTTCAGGAAAATCTTAATCTTTGATTAATAGCAATCTTCTCACAGAAGTGTCGAAGAAGGATTGGTAATTTCAGAAACTGTGGGTACCTAGGTGGAAAACAATAATGGAACAGTACTGGGCTTTGAAATAGAGATGTTTGCAGAGTAAGCAGAAAGAACCTCTAGTCCTCTGATTTATTATTGGGTAGAATTGGTTACCAATGTATACTTTTAAAGAAAGAGGGTTTTATAATGTTTAGACTTTTTAATTTATACTTTTTAATTTACTGTGTGCTTATATGGGGAAAATCTATGAGAAAATCTGTACTTTTCCTCTTAAAGATCTTAATTTTCTTTGTTGTTATCAGAAGAAATACATGGCCAACAATCACTTCAAGTTCCTGGCTACATTGTATTTTAGGTGTACTGTACTTTACTGTTGAGTCACTGGGAGTTCTCACAAAAAGTAGACTCCTTGGGACTACAGCACCCAGAAGTTACAGATGCTTTCCAAAGCCTCAATAAACTTTATACAACAACTGTTTTTCTGCTGTTCTGGATGATGGGGGCAGGGGCTAGAGGCTTGCACAGGATCAAAATGCCATCATTTTCACAACAGTAAATTTCACTGGTTCCAAGCTTGCTGCAGTTCCTGTTTTATTGCAAATACATCAAACTGTCTCTGATATATCTAGCATGTCAAGGCTGAAAAAGGTTCACACATCAGATGCTGACTTTGAGGGGGTGTTTAGAGGCAGAGGGGGAAGTTGACATTAGGTACAAGCAGTCTTTCAGATGCACTTAAAACATGCCATTTTTATGATCCTTTTTTTTTATTTTTATTTTTTAACAGACATTGGGAGATAGGATGGCAGTGTCAAGAAGGGTGGCAGTGTGCTCCTCTCACACAGGATCTGTTGATTTCAGAGGACCTGGACATGTATCCCTGAGCATTTATATTTTTCTTCTATTCCAGATAAGCAGCTTCTGTTGCTGGTTAAATCAACTTACAGTTAATGGTTAAATTTCAATTGATTTTGGCTGAATTTTTTTTCTCTTAAAGAAAACTGTAGACACAGCTATGATCAAAACTTTGCTATATTTTTGAGAAGTTTATCTTTCTCCGTGCATGGCATGTAGAAAAATGTTCTTTAATTTCATAACACCTTTCGTTCACTCCTCATTTTCCCTTAACTAGGTTTGGTTTGGAAAGTAGTATCTAGCAAAAATTTTTAAAATTATAAAAATGACTTGATGATGTGAACCTCCCTTTATCCATTAATTTGTGCTTCTTCAGGATAAAATCTATTCTATTAACTTTATCTGTTAAATTTTTGTCACACCTAAGTAACAATATGCAGGCAGACAATGAAAAGGAAAGTGATGGCTGTGACTCACAGAGGGAAGTTGCCAGCAAGCTGCCATGATAAAATTTTGAGTTAAACGTGGAAAGTTCTTCTCTGTTTTACTATAATACTTTTTGTGAGCTTCCTATATAATCTGATTTACATCTGTCAAAGGATATTGAGAAATCAAGCCCGCAATAGTAATAAAAAGTCACCAGCCTAAAGCAGCTTTGACATAAAGCCAGGACAGACGCTCATGGCTGTATTTTCTGTATCTAGATTGTAAGGGCAGGCATACCCAGAGTTCAGACCTTCAAGGAAAAATATGATCATTTGGCTCTCAGATATGAATCCATCTTTTCTTCACACTGATTTGTCTGATGGTGTGGTCAAAGCAGTGAAAAAAATATAGTCATTCTCATGGAAAAACTGCCCTATTAAACATAGATGACATGATCACAGCCTTTTTTTCCCCCTCTCTCTTTATTAATCTATCAATTAACTATATTCTTCTCCAGAAGGTAATGTCCCTAAAGGGGAGGAAATATTTATGAGTGGTCCAGCTGACAACATTAGCAGGTGAATCAGTTAATCATATGTTCTGGGTTAAACAGCATTGCTGTTATATAGATGCTAGATCTCTGTTCTGGGGCACATATGCTGAGGAGAAGGAAAAGACAGCACCCCAGAGAAGAATGAAAGCTACCATTATTATAACTTGTATGACAACATGATCTTGTTGATTATTCTCAGTATCTTATTTCAGTTTCTGTTTTAATTTCATTTACTAAAAATGCCAGCATATTTTCTGGGCTGACTGTCACTTACAGGATTTAGTAATAGATGCAGAGTAATACTTAATTACTTCTGACTTCTTGCTATCTATAAATCTGGAGTTCATGAAATCAAATATTTTAGTGTCTTTTCCCTCTCCTCTACTGTCATTTCAAACCTGCTACCAGCTAGTAACTTTAAAACTTTCAGATTTCCTATTTTACCTAGGCTCTCTCCACTTGATTAAAGTAATCTTAATGAAATAAAGCAGTAAAGAAGTTTCTAAGTAGCCCAGAGGTGCTGAGGGAGGAAAGAAAACACGTAATGTTGGCTTGGTATGAAGGATAGATTCAAAAAGTTTGAGGCCAGAAAGAATAATTTGACAATCCTATGTGACTTTATATCTCAGGGCAGTAAATTTCACCCTGTTGACTCTATATTGACACTATAATTTGAAACTGGTTAAACCCAACCTTCCCAAATGACAATAAAAAATTGGGCAATTCCCTTTCACTGTGCAGACATCTTCACTGTTATTATACTTTATTTCATATACAGATTTGGTGGTGTCATCTGCTAGCCATTGGACAATGCTGCATCCCCTTCTGCTAGATTACAGAGCCCCTCAATACATGCTATTCATAAGCACAGAAATCTATAAAAATTATAAAGGTAAGCCCTTAGCAACAAAGACTTAATGGTTAATCAACCAAACATCATTTTAGGACCTTTAGAGAGCTAAATTCATGCTTGGTTTAAGACAGAGTTCTATAACATATCTAAAATTAATCTTAAACAACAACTAAAATTAAAATTAAACAACATAAACCATGCCCAGTTTCACGTCACACTATAAACTCCTAACTCAGACCAGCTTATAGTTTCTCATGTAATCCCTGTATCAGGTGATTTGTCATTACTACTTTACTACAGTATTTGTCAGCAGGATGTTTTCTTAAAGTACCACAATGCAGCAAACTTCATTTAGTCCTTTGCAACTGCTATATGCAAATTAAATTAAATGCAACTTAAATTAAAGGAGGTGTGGGGGAGAGATATCTAAGGCATTCTGAAAGTTATATGAATGTAAAAATAGGCTACATATTTTTTTTTTGGATGGACATTTGCCTTAGCCTGCTCCATTTCAACAGTCTTCCAGTGAGAAGTGGTTATCTTCCCACTGGCCACAGAATGACGTGAATAGATGGTAAATACAATGTATTGCCAGGATAGCACATTCCCACTTTATGTACAGAAATCTCTCTACTATGTGGGTGGAATACAACAGTTCCTATCTTTACTGAAAAATCAATTTTAGTATAAAGGCCACAGATTTAAGACCCTGCTTGTGTACATGATGAGTAACAGAGCTACAGAACAACACAGCCATGAGGAACTTACTAGAGAAAATCCCACCTTTGATTAGACACCAGATGAAGGAAAACACATCTGAGACTTTGAAAAGAACTTTATCTTTGTGAGAACTTGACAAGAGCTCAGATGTAGCATGAAGTCAAGACCCACAGGGACTCTATAGTTGACCTCTATGGCAGCCAGTCAGTCTTATATTTTCCAAAGCTACTTCAGCACAATGAATAGCGTCAAAATGTTTCAAATTCGAGTTTGTGTCTGAAAATCATTCAGTAGCAGCCACAACCAGCAGCAACAGAACATGTAATTTCTCTACATGTCATGCTTCCATCTTCCTGCAATAGCAGTGCCATCAGCTGCCTATATCATAATCATCACACAATGCAATGATATATTTCTTATCTTCTAAGGTCTTCTTTTCAGAAGCTTCTGAGAAAAAAGAAAATACAGCAGCCTGAAAATATGGAAAACAAGAGATCAGAGGTCTGTGTAGTACTAAGCATTCTTGGCTATCACATGATAAGTGCTGCTCAGCATAACTTTCAAAAATCAGGCATCAGCAAAAGAAATACTGGGAAGTCATCAACCCATTGCACCAATTTCCTGCCAGTCTCCTATTGCATTCACCTACTTTGAGTCAATTATGTTACACTTGATTTCCACACTTCTTAAAAAGATCTGTAGATCAGCTGCCACATAAAATTACAAAGCCTGGAATGACAAAGAGTCTCAGAACATTAACCATTGCCAGGTGATAAAATGTTGGCTTGAAATATGGGTAACTGTGCAATTCCCATTGTAATACCATACATACTTACTCAGATAGGCAATCCCAGTTGATTAAATATGATCTTTCTATAAGAAAAAAAACATCTAACTGGTAAAAAAGGAGATAATGAGGTGTTTGGTCAGCTCTAGTTCTATGATTTCATTCTTAACATGATCGGGTATATAAAGGCCAATACTGTAGATCTATGTCTTTATTAGCTAGTTTGATCAAAGAGAAAACCAGGTGGGTAGCTCAGGACCAGATAGGACTATGCTTTAAGTAACTAAAGAAAAATACTGCATATCTAAAAGAACTAGACCCAAATTGATAACTCTCCCCTCCAGAAAAAAAAAAGAAATCATCACCATCTCTGATGGTCCTTCATACTGACACTAGAAACTGCAAGTATTGAGTCTATTTTCTGTGTAAGGTATTTATCATACTAGTAATTTCCGAAGGTAATGATCACTATGTATCCTTTCAACAATGTATTTTTTTGGTCTTTATAAACAGTCAACTGTTTGCTTTCCTTATCATTACCTGTTTTAATGTTTCCAAGGGCATTATTTGGGGTTATTTTAGATGATTTGGTCTGCATTACAAAGATTCAACTGCAGGTTGAAAGTGTGGAAATAGAAAAGTGTCAAATTCTCCAGAAAGAGATGACAAACACAAATGCGAATGGATTTAAACAGTCACCCAGAGAAAGAGGAGGAGATACTGTATTTCCCACTAGTTGCATTTCCATTGTTTTCCCCTTGGAAAGTTTCCATTTTAATGTCTCCAAAGAAACTAAGAGGTTATATAAGGCATAGCACTGAATTAAGTGTAATGTGATATACTCAAAGCCCCATGCTTGACCCAAACTCCCATTCATTGACTAACTCCCTTTCCCAACCTAGTCAAGACAGTTTCCCTTAAATTAAAGGCTGCTATCTTACAAATGCCTTCTCCAAATCACAGTTTTTCCCAAGATCACCAATTTCTTTTTTTTTGACAATGAGCAACCACACAGTAAAAGTTACTTAAAAAGAGCCTCTTATCACACTGATTACAATGTTGTAGTTAAATTCTCTTCTCCTGCATTTCTTCTCCTGCCTTACTCTATAAATGTCACACGCATTAAGTTTGTTAGGTTAAATGTATAATTTCTGGAGATTTTGGTCAAAAATATTCAACAAAAATATCAGTGTTCATCTTTTAAAATATGTTTAAAGCATCCAGTGGAATTATATTAATTATTTTTTCTTTTAGCTATTACAAACCTCCTTCATAAGGAAGCAACGAGCACAAACCTGAGACCCAACATACCTTCAAAACAGTGACCCGTGTGCTGATCATACTACAAGACTTGCCAGAACAGATGAGACTAATTATCAGTTTGTCCTAGTATTGTCCTTCCTACAAAGGCAAGTGCCTATGCTGCAGAAGATGGAAAGCTTTTTTAGGCATTTGACTACTTGTACAGTACTTCCAATGGCATGCTTTTAATTTCTGATCCCCAAAGGCAAATAAATATTTGATCACCTAAGTACTGCTTTTGACTAGCTCTAGTTTTGATTATGTCACCACAAATATATATGTTTTTATATACATTTATATATATAAAGTGCCTATCACCATATTGATAAACAGTCTTTGGAACCACTCTGACAGCAGAGGTAAGAACAGGAGTCAGCCTGTCGGTACCTCAGTGCTGCTGCTTCCAACAAATTTAAAAATAAAAGAAAACAAAAATCTTGTTGGTAGTTAAACATGATGCAGTCCTTTTCAGCTAGTTCCAGTAAATTCTCTCAGTGACTACCACTGACAGAAAATACCATGATGACTAAACTCTGTGCAAATACATGTTTCCTTTCAGTGGCTTTAAATATAACAACCCGTGATGCAAGAGTCCAAAAGCAGGGCTGGATGAGCTGCATCACAGAAGAAATGAATGAGAAGAAGAGTCACCAAGAATCTGAAGAGTCCTGTGATTCCTCAGCAAAGTTTTCCTTCATATTAAACTGTTGTGTGCTTTTCTTCTCTCTTAACTCTATAGAAGACCACAAACAGAAATATTACTGTCCTGATTGAGAAGATTTTGTGCCTACCATTAAGAAACTGGAAATGAACAGAGAAGTAGGGTGAGTTTGTCTCAGACCTTCTCAATCTTCACTCACCATTACTAAGGAAACAACACAGAATCATTCCTGCTGTGCTGATCCCACCAGCAAATCATATATAAAGAACATTTGATTGTATAATATATATTTGGGGTCTAATGGTTATGTGGTAGGGGAGGTTCATCTACCACGTAGTTGCTAAGGCTGTAAAGGTACTCTGAATAACCAGCCATTCTTCTTTTAAAAGGATGTTGCCCACTTAAAAACTGACACTGGACCCCCTCAGCCCCCCTTGAAAATGTCTGGCACAATGCCTTCAGAATGCAACATAAGATTAATATGCCTGATGTATTTTAGGTGTTTGACATGTATATTCCCGCTTTGCTACTTCTCTTGGACTCCAAATTGATAAATCACATTTAAGAGCTTGTCCTGGTGAAAATCCTCAGCTGGATTGGACAATTTTATTAAATTAAACTAGGATGGATAGTTTTGCCATTAGGGTTTGGTTTGTTTTACTGTCAGCTTTTCATACAAAACATGACCAATTCCCCCCTCCCAAAATCTCTATGTCTGGATAATTTCCATTTTGATCAAATGTGTGAATATTTTTTTTCCCAACTGATAAGTTGGAGAAATACTCATGGAATTGTTTCTGTTTATTCCTGCTGGTGTGGAATCCTCTTTTAAAAGCACACTAAAGCTGGGACTACAGAAGTATCACAGGATTCCTTTACCACACAAAATTGGTCTAATAAAACTCAGTGTAACTCCTGGTTACAGTAAATGTCTTGAGGGATACCTTGTTTTAAGAGTTAACATCAGCTATTTATCCCTTTAATAAATGTACTGACCTTTTCCCAATTTCTAAGAAGAAGCAGGCCTGAAGTTTCAAAGTTATTTTAAGAATAAACAGTTAGGTAACCTCTGCAACAGAGGATCTTCACTTCGAAATGTCACAGCAATGGCTAGATGCAAGCAGGGAGCACCAAGGAAAAAGAGAACCGTTCTGTGAGTTTTACTGCCATCTGAAGTCTTCGTGTGGATGACCTGATACATAAACTGAGATTCTTTTCCTTTCTTCCTTTATTTTTCTTTTTATTTAAATCAGGATTCTAGAAAGCAGGACTTCTGGGTCTCAGTGAAGCTCACTTCAGTTCATCGGGAGCAAAAGTTATTGATTGGTTTCATTTCTTTAATTTTATTTCCACAGAAAATCTGGCGAGTTCTGTGGAAGTAAAAAATATAGAGGAAACAGTGTTCAGCTTCAAAGAGGATGGCGGTTGGGAGGGTGAAACACAGTTTACTGTATGGAAACTTTCCTTTTTTTTTTTTTTAATTTGCCTTGATGGAAGTTGACAGCTCAGCCTGTATTTTAGCTCTGTCCACAGGCAGTGAAATGTGTGAGAAACCAATACTCTGAAAATTCTCATATGCATATGAAAAATCATGGTATGAAAAGGGGCCAAGGGATTAGGACAAGATAAATTTATACTAAGCTTTACACATTCCATTGACAAATTTGCTGTTTTTGCGTTGTTGCCTCCGACCTCCTGGTTACCGAGGGGATGACATTAAACTGGGAGAAAATGGCTTATTATGTGTGATAAATTCAAACAAAGATGACGCACTTTACCCACCAAGTATATCTAAGAAATTGTGAGGAAATGTCAAGCATTTCAAAAGAAAGCTGCCGTAAATTCTGATGCTGGAGACTTTAACGAATTTCTGCCAGAGTAGAAAGGTCTCTTTGTTTGGACTCAGCTGACACTCAGCGTGTGGAATATTATGAGCTCGAGGGTCACATAAAAGCTACGGGAGAAAGAAAGAAAACTGTGGATGTGACAAAACTCAGGCACTAGAGGGCTGAGAACTGGCACGAAGACTTCTCACTGACTCAGTGCAGACAGTACATGGGAATCAGCACTCACACTTCAAAAAAAGGTTCCAAACACAAATATCCGTCCCCTTCTGCTCACTCTTGTGCATTCCCACTGACCCCAGTACGTGCTCTTGGTCTTAAGACAAGACTTGATTTGTCCCAGTTTTATTTTTCCTTGTGTTACAGTAGAGTTTTGGGAGAGAGGAAAGTTTGGGGGGAAAAGGTGGGGGGGATCCAGACCCTGGAAAAACTCCTGTCCTGCTGATGTTACATAATTGATGAACAAATGATCACACGTTGTGTCCCTGATTCAGGTCAGGAGGTGGCAGAAGGAGGAAGTGCTGTCAAATGTTTGAAAGAAAAAGGAGGTAGAGGAGTAGCAATGAGACCCCCTGCCACTGTGGCAAATTAGCTATTTCACAGTGATGTTTACACTATATAGTGCTTTTCACATTCTGACCCCTTGGGTACAGGCAAGATAGAAAGGGCAAAAATGACAAAAATTATAAGCTAAGGATGTGAAGAAGAGCAAGTGATGCAAATTTGGAGCACCCTTGATCCCTTCCTGCGCCCATACAGACAGCACTACTGGGTGTCATGGAGGAGAGCTGGTGGTAGCCTCCTCATCCCCAGAAACGCTTCAGCAATGGCCCTTGTATGTGGCTTTGCAGAGGTCTATGATAACGTTACTTTCGAGCAGGAGAGCAATATGACAAGACACACTTAATTTGAAATGTTTACAGACTGTGTAGCTAAAAAAATCAATAAGTAACTGACAATTCATTATGGAGAGAGGTTGTTTTAAATTTACAACTTTGTTTTAAATCTAAAATATCCTCTTTCTTATTTATTTATTTATTTCAAGGAAAAAAGTAAAACAAAATGGGGAAAATAAACCCAGCAGCAGCAGCACTGCACTTCTGCGCCCTGGATATCCCCCAGTCATTTCCAGAGATGTGCAATACCATGTGGCTGACAGAACAAGCCACCTCTTTTTGGAGGTGACATAGTTTTTCCCAGACTCTGACGAAAGAGTATTCATTACACCCTGAAAAAGGGATGTTTGAGCTATGTAAACCAGCAGATCCCACCTCTCCTTGGGATTTAGCTTTATCAACAAAGTAAATAATAAACAGAACAATGCAAATGAGCCATTGCCATCTGTAAGATCTTTTGGGAGGGTCTCTGTGCTCCAGCCCCTGGGTCATTCTGCCCAGAAAGCCACATCTGTTTCTTTCCTATCCACAATGCATCAATAACAATCAGTCAGTGGCTTAACTTGGGCGTCTAGCACCTGTCAAGAGAGAGGATCAATGGGAGACCCTGTAGCCCTGTGTCACCCATGCGTTTTACCCAGCTCTGGCTCTAGAATTTTTAGTACAAATTCTAAAAACTGGCATGCAAAATTTAAATAACTTGCATAGCGACTTGGAGAGGGCACTGTTAGTCTTTGTCATTACAATGGTGGTTATATACCATTATAAATGCATCCATACACAACTAGGCTATGTAGATTATGCATGACCACATACTTTATTATAAATAGGTGCATATTCCAGTACTTGTGCCCGACACTTTGAGTCTGTGGCTGGTCCTAAAAATAGGCATGTGAAAAGGATAAAAAATGATGGGCCTGAATCATCTCGTCTCCTGCAAAAACAAAGGCAGTTGGTGAGGCCCACTTCGTCTGACAAGCATTGATGACAATGGGAACATTAGCCCAAGGCTGAAGTGTTTTGATAATCCTACCTATAATGACTGTCTGGAAAGTTGCCAGAATTCATGAAAATGTGTTCATAATTTTCTTTTTCTGCTTTAGCAGCCTAGCATTTTGATTCATAAAGTTGCTATATTAATAACATTAATAAAATAACAAACAGTCATCTTACTGTATACTTTGCCATGAGGCTAAATATAACCTTCCCTTATGGAAAACCCATTAACTTTTTACAGACATTGCAGGTTTTATGTGTGATGGTTTAACAAAACAAAATTTGAACATTGGGATAGAAAGCTCAAGTATCTCCACTTGAACTGACCAATCTTCCAGCCTCATTTGACAAGAACAGAGTCCTGTTCATTTACTACTTTATTACATTGACAAACAAATCTCTTCATCCCCTGCTAAAGAAGACTTTATACAAAAGACCACATTCTGTTTGCCAACCTCTCTTTAGGCACTTAAATATTATTTTTAATTCTCCAGTTCAATCCTTCCTCAACAACTGCAAGATCTGAAACATCTGTCATTTCTCGATCCAGCAATCCCTAAAGAGTCTTGTCCTGAAATAAAGAAACACAAAGGATGAATTTTATCAGTGTGTTTGGCAAGATGTGACCACAATGTTTTACACAATTCAGAAGCCTTGACATTCCTACAGTAAATCTCTGTTTAGCCGTGAATTGCACCCTTCTGTAAAGCAGGTATCATTGAGAACATTCCATCTTCTATTTTGACATAGGTACACATGCATGTACAGAGTTCATAGGATAACTGGTCATTTCCTTGTCCAAAGCCTGCAACTTCTTTTCCTAAAACAAGTATTATTTTTTTCTGATTAATAATTAATGGAGTAATGAGGGGGTTCAGAAATCAATGTTTTGATTCTCCATCGAACTCTGGAGTTTCAGTACTAAAGATGCTTCACCTTGAGAATATTCTGGGTTAGATAAGAAGGGGGATGTACTGCTATATTGTCCTTCCTAAATAAATGCAAGAGCAAAACTCAGCAGTTTATGTCTCCTGATACCCATTGCTGTGCCTTGGGATGGTACTGATAGGAGAAAGACAGACAACCTTTGTATGTGGTTAAGAGCAGTCAGAGCCAAAACAGCAGGGAGATCATTAGCGTGGATGGAGCTGGAATGGCAGTGAGAAGAAAATGAGGACAAAATACTTCTGCAATTTGCCAGTAAGCAAGATAAGGGGCTTAAATTAATTCCTTGCTTTTGCAATCCCTTCTTTTATATATGCTTTTATAGATACATTATTTACATTTAATTTCTTTACATTACTGTGATAACTCTGCAAAGGATTAATGTTGTGATCTGGGTGACTGCAGCAGAAACTAAAATCATATCTGTATTCATACCTCCCTCGTCCTTCCCCTTCCCAACAGCTTTGCATTAAAAAAGAAACACAGCTGAGCAGGGAAGATGATGTTTGCCTCACCCTTGCTCTGCTATCAGTCACAGCCTCCACCTCTTCCTTGCTAACAACCCGTTACAGCGTCCCTCCTGACAGCTCCCCTCCGGTTGGGTCTGGTTTCCTGATCTACTTTCTCTTTTCCAGTCTGGTGCTTGTTTAGGTCCAGCAGCTAGGCAATTGAGGGCACAGGAGAGGCAAGCTCCATCCTCATTTCTGCTGCCCAGACCCATTCTCAGCCACAGGAACCAAAACTGACCTCAAGATCCTAGTTTTCCTTATACAAATCCTACAGTAATTTTCTTCATCTGCTCTAGGATAAAAGTTCCAGTTTGAGTATCGACAAAGTGTTTTAGTGCACAAAGCACCAAACACTCCTTAATAATCAGAACTGTCAGCAGGTATATCTATATTTTAATTGGAATTACATGAAGGTGGTTGGGCTTTTTTTTTTAATTAAGAAATGAACACTTGTCTCTGATTTTTTAGCTCTTGTTTTCCACTTTAACTTGTTCTACTCTAAATATCATTGACAAGTCACAGCTGGGTAGTGAAATATCTGATAGAAACTGAAGCAGGGTGATATTTTAATTATAAAATGGAGATATGTCTCCAAAAGGGGAACTGGATTCTGAAAAAAAGAGCTTCCTTAAACTTTGAGCATAGTGGAATATCCACATGACTTGTCATTAATGCATCAGAGACAAAGTTGCTCTTTAAAAATGAGGAGGCCTCAGTTTTTGACCTAGCAGTCCCTATATTGTAAAAATTTCCTCAATACAAAGAATAAAATATAGAAATAAACTTTTCAGTGCTTGCACCGAAAGCAAGAAGGATCAATACATTTATTCTCCTCTTTCATAGAAGGAACTAAGGAAGACAAGGAACGGATGAGAGTCTCATGTTTACTCAGTTGCATTTTATTTAACAAAAGTCCCTGATGTTGCAGAACACCAAGTCGTTGTTTTTGTTAAATAATTAAGGCTGTCTAGGAATCTGTTTCACAAGCCAGGTGCAAAATTAAAAAGTTCCAGGCAGGAAACAGGAGATCACTGTACTCTTGAAAGCAAGTAGATACCAAGTAAAGATTATATAGCAGAGCTTACTAAATTTTTTAATGCCTTCCAACCAAAGCTGAGGCAATAAAACAAGGCAATTACACAAGAGCAACATGGAGCAAGAGATGTCAGTGGTCGTGCCCTGCCAATAATGTTCAGGGGACGAAATGAAGTTCCGGATAAGGTGGAATAATTTAGAAATACTTTAAATCACCATCTGCACAGCTATGCTTTCATTTAAAATCAATTCCCTTGAAGTGCCCCTCCTCCTATATCTGACTGTGGCTCACTTTCCACCAACAGACACATGACCAAGATTTATTAGAGGAAAAGTGATATGAAAGCACATTTCAAAGTCTCCTGGGTAAACTACCATAGAAGCTTCATTTTCAAGTCTTTCTGCCAGTATGCAATGTAATAAAGAAGTTGAATCAAGAGCCTGTAAGTGAAATGCAAATAATAATTATTTTCTAGTAGTTTAACAATGTATTAAATAATAATAATAATAAAAAATAATAAACCTAGGACCTACTAAGCATATTCAGAAATACTGGAGACAATCTCCAGATACTCCTTGATATCTCTTGAACTGGACTGAGGCTTCATATATAATTATGCATTTACCTGGGAAGTTACAGCTATTTTGGGAGTTGTTCTGGAATTAAAGATTTGGTTTCATCTGTTCCAGATTCAGTTTTAATCCTTCTCTTGACTGCAATGTGCATTGTACTTGGCCCCACTTGAATAGCTGTGATGTTTGTCTCCTCAATCGTGGTTTCATGGTCACTTAAATGTAGCATAAACTTGTACAACCAAATGGAATGGCACTGAGCTACTTCCTTCATCTTCAAATACACCACAGCCTGCCACAGTGAGGAAGGTAATAAGCTGTTCTCCGTTTTCACCAGCCTTAAGACCACTAGTATGCCTAAACTGTAAGAAGGGAGATTTAAGTTAAGCATAAGGAAAACCCTGCAGTGGTAAGATAATGAAGCATTGGGATGGACTGACTAGGAAGCTGGTACTTATTTCTGTCACTGCATTGTTTTTTAAAAGCAAGTGAGATAAATACTGTCAGGAGTGGTTTATGTACTGTTGATTCTGACATGGGGCAGATGACCTTCTGGGGTCTTTTCCAGCCCCTATTTTTTATGATTCCATGTGTGTTGAATAGGAAATAAGGACTATATTCCAGCATAAAACCAAGTAGCTGCAAGTCCACAACAATTTGTTTTGAAGTAGATGTGAGTGATGTTTGCTGCTCCTTGCAATAAAGGGAGATGGTAGAGTCATTTATAACTTCCTCCTCCTTTTTTTCCCACCTCTTCCACACACAGTGAAGACAGTGAAATCATCTCTTTCTTAGACACCAAACTGTGACTGTTATTTGCTCAGAATCAAGACACTGTAGTTACTTCATTTTCCCCATTGACAACTATCCACAATCTAGATTTAGAATTAAAAGCACTCAATGCAGTCAGCCTTTTTATTTCTTGATAAAATAATAAGGAAAAAAACCCATAAAGCCACATTAATTCTGCCTTGACACTATTTTATGATTTTTCTATGCGTAAAATTTAATTGTAAACCTTAGTGTCTAACTTTTCTGTCACCAGAAAGTAATATACTGAAATCTCCTTTCCATAACTTTGTGCAAAACACTATCACAGAATCATAGGGGTTGGAAGGGACCTTGAGAGATCATCGGGTCCAACCCCCCTGCCAAAGCAGCTCCCTAGCTCATATTGCACAGACAGGCGTCCAGACGAGTCTTGAATATCTCCAGAGAAGGAGGCTCCACCACCTCCCTGGGCAGCCTGTCCCAGGGCTCTGTCACCCTCACTGTGTAAAAGTTCTTCCACATGTTGGTGTGGAACTTCCTATGCTCTAAATGTGTTGTTAATACACGTATCTCATAATTGCAGATTTGTCTTAAGGCTGATAAAATCTGGTCAATAATAACCACCAAAATGATGGATGTAAACATTTTCATTCATCAATATCTCTATTTTAAAGCAAATGTACAGATGTCATAGTTACACCTATGCAGAAAGCATTCAATTTTAATGTTGCATTTCACTTGCAAGAACAGAATTACAAAATAATAGTTGTATCATTACAGTGTATAAATCCTGTATCTCAAATGCAACTTCTGAGCAGTGAATTCCATTTAAATGTTGATCCATATATCAGGGTTTTTTTTCCCTAAGATTTCATTTTAGTAATTAGTTGCACAATGAAAATACAATTTATTTGCTACTGTCTGATTAGCAAGTTCAAACATGTCTTCCTACACCCTAATCAGTTAGTGTGTAATGATTATTGACAGATACCTAAATGAATTATGGTTCATGTTCTCAAAACTAGTTTGCATATCAACATGAAATATGATTTGGCAGTTGATGGTCTTTGAACCGAGAGTGAAGGGGGATTTTTAAAAAACCCTGTACCTAACGGCAATTATTATTAACCCAAATAGAATTTTACCAATTTACAACATACCACTCTTCATACACTGTCTTACTCAACATATATGGAAGTGAACAAGCTTTCTTACTAATGTTCCATGCCCTTACAATGATAAATCCTCTCTTAGAATACAGGCTTTCACAGAGGTTATCTGTACAGTATTCAAATTCTGAAATATAGGTGATAAAGAACAGAACACTTATAAGAAATACAACCCGTAACTGAAATGAAATTTGAGCTTTGAATCTTTGCCTCATTTCCTTTTGCAATTAGGTTTTAAAATTCTATCAAAGTTGCAAATTTCCTTATTAAAAGGTTTGGGAAAAGTAAATGCTAGTATGCAGTCATAATGTTATTTCAAAATTTCAGTGATTATTTATGTATGTCTTTTTAAATGCATTCTACATAATATCATTTAAAACCCCTTTGATTCTTTTTATGTGTATCTCAACTGATTTGACCAGGCTAAAAATATTACTGTATCAACATACAGCTCTCTCAGAATGAACATGAATGGGATGGTGGGTTTGGAAAATGAAGGAATACAGATTACTGCAGTTTATTTAAAATCTATATTGGGAACACCCATAAGGAACTGAGGATGTTTCTGCAAAAAGCTTCACAATGAATTAGAAACAGAACTGTAACATACCAATTCCTAGGAAAGTTGTAAGATCTATCAAGATGTAAATACTCTTTCTTAAATTCATTCCTTAAAATAAAACTCAAAGCAATTTCTAAGCAGTTATAAAACCAAGTGATGTGCTATGAATCGCTTATCTGGCAATACACCATTATATTCCTGATAGTCATGCTCTTTTGTGGAGTTTTAATCCACTGTAGTCTAGTTTGCTCAGATCCCTTGGTTGCTCCAGATGTTCATGACCAAAGTGCCCCTGTTGCCTTGCAAGTTCATCATCTCCAGCATCATCAAGATTTGAATCTCCAAAGTCAGACTTCTTAAAATAATGCCTATCCTCTTTTTGGCAACAACCTTTGCTCTTTTCTGCATCCTCTTCTCCTCAGTAAGAGGGGTCAAGTAAGAGAGACATCACAGGTCTATTTGGAGTTCACCCATGAACTCCATGGCACTTCACCCATGAGCTGGGTAAAGAATTTCTCTTTATGTTTTCTTGGTGTCGTCCATCATTGAGAATAACTAGGAGGGGGACTGATGCAAAAAGCAGTGGACCTGAAGCAGAAAGACTGATTAAAACTTGAGGTTTGAGAATTTTCATTAATGTGAAAGCAACAAAGGCCCATCCACTAACTGTAAGAGCCTGAGGTTGGAAGGTTGTTACATTCTGCTCTCAGGCACTATTTGTGGTGATTTTAATTTTTTTTTTTAAATGGCAGTCTACTTATAGACATTTGATGTTCCTCCAGTATAATAGTTGGATCTTCACTGACGATCACTGGGCTTTTCCATAACAGGACTATTTACCCTGACTACTTGATTCTCAATCATTTGGTAACAGGACTTTAAAAGAAGAAACATCAAGAACATCTGCTCTTCAATTATTATTGTACGCCAAAGAAAAATCCATAAGCGGATTTTTGTAAGAATGAAAAGAGATATATAGTAAATTAAACAAATGTTATAAGATCAGAAATTTGATTGAGGTTGTGTAGCTTGTAAAAAGAAGGTGTGATCCACGGCTGATACAATATCCTTGTGCAACTCAAGAGTATCATTGTTGACACTTCTTTACCCCTTCTGCTAAAGCTAGCAGCCATTTGTCACTTCCAGCTTCCACTTGCCGTATTTATTTTAGTAAAACAAAGCCCATTTAAAAATGTCGTAAGAAATTATCATATTTTCTTCACTTAATGTTTTGTGAATAATTCATTCCATAGTCAAGACCCTGTGTACCTAGTTTCAGCCTTGGAGGAATTTTTATCAGATGTATAAGCTCTGGAAAAAAAGAGATTTTAGTGGAAATGCTATCTTTAAATTAATTATAGCAGTGCTAGCAGGCACCATTATACTGTAATAGTTTATGAAAATTCCCAGATAGCAGTAGATTACATCAATTGTAATATGACATTTTATGTTATGTTCTACAAATACTCATAATTTGTAATGGTTTCAATGTGACTTACATAAGAATCAGCACAGAGGACACCAGGAGGCAACTTGTGAGGGAAGCATCAGCATCACCACAGACTAATTTGGCTTCAGTGGTTCTTTCTGAACCCCACTGCATTTAGTCATGCTTTTTTTTTTCCCTAATTTTTCTTCTCTTCCCCCTCCTCCCTCCCCCCCCCCCCCCCCGAACAGTGACTTTCCAGGAAACATTTCTGTTTCTCTAAAATCCATTTAGTCACAAAAGTAATATCACTGGCTGATTACTACTAAATGACAATTACTTTTCTCAAAAAAAAGACAACTTTTTTGTAGTGTAGAAACAAATGTTGACAATAGACTCAACTATACAGCATAGAATAAAATAGTTTTAATTGCGTGGAGCTTTTGGAGATAACCTATTCCAACTCGAGCTCAAAGCAGGTTAACTTGATCAGGTTGCTAAGGACACTGTCGGGGCAAGTTCTGAGTGTCTCCGTGGATGGAGATTCCACAACTTCTTATAAGCACCTCTGCAAGGATCTGATCACCCCCACAGTGAAGAATTTTTTCTGATTGTTAATCAGCATTTCACCTGTTGCAACACACAACAATAGTATCTTGCCCTATCAATATACACCTCGGAGAAAAGTTTATTACAGTCTTCTCTATGACCTCCCATTACGCAACTGTAGACAGCAAAATGATCCCCCTCAGGCTTCTGCTGCTAATGCCGAACAAACTCAGTTTTTTCAGCCTCTTCTCATATGCCATGTCCTCCAGCTCCCTGACCATCTGTATGCCAATGATTTCCTTGCATTGGGAAGCCTCAAACTGGCCACAAATGCCACAGCAAGAGGAAGGATCATGTCTTGACCTGCTGGTTGCACTCTTGCTAATACAGCCTACTAGGCAGTTGGTCTTCATTGCTGCAGTGGCACATAGCTGACTCACATCTAACCAGTCCACCAGGTCCTCCAGGTTCTTTTCTCCTATTGTCTGAAAAGCAGCCTTGTTCGAAGCTTATCAGTCACTTTCCTCACCCAGGTATGGCTTACAAACTTTAGTTAGACAGTATTGCTCCAGCACCCTGACAGATTCTACTCTTAATTGGCTACAGGCTGGACTTTCTATCACTCTTCAACCCCAGTAGTCTGGCAAATTCACTTTAACATCCACTTACCCAGATCACATGTCACCAGTTTGGCTATAAGAATACTGTGAGAGATACATGAGCTTCATGTGGAAATTACTTTCAAGAGATTTGTTCCATAACCTTCTCAGCATCCTTCCCTACAATAATTTTATTCACTTTAAAGAAGTGAGGTTCGTTTCATTTGCATCTAGAGGGCACAGCTTTGATGTTTACTATGGGAAGAGATAAACTGTAGATGTACCAATTTCTAACTGTTTGGTACAGAACTACTTTGCATAAGATCTACAAGGGGACAGACTCTGCCCCAGGTAGGCTATTGTCCTGGGTTCCTATTCTTTCTGTGTATAAGCAAGTGTGATTTGGCCTGTTTCTTCTGCACAAAACAGAATCATTGTAGAAATATCCTTTATGTGCAACAGCGTTCATACCCTGCTCAAGATTACTCTTGTTTGGACAAGCTCACTGCTTACACTGGCAGGCACAATCCCAGTACCTGTTCAAATGCTAAGGCAATATCCAAGGCTGCGTAAAGCGTGCTTTCTTCTTGTGTCACTGCAACTGACTACTTTAGAAGAGGAATAAGACCTGCTTGGATTTATAGCACAATTAGATGCTCAGTAGAAAATTCTGACCCAGAGGAAGTCAATGGAAAAAGTCTACCCACTCAGCCCTAACACCGCAGTTTGTCCTTGAGCTTACAAAGTTGAAGGAATGCCAAAAGACAACCTTCTGTACATCTTGATTTCACCCAGATACATATGAAAAATTAGAATGATCAACACGCATAGCTAGGAAAAAACCCTTTACATTCCTTGACTAACTTAAACAAGAATAGCTAAAAGTTCTAGTTTGTTATGGTCTGCGCCACAAATTGAACAACAATCTCATAAAATTATAAAGCATTTAAAAATTTGAATAGTCAGATTAAATATTGCCATCTCTCTCAAATCTTCTATAATCTAAATTTTAGTAAGT
The DNA here is from genome assembly GCA_020800305.1 of Porphyrio hochstetteri. Lineage (NCBI taxonomy): Eukaryota > Metazoa > Chordata > Aves > Gruiformes > Rallidae > Porphyrio > Porphyrio hochstetteri. Next base: position 103,802,641 of record CM036906.1, on the reverse strand, counting down.
CAGTGAAAATATATTTGCATAACTTTCATTATTCCAAAAGAGAGAGAGAAAGATGACTTCGACATTTACCAAAAACATCAGCAGCTGCATTACGTCTCAGTGTAAAGGTTCGACAGGTTATGCTTCACAAAAGAAAGCTCTTTGAAATTCACTTTTTTTCTTTCCCCTTTCAATTCACTGAAATTAAAAAAAAATGGTTTAAAGTACCATGCCATTATTTTAGAGCTAAACAGTTAAATGTTTTATACAGGAACATCAAAACCATATATGCTTCAAACACCGAACATTTTTTTAATGGCTTTCAGATAAAACAATTTATTTATGCAATTAACAACAACATGCAATTTCTAATAATTAGCCGATAATAGTTATCCACAAAGTACTTTATAGAATTGCCTTCTGAACTGCATTCATTCTGTAGGAAACCACTGAAAATTAGACTATAAAATTACCAGAAAATGTACTGCATTAACAAGAATTTTCTGTATTTTGTTTCCCTCACAGATTTATGGACATGAATATTTGTAAACATTTGTTTTCAGGGAAGAACATCAGGCCCAATCACCTCACATTTTCCCAAAGAAATAAATACTGCAGCAGTGCTTTCAGAAAGATTGTATTTAATTTTTTCAGCAAAAAAACCTTCACGTTGCTGTTTTGCAAACTGTACACCAATGTGTCTGCAAAACACCACCTTTTGTGTGTGAACGTTCCAACTTTCATCTGATTTGAGACTTCTGGACCTGAAATGCTGAAGCACCTTACTAGTTTATGATAAAGCCAAGAAAGTTGGTGGCAGATTTAAGTGCAACAGCTGAGTGTGCTCAGTTCAGCGAGGGTTATACATCTTTATTTAAAATAATAGTCAAAGGTTCCATTTTATTAAGTCCAGACACACAAGCGTACTACAAACTCTCTTCTTTTACATACAGGTTAGAGAAGAATTAGGGTATTCCTCTGACTTCTCCTGGCATAAGGACACTTTTGGAAAAAGAATAATGTTTTTTGAGTTTCTTCTTTCAGATATAGGTAATGGTCTACATGAATGCTAGAAGGCAAGGGCCAGAGGATCATTTTCTGACCTAGATAAGCTGGTTAAGAGCAAAAACATTTTGAAATTTACATTGAAATGTTTATCTAAATCTAGATAAACAGATTTTGTTTTCTGTGCTCTCAGATATCTATGTCTCTGATCTATCTGGACTTTTGGAACTTACTTCTAAGAAGGGCTATGAGTGTTGCCTGTTGTACAACTGGGTCTACTGTATACCAGCCACAGCACAGGGGGCAAGTGACAGATAATTGTTCTATGGACATGTTTGCTTGGTATTAAAGGATATTTTAATCCAATAACATTGCTGACTTTGAAGACCATACTTTATTTATTTATTTATATTAGTACAAATGAAAATATTCTTTAAGTGTTTGTGCTGTTGAGTGCCTGCCAACTCAGGAAGGTGGTGAAATACCATCCAGGCCTAGAAAGAATAGCTCAGATAAAGCCAAAGAAAGCAGGTTAATAATGTAAAATTGAAAGTTAAGCTTTACTTTGAAGACAACGGGGAATGGTGACGAGCTGGGATAGCTATTAGCAAGTCCTGAAGTAGTTCCAATTAGCATGAACTTTCTCTGCCTGTGAAAATGTGGCTTCTAACCATATGATGAAGTTTTCCAGAATGACTGCTATAGAAAGAAGTAAGAATTATGAACTGGGACTTGAGGACAAAAAGGTGTAACAACAAGAAGCATATTTATGTAATCAGCAAGACAAAGAAGGGAGAAAATAAAATTACAATTTTTGACAAATCATTGTGAGAGTAATTTAATGTTTAAGAACAAGCTGATAAATGTAGAGACAAAAACATAAATCCTATTTTAGTTAATAAAATGATATTTTATAAACATACACACATTCGTCTTGTAGAGTGTTAATTTTGAAGATATCTTTGTGCATTGAAAATACTCTTGATTCTTCTGACAATAATCAGGACTAGTCTGACTTTGAGCAAGGGGAATGAAAGTCAGGACATTCTGAAGAGGAAGTTCCCCCACTACTCTGGGAGTTACCATCATTTCCTGCTTTGCATGATAACCTTAACATTCTTCCAACAACTGCTCTATTTTCCTAGTTGATATCACATCTGGGAAAGTCACAATGTGTGTGAGTTCTTGGGAATCTTGCAGATTACTTCTGAAAGTATTTCTGAAAAACTACTGTGTCATTCAAGTGCACTTATTCATTTCCTAAAATTAATGGCCAATTATAATACACAAAGGTAGGATCTGAGTTCTCTTCAGACTTAGGCAAATAGCTGACAAACTGGAAAAAGTTCTGAAACCAGAAATCTTTTTGTATGACATGCACCATATTTTGTTCCTAGTCAATACACTAACCCTATCATCTATTACTGCTAACCAAACAGGATGCATTAATGTTCAGGCCTTTTACTTCTGTAGTAAGTCTTCCTTGTGTTGGCAACTAAAACAGTTCTGAGCACAAATTCTCCCAATCCTCTACCATAGAAGGTAGTCTTCATACTGATTACTTAGAGGCAAATTTAAGATCCTAGGTCCTATAAAACATGCCAACAAAACTTAACTCAAGGAGAGTGACTTTCAGCCTATAGCCAAGGTGACAGTAGCTGCTCTTTCACAACATATACTTTCCTCATTACCTAAGCAAGGAATTTAAGATTCTAATTTAGGCAAGTACTTGTCCAAATGAAGCCAGGACAGATGCAAATGAGATAGCTAACTTTGTAAATTAAACTTTAGCTTCAAAACTTCCTAAGGAGCCCAAGAGTGAGAGATGAAGTCAAGGGGTTTACATTTGGCCTAGTCTGAGTTCACAAGACCCCTCAGTATCAATTTCACTGCAATAACTAGTTGGCTTAAAAATTCCCCAAATATAGAAATCACATAACACCTTGTAAAAAAGCCATTGTGATCATTTATCCCTGCCACAGATCTATGGTATATTTTCTCTCTGACCTAAACTGGGGATAAGATTACTTGGTAAGGCAGAAACAATGTAGTGAAAAAACGGTGGGACTTCTGATCTCTTTCCTTCCTATTTGCAAACATAGGTATGTGTCAGCATACAGAACTCTTACAAGAGGACAGTAGAGAAGAATAGCAATGAAGCACAACCCAGATTGATTTGTCTACATCTTATCTTTTCCAGGGCTGTCCCTTTTGTTTCATTAAGAAATATTCAGAGAACATCGCACTTTTCCTAGGCTGGTAAAATAAACCTTTAACTTTCTTACTGACAGCTTTAAAAAGCATTTATTTAGTTAGTAATTCTTCCTGTTTCTAGTCTCAGATTGATGTATAAAGGCACTTTGTTTTTTCTGGTTCTTCTTAAAAAAATAACTAGGTACCTGACCCAATATAAATAGTTTGAGCCGCCAAATACACTATCCTTTTTGGCAGATATAGTAAATGACTGACTGATAATTTTACTAATATACATAATGTTTTTTTCTTCCAAAGTAGATTTTTCCAGACATTGTATTCCCATATTAACACTGGCATGCCTTGAGCAAAAACTTAATACATGTCCCTCTTCCCATTCTGAATAATATCTTTCAGCAGGAAGAATTTGTTGATCAAGGTAAAAAATATCTTTCCTGACAGAGTTATCATCACACAGTGGCATTTCTACCATTCCAAGTTATGCTTGGCCTTATGACAGATCAAGAAATCAAACAAGCAGCGGATGCCGCTTATCTCTATACTCTGCACCAGAATTCAAGACATAATATAAAACATTCATTTCTAAAGAGCTCAGCAACAGCATCTTTAGTCAGAATGAGGATTGTAGCAATTTTTATAGCAACTACTAGTGGAAGAGCATGTGCAAGGGACAAATTTCTCATTAAATACATGGATATGCATGCTTCGTCTTCCCCTTAACGCAGTGTTGCACTGAATCCCAATGCTATTGGGCATTAGCTGTAAGGTTATTCAATATGAGAGCAAGATATCTTGTCTGCTTCTGATTCGCAGACATAACCTAGTAAAATGAAAAATGGTAGAGATTTTCTCTTTGCTTGATCAAGTGCTAATTTCCGTTTTCTAGAAGCTGTTTTGGTTCCCAAAGCAGATGATGCTCTTTCATCAAAATGTTACAAGGTGGAGAATCCCAAACCCCTACTCTAGTCACACAACTTCCTTAATTAACAACTGCTGTGATTCGCCTCCTGTCAATTAATCTGCTCTGATTCTAGTTACTACAGCTCTGTTTCCCCATCATCTGAATCAGAATATAAGGAAGACAGCAGTACAGTTTCTTTCAAAAGTCCATACGCTCCTGAAAAACAATTTCTGTGCTCAGATAGCCAGAGTTAGGCAGAATACTTCAGATTATTGTTGCTCATGATCAGCAGAACAGTGGGTCATGAGTTTTTAGAGGTTCAGTACTGACTTAGGTCTTAATCCTTTTAAACAGATGCACCCAAGTTTGACTTTATAAAGGTGACACAGCAGACATAGTACAAAGCTGTTCATGATTACACACTGACATTTGATCCTGGTTTGCCAAAACTGAAGTCCAGCAGTGAATAAATAACTGTACAAGTCACCCTCTTGTACAGAACACTACTGTACCAGCTAATCTTTAATGTATCTGTTGAAGAAATGACATGAATATGCTGAATAACAGCTGATGATCTTAACTGTTATATGGAGTTTCTACTAGAAAGTGATAAAAATTCCACTTTATGTAAAATAAATAAATGACATCCATAACTTTAACAGTAAGTACAGTTAATTATAAGAAAATTTAAATCAACAGCAAATGACTTATGGGTTACTAATTGAGATTTGTAATTACAAAGACAACAAGGGAAGTACTAGATAGAAGTTAGGCTAAAAATGCAATCAAACTCTTTTTAATTAAGCTTTTCTTTTAATATAAATACAACATTGAAAGTTTCCATCTATTCTCCCCTTTAAAGGAAAAACACCTTTTCCAAGGCCTACTTCAGCCAAAAAAAATATATCTTGGAAAAAGCTGAACAATCAGATTAGTCTTTGGGTGTTACACTCATGTTAGCCTTAGGCAGGGAGGAAATATTTTACTCCTTTCTTTACATCAATTCTGCCTTCAGAATGAATATAGTTTTCCAAGTTATACTGTTCCTAGTTCTTATACACAGTCATGTAAAGTGAGAGCTTCACACAGAGAAACAAAGTATTACTTCAAGTCTCTGTACCTTTAAAAAATGCCTATAAGAAAGCTGGGGAAGAACTGTTCATGAGGACATGTGAACGTTAATGTGGTAATGGTTTTACACTAGAAAAGGGTAGATTTAGGTTGGATATTAGGAAAAACTTCAGTAGATCACTGGAACAGGCTGCCCAGAGGGGCAGGGGGCGGGTCTCCATCCCTGGAGATATTCAAGGTCAAGTTTGATGGGGCTCTGAGCAACCTGATCTAGTAAATATGTCCTATCTTACTGCATGGGGATCTAGATGACCTTTAAAGGTCCCTTCCAATCTAATGCACCCTGCGATTCTATGATTCTGTCTAGATCCACTGTAGAAGGTAGCTGTAGTTTCAGTTCCAAGATGAGTTCTGCAATACCAATCTGATACCTTTCCATGATGAGAAAAGTGGCTAGGTAGATGAAGGAAGAGTGTAGATGTTTGCTTATATTGACTTTTGCAAGGCTTTGAACACTGTCTCCCATAACACCCTCATTGACAAACTGATGAATTACAGAGCAGTCCAGTAGGACAGCAAAGTGGACTGCAAATAGGCTCAGCTGCTGAGTTTGAAGGGCTGTGATCAGTGGCATGAAGTCCAGTTGGAGGCCAGTCACTAAGTGGTGTACCCCAGGATACTGATGTCAGTACTACTAACATCTTCATTAATGACCTGAATGACTGGGTCTGAGTGCACCTTTAGTACTGAGTGTACAAAACTGAAAGGACTGTCTGATGTGCCAGAGGGTTGGGCTGTCATTCAGAAGAATTCAGACATGCTGGAGAAATGAGACAACATGAATCTCATTAAGTTCAACAAAAGGAAATGAACAATCTTGCTCCTGGGGAAGAATAACCCTATACACCATTATAAGGTAGGGCCAACAAACCGGAAAACAAAGATTTTTGGAGGACCTGGGGACCCTTGTGAATAGGTTGATCATGAGACAACAATGTGCCCTTGCAGGGAAGAAGGCCAAGAGCCTCCTGGGATGCATCAGGAGGAGTGTTGTGAGCAGGTGAAAGAAGGTGATCCTTCCCCTCTACTCAGGACTAGCATGAAACATCTGGAGTACTGAGTCAAATTCTGGGCTCACCAATACATGAGAGGAACAAACACACTGGAGGTAGTCCAGTGTATGCGATTAATGGCTCAGAACACCTGCTAAACTCATGTCCCTTCAGTTCCTTCTAGTGCATAATTACAGTTTAAGGAAAATAATTCAAGAAATATGAAAACCTCATGGAAAACTTGTTTTTTCTAAGTCTGTAGTTCAAGGACTTGGAATAAGTACTCAGCAGAAGATGCAGCTAACAATTATCCAAACCTCTATGAGAAGGGGCAAAATTTCTTCCTGCTTAAGAATTTACCTCTGTTCCTACCATTTTGCTCAAGATAGAGAGCTTATAGATAAGATGTGAAATCAGCAATGTAAATTTCAACAAGTTTCCATACCACTGTGGAGAGGACGACTATAATGTAGATGAAGCTTCCAGGTATCAGAAGACTTGTAAGAGTTTCGACAATAAGAAATCACATCAACATAAAAAGAAAAATAAGCTGAAAGTTCATACTGCTCAAAGTGGGATGAAGGACTTGCCAGACTGGATCAGACTTTCTTCTACCCGTTCTATTCAGGTATCTTGTTCTAAATTACATGGCTATTTTGACCTGATACACACATAGAATCACTGCTGAAGTGCTATGCCCTGAGGGGGATGCTACAAAGACAGTGTAGACCATGCAAGATTATAATAAAATAAAATCTCAATTACTGACTCAAATCTAACGTAAAGGAGTTTAATATTTTTTTTCCAAACAATTAAAATGATAGTATATACCGACCTTACTCCTTGCTGGTGCCTTCAAATACACAAGAATCATAATCTAGTAGATTTTTAAATATGCAGTGAGATGAGATGAATACTATGAATCAAAGATAGAAATCTGTCCGTTACTCTTCCTGCATTGTTTATTACTACCTTTATTGGATTTAATGAAAAAGACAGTAAATTTTGCTGTAAGTGCAATTACTTCCTTGTTCAGCTCATCTTTGACATTAGAAAAATTAGTTAGAGGGCTTTGTTCATTATCTTCTACCACAGCTGCTTTTGTTTATGCCTGATAATGTCACTGTGTGCTTCAGTGTCTAGCATTTTTGGGCCTGACATAAATGTGTAGGAAGACGAAATGCAATGTGATATGCTACTGTTACTTTAACAACTGCACTTAACACGATGGTTCTTTTAGAAATGGATATTCAACTTTATCTAAAGACAAGGAACATTCTCTGACTTTGCAAAACATCTGGATTAAGAAGAAAACACAGAAAATGCAGCATTTCACAAAACACAAGAAGCACATAAAAAATTACATACAATACAAAATGCCTTTAAAAGAAACGACAGTAGCCTATATAAGGAATATATATATATCTTCAATAATTATTCTAATGAATGACATAGAAATGGAGTTGAAATAGGGACATTTGGCTGGCTAGATTTATATATACTAGACTACAAAATTAGGACTCAAAAATACCCATGTGAATTCTCAGTATTGCCACTGAGTGCTCATCCCTGTAATATCACTCAGCTTCTGTCCCAGTTACCTACTCTTAAAATGAAAAGTGGAAAAAGTATACTTCAGTCTTGTTGACTGTCAGATTCAGTAAGATTTAGTTGTTTGCATTTGGCACAATTGAAAATTCCTTACTGCAATAAAAAACCCCAGGTTTTTTAATGGCTACATCTGGAAGGAGCTATACCTGAGGGCTCCACTCCAGTGAGGCTCTACTGGGAGTAAAACTGGACGATCTCAGAGAACCAGCTTGTAGAAATGCACAACCAAGCATACTGCATTCTTCCATGTCTTTTCTCATCTTGCTCAAGTCTCCTCTTTCCAGCAGGACACACAATGCTTTTAATAAAGTAGAAAGTGGAGGTCAGTGCTGACTTTTGATCAGTACGGAATTAATCTCTTTGAAAAAGGAAAAGGGGTAACTAAGGATGGAATGTGGGAAAACTGAAAAAATGTGATGAACCATAGAACTAATTAATACAGAATTGAATTATATATTTGTTTGCAGATGTTTTTAAAGGATGAGGACTAAGAAGTAAGAAATAGACTAGTCATTTTATATAAAGTGTTTTTTCACTAGTTAACCTTTCTACTCTTACCAGTTGCCTATGGAGTTTAGTTCAGTCCTGTGGTGGTTTTGGCCCTGGCTAGAGGCCAAATACCCACCAAGCCACTCGCTCACTCCCCCCCTCAGCCGAAAAGGGGAGAAAATGTATATTGGGAGGCTCAGGATTTGAGATAAGGACAGTTTACTGCCAAATATCAAAGTGAATACAGAACAATAATGGCCAGTTACACGTACACCCAGTGCTAAAACAGAGTACCTTATTGACCTGACAACTACAGAGGGCTGCCCGATGGTAAGAACCAACCAGATGTTCCAGCCACACTCCAACTGTCCTAGAGGCAAAATCCAGCCTCTGTCCTTCTCCAGCCAGCTACTTTTATGGGCAAGTGGTGTCAGGGGGTGTGGAAAACAGCTCCGGCTAACTCAGCTCACTTGGGCTGACTCAGCTCACCTGTGTTGGCTGACTGGGGAGGCTAACTCTGGCCTGGCCAGAGCCAGGACAAGTCCATAATAGATATTTAATTTCTTTCACTTGAAAGAACAGGTTTGTCACCTGCAAATCTTACTATGAATGTCTTTAAAAAGATCATATTTTCAATGGTATTAATATACCATCAATTAATATAACTTCAACATTCAAGGAGACAGATAAGGAGTTAGGCTGCTAAATACATTTCTAGAATGTGCCCTAATTTCTTAAAATAAACCAGACATCTTATTGATAAAGCAGTAGCAATAGCCGTGGTATTGATGATGAATATCATAATGATGGTGATGATGATGATGATGTGATGATAAGAAGAACAAGAAGAACAAGAGCAATAACAATAACAAACATAAAAATAGTAGTAGCAGTAATAAAATAATAATATAATTAGTGCCAAAGAACAGTGTAAACATTGTTTTCTATCATCTGAGAAAACAAAGTTGCATTAGAAAATATGATTGTTGGTTGTTCTTTTTTTTTTAAAAACTTATTTAATCAAAGGTGCCAGAATAGAAAATTTAAATAATCAAGGAAAAGATGAGTCTTAGTATTACAGCTAATAATTACCTATTAAATATTTTCTCTGATGTCCATTTCACTGCACAGAAAGTCAACTTGCAACATAGAAATCTTTACTAGTGAAGCATGCATCTCTCTGCTACCTGTTGGTAAAATATTAAGGGGAGGTACAATATTATAGGAACACTATCAAAGGGACATTTAAGTCCATGTTTATTCAGGAGTTGAGTTAAAAATGTTCAGCTTGGATGACAAAAACAATCAAGCATCTGCAAATAATGCACAAGGCCTTCTGGAAGAAGATCTATGACTTCTGAAGCTCTTTCTTGATTTTCAGGCATTTATGATGCACTATCAAGTGTCCTGTGTCAGATTATCCTTTCTCTTTTGATAAGTTTCTTTATCTTCTCTCTCTTTTTCAGGAAAAAAAAAAACAAACCAGCTTTTCCTTTGGTTCCCATATCTAAATAACCTGCCACAATCTAAAACATAAAATGAAAAAAAAGAAAGTATTGTAATATTACACCTTACTAGCACATGTAAAATCATGGTAGAAAAGGAAGAATAAACACTAAAATATATCTGTTATACATGTTTGCTTTCATGAAAGAAATTAAATTGTATAGATATGCACATCTCAGAAAAGCAAATCCGTCCTTTCACAAGTCTAGCAAGAATGTATCAGATAGAACTAAAAGGGTTTTATATTACCATATTTTCCCATATATATCTTGTTACTAAGATAACCCACACCACTTTTTGAAAGTAAATTCTCATACAACCCACACCCTCAGATAACCTACAACTGTCTCCTCCTTTCCCTTCCAAGGCATCTATGTATCTAGCGAATTCCCCTGGGGGCTTCTTGTTGTGGTGGAAAGAAAACAGGGAAGCAAAGCAATAGAGGTAAAGAAGATGATGGGGTTTAAAAGGGAAAGAGTAATTTGTAGTGGATCAGAGGTTGAAGGAGAACCGGGAAAGAAGGAACTCTGAAAACAGCTTTTCATAATATTTCCAGTCCTTATAGACAACCCTAATTCTGAAAAAGGCAAGTGGGACGTTGTTATTTTCAACAGCTGATCCATGGGTTCTAGCACTTGAAAATAAAGAACTTGTTTTCGAGCTATGCTGCATCTAACACCTCAGTCACACTTTCAAACTTGAAGGTGAAACTGACCATATAAGTACACTGTTATATTTTCTAAAGCGAAATAAAATAAAAATCCTACTATAATTAGTCAAAGAAAATATTAAAGCCAAACACTGAAAGAAGATACCATGACTCTCTGTTGGTACTGGTGCTCACAGGTATAAAGTAGACCATAGGTTAATATGGATTTCTTCATTGTGTAGAGCACTTGCACAGTCCAGTCCTGTGACAACATGCAAAGCTGGAGGCAGAGGGATTTTCTCAGCAAATAAAATTGCTAGTACTTGTGAAATGGGGAAGTGTGGAGAAGAGAAAGGGAGAGGAAGTGGAAAGAGAGAGAAAGAAGTTTAATGAAACTATCATGGTATGCAATAGAACTAAGACATCTGGTGATGTCTTAAAAAACAGCTTCTATAAATACATCAGTAATGAAAAGAGGACTACAGACAACTTCTGTCCTCTAGTAAACAGGGCCGGTAACATAGTGACAAAGGATGACGAAAAGGCTGAAGTGCTGAATGCTGCCTTTGCCTCACTCTTTAACAGCAAGACCAGCTGTTCCCTGAGTACCGAGTCCCCTGAGCCAGAAGGCATGGATGGGGAGCATAATGCAGCCCCTGTAATGGGGGAAATGGTGAGGGACCTGCTTTGGCACCTAGATGTGCCAAAGTCTATGGGTCTGGATGAGATCCACCTGAGGGTACTGAAGGAGTTGGCAGAAATGCTCATCAGGCCACTTTCCATCATCTACGAGCAGTCCTGGCTCACTGGTTGACTGGAGATTAGCAATTGTGACACTCATACACAAGAATGGACAGAAGGAAGACCCAGGGAACTATAGGTCTGTCAGTCTGACATTGGTGCTTGGGGAAATTATGGAGCAAATCATCCTGAGTGTCATTATGAGGCATGTGCAGGAAAAGCAAGTGATCAGGACCAGTATGCACGGGTTCATGAAAGGCAGGTCCTGCTTGACCAACCTGATCTCCTTCTGTGACAAGATGACCCACTTAGTGGATGAGGGTAAAGCTGTGGATGTTTCGTATCTGGATTTTAGCAAAGATTTTGACACCCTTTCCCAGCATTCTCCTAGAGAAACTGGCTGCTTTTGGCTTGGATGGATGTACTCTTTGCCCAGTAAAAAACTGGCTGGATGGCCAGGCCCAGAGCGTGGTGGTGAATGGAGTTAAATCCAGTTGTTGGACAGTCACCTGTGGTGTTCCTCAAGGCCCAGTTCTCTTTAATATCTTAATGACCTGGACAAGGGGATCGAGTGCACCCTCAGTAAGTTTGCAGATGACACTAAGTTAGGCATGAGTGTTGATCTGCTTGAGGATAGGAAGGTGCTACAGAGGGATCTGGACAGGCTGGATTGAAAAACCAAGGTCAATGGTTCAACAAAGCCAAATGTCGGGTCTTCCATTTGGGTCATAACAACCCCAAGCAGAGCTACAGGCTTGGGGAAGTGTGGCTGGAAAGCTGCCTGGTAGAGAAGGACCTGGAAGTCTTGATTGACAGCTGGCTAAACATGAGCCAGCAGTGTGCCCAGGTGGTCAAGAAGGCCAACAGCATCCTGGCCCGTATTAAGAAAAATGTAGTGAGTCAGACTAGGGAAGTAATTGTCACCCTGTACTCAGTGAGGATGAGGCCCCACCTTGAGTACTGCATTCAGTTTTGGGCCTCACTACAGAAAAGACATTGAGGTGCTGGAATGTGTCCAGAGAAGGGTGATGAGGTTGGTGAGGGGATTAGAGAATAAATGTTATGAGGAGTGGCTGTGGGCCAGTCACTAGTGGGGTTCCCCAGGGCTCCATGTTAGGCCCAGGTCTTTTCAGCATTTTCATAAACAACCTGGACTCAGGACTAGAGGGTGTCTTAAGTAAATTTGCAGATGACACCAAATTGGGAGGAGCTCTTGACTCCACTGAAGGTGGAGAAGCCATATAGAGAGACCTGAACAGATTTGAGACCTGGGCAATCACCAAACGCATGAAGTTTAACACAGGCAAGTGCCAGATTCTGCACCTGGGCAGGGGCAACCCTGGCTATGCATACAGACTAGGCGATCAGATGCTGGAGGCCAGCCATGATGAGAGGGACATGAGCCAGGAGTGTGCCCAGGCAGCCAGGAGAACCAACTATATACTGGGGTGCATTAAGCACGGCATTTCCAGCTGGTCAGGAAGGTGATTTTGCCTCTCTACACTGTGCTGGTGTGGCCTCACCTGGAGTACTGTGTGCAGTTTTGGGCACCACAGTACAAGAGGGACACAAAAATACTGGACACTCTCCAGAGGAGGGCAATGAGGATGGCGAAGAGTCTGGAGGGGAAGTCTTATGAGGAGAAGCTGAAGTCCCTTGGTTTGTAAGCCTGAAGGAGGCTGAGGGTAGTCCTCATCACGATCTATGGCTTCCTGATGACAGGGAGAGAAGGGGCATGTGCCGATGTCTTCTCTTTGGTGACCAGTGATAGAAACTGAGTGAATGGTTTGAAGCTGTGACAGGGGAGGTTTAGGCTGGATATTAGTAAGAGGTTCTTCACTGAGAGGGTGGTTGGACACTGGAATGGGCTCCCCAGGGAAGTGGTCACAACACCAAGCTTGACTGAGTTCAGAAAGCATCTGGACGATGCACTCAGTCTCATGCTCTGACTTGGCTGGCCCAGTGTGGAGCCAGGAGTTGGACTCAGTGGTCCTTATGAGTCCCTTCCAATTCAGGATCTTCTATGATTCTATGATTTATCTTCCTGGCACTAAATTAAACAATGCATTCTTCTATACCAATTTACATCTGCTATAACCCCAGTAAAAGCAATGAGCTGGCTTTTTTACGAGGACATAGTTTGGCCTCTTCTTTCCAGTTTAAAGGAGAAAGTTGTGTGCCCTTCCCCAGTGCAGCAATGGTTTCTGGCATATTGCTTATATTCTAATTTTATCTCAGGTATGGCAGAAATGCTTCCCTCAAACTTGAAGCCTATGAGTCAATAATCTGAAATGTCTTAATAATAAATGGATTCCAGAACTGGATCTATAACATCTACAGTATATATATATATTGGTGAAGAGTACTGTAAGTGGTTCAAATTATAGGCTAATAGGGTGATTTCAGTTCTGCCCAGAAAAGTGACTACACTTGCTTGTAGTCACCGAAGAGCTCTCATATATGCACAGTTTACAACTATGATGTTGTACATTCTGACTAGCAACACCTCAGTCTGAATTTCTACAGTTTCACATCCTCACAAATAATACAGCTTCCAGATGCCAAACCAGGTCTCTTGCTCCAGCTGTGCAAATCCATCAGCTACACTTGGGCAACCTAAATTGCCTTTAATGGCAGTGTAATGTAAACTGTTCTATTGCCAATGAACAAGAAAAAATCCCACCAAAAACAACAACCTCCTTAACCCCCCCTCCTTGCCAACCCCTCACAAAAAATAAGGCAGAAAAGCACACCAAGCCAAATGTCCCTTCCCTTAGGCGTGTTGGCTGTGTGCGGGTTAAATATTTTTCTTACTGATGCCAGAAGAGATGACAAAATAAAGGGGAATAGAAAAATTTCACTTTGATATCTCACATGACATTAACTTGCTATAGAGAAGAACTAAATGGAATTAAAGCACACTGGTTCTACAATATAGTACTGAATTTCATTCTCAATATAAATAGCCAGTTTATTGTATTATGTAGTATTTCCTCAGTATGTTTGCTGAAGAATCTTCAGCCAAGGATAACGCATCTGTACACTTCATAATACAAGAGGGTTTAATTCCAAGCTAATTAGAAGCCATGCATTATCCATTTAGTATTTGGCAATACATTTTTAACTATTATTTTGCAGTATTATATTCATTGTGATGGAAAATGTTGTTTTGTCTATAATAATGGAAAGGTTTGGGATGTGTATGTATGATACTTATTTTACTCCACTGTAATTAAACATCAGTTCAATGAACAGCATTACTGTCTTTGCACTCACTATTTGGATTTTACTGTTCAAGAATGAGTCTATAGGAAGATGAGAATCACAGAAGACTTTGATTTTATTGTATTGTCTTGGGAATACACCTAAAACAACTGTAGGCCTTATGGTATCTACAGCTACAAATTCGGCATTTAAAAATTAAAATTAATTCTTTCCCAGATGGGAATAAATATTTTTTGAGTCCCCTATTCAGGGTGAGTACTCTAAACTGTGATATGCAATACACTGTATGTGTGGAAGATCAGGAGAGGGAAGGACAAATACTGTAATAGTAACTAACAGTTACTACTTGAGTAGCAAAAGCTTTAATGCTGAAAAGTTTTGGAAAACCCAGGTGCTGACCAAGAAGCCATGAAATTATACATTTGGAACTCACGTGTCTTCCAAGCTAACTTCTTAATTACCTATTGCAATGTAAATACCTAAACCCCTTCTGGATCTCACTCTAGGACTGATACCTACGAAGTGACTTGGCTTCTCCAAGACTCCATGTACCAATGCCTGAGGGAATACCACAACCCCAAGATAAAAATCTCTTGACTATACTGGCACATCTCCTAATGGATATTCCTTCAACCCGTTCTTCAACAAAAAATGTTCTGAGTATTCATATAACAAGTATGAGGCAAATTCACAGTGGAATTCATAAAAGGTATGGGAATGAAGAATTAACTGTCAAAGACAGCAAGTAGTAAATTCTGAGAACAAGAATATGACTTAGCAAACTGTCACTCCTGTCAGTGCCTCCCTCATTTTGAGTTCCCTAGATATTATTCTTTTTCCTGGAAGCAGAAAACCAAAACCACAAAGCATTTCTCTCCAAAACTGAGTGGGAATAATCTGTTGGGTTTTTTTAAATAAAAAGAAACCCACCTAGCGCTACTGTAAAATACATAATAGAAAACAGAGCTAATGTCTACTGTGACACAAGGCAGAATAACATGGGCTATCATTTCTGAGTCACTTCATGAGAATTTATCAAAGCTATTCTTAAAAGATCAAGACAAGATCCTGTGCTAACTTAATTCACATAGCACTGAATTTTACACCTGTTGTTTCATTTTTATCCACATGTGAAAAGGTTTCTTTACATAATCCAGACCTGCTGACAGTTTTACCTCTGCTCTTTTTTCCTTGAGACAAAACAAGCCAAAAGCTTTCCATCTTTTCTCGAAGTACAAATTTCCTAGCAATTTAGACAATCTTGTTGCAAACTAGTTTGTCTAGTCTGATTTTTTTCCAGTCTGTGTATGTTTTGTGCAATACTCAAAACTTAGCCTTACAGCTAAGGCTTTTTTTTTTTCAGTTCTGAGAAGGATGAAGTGGACCAATCCACATCATATTTTTTAGAAGCCAGTATTCTATTTGTTTTTTCTGCAACTATATGACATTGATGAGTTACATTCTGTTTCTTATTTTTATCTGATCCCCCAGGCTCTTTTGCCAATGATATTCATTAACCAGTTGTCCTCCATGCTATCATTTCTGATGCAGATTACTCCCTGAATCCCTTTTCAACCGCATCCTGTGTTTTTTCTGTCAACAGTTTTGAAAACCCAATTTTGAATTCTATCACCACTCTCCAATGTAGTTAAGAATGTCTAGAAGATTGATTTAATTTCATATTTAAGAAGTACTTTTCATAACAGCAGTCATTATAGCAGCACTGCTTATTATGTCAAATACAGTAAAAAAGGTAATGCTATATGCAGGTGAAATACGGTATCACAAGTCTATCGCAAGGACTGGAAGTCCTCTTACACTTGTCCTTTGAAGGAGCTGTAGTGGTAACTTTTTTTTTTAATTGTGGTATTTGTTCAGTGTCCAATGTGATCTTTAGGGATTATCAGGTCTAGGGCCACTGCCAAAATGAGATACTTTGGAGCTGCCTCTAGTCAGACCTTTCATTACCTGCAAAACCTAGGCTTTAAAAATCAAGGTGTCTAGTCTCCTTTCTCACCCCTGACCAGAGAATTTGCCTTTTTACTTAAGTGCTTCTCCTTATACTTTGATTTTTGTGTCCTGCAGTTATAGCATTTACTGTAGGTGTCAGTTACCATGCAGGAAAAAAAAAAAAAAAAAAGGAAGGATATCTAGTTTGATTATAAGTAGATAGTTAATTTATTTGACCAGATATGCTGCACACCATTAATTATGTTATTGTTGTGTGCAAATCCATGTTATTAAATATTCATTACTGCTAACAATTTACAGTATGCTAAGCTTCATATTTCAGTATAACTCATCAACTGAACAGGAAGAATTTGCTTACTTTAGGCTACAAACACATTTTTTATAAATAGGTACAAATCATGAGGATTCATTAATAGAATAAGAGTTTCTGAACCATATGAAAATAAACAATAGCTGTTTCATGAAGGTAGCACCTGATGTGGAAGCATTCATGACTTTGTAAGGCTGTGTACTTAGCTAAAATGCCATTAATTTTTAAATAACAGGGTCAAATTATTTCCTGACTCCACTGAAGTCAATGGAGCTAACTGTATATATCTGAATGTGGCAGAATTTGACTCCATTCAACGAAGCAATTTATATAAACAGATTCTTTAGCACTAGTCCAATATCATCACGCCAAATTCTTCATTGGCAGTTTTTATAGTCAGAAGACATTAATACTGATAAGAAGTAATGCAGGTATTGATATGACCAATATACAACATAAACAAACATCGTTTTGAACAAAGTGCAGTGTTAGAGTCTGCCACAGCTGGAAGTTTCCCTTTGCTGATAAGTTCTTAAAATAAACATGAGAAAAGAAGCAGATTTTTACTGTGACTGATAATGTATTTTTTCTGGATGCACTGCTAAACATAGCAATTGGGAGTTAATAGGTAACTCATACCCATCCCCTCTAGTGCTAATTATCAATGGAGGAAAGAAAATAACTAATTTACGCTAGTGTATTTGTCTTATTAACCATTACTAGCAGAACAAAGATGCCTAATTCAAAGAATTTTATGAAATAGCTGATGCCACACTCACCTCAATGTTTTCTAAATACAACACCAAGGAAATGAATTACATATTAGTATTAACACTATGCAAATAGTGACTATGAACATTATGTAAATCATAATATTGCAATGAGAAATGTGAATTACTTGATCCCACACAATAGCAGTAGCAGTGCCTTAGAAGTTATAGTAACAAAATGTTGCAAATAAATAACTGAGTCAGTTGCAATAAGATTGATTTTAAGGTGAGACCTGGTTATGAGATATTAATTAAGATAAACCTCCAAGTACCAGCTGAGATTCTTGTTTTGCCCACAGGAACAAAATTTACACAATCCAAAGCTGCGTTCTATGACCTCTGCATATGCGTGTCACACAGTAATTACATTCTTACCTAAGTATGAACTTAGCAGCTAAAGATACCCTAGCAGTTCTGCAGTTGTTGTAAAGGAGGGAACCCTTGATAAATTCAATGCGTACAAGCAGGCACTTAAACCACATGCTAATTCAGCTACTTCACTTCTAAAAAAAGATAAATCCTTCATAGCTCAGTATCTCTGCATCACATTGACATAGAATCACAGAATCACAGAATTATCAAGGTTGGAAAAGACCTAGAAGATCATCCAGTCCAACCATTCACCTATTACTACTAGCTCCCACTAAACCATATCCCTCAATACAACATCCAGTCTTTCCTTGAACACCCCCAGGGTTGGTGACTCCACCACCTCCCTGGGCAGTGCATTCCAGTGCCTGACTACCCTTTCTGAGAAGTAGTGCTTCCTAATGTCGAGCCTGAATCTCCCCTGGCGCAGCTTGCTACCATTCCCTCTAGTTCTGTCACTGCCTACACGGGAGAAGAGGCCGACCCCCAGCTCACTACAACCTCCCTTCAGGAAGTTATAGAGAGCTATAAGGTCTCCCCTAAGCCTCCTCTTCTCCAGGCTGAACAATCCCAGCTTCCTCAGACGCTCCTCGTAAGGCCTGTGTTCCAGACCCCTCACCAGCTTAGTAGCCCTCCTCTGAATGCGTTCCAGAGCCTCAATGTCTTTCCTGTAGTGAGGGGCCCAAAACTGAACACAGTACTCGAGATGCGGCCTCACAAGTGCTGAGTACAGGGGGACAATTACCTCCCTGCTCCTACTAGTAACACTATTTTTGATGCAAGCCAGGATGCCGTTGGCCTTCTTGGCCACCCGCGCACACTGTCGGCTCATGTTCAGCCGTGCATCAATCAGTACCCCCAGGTCCATTTCCTCCACACAGTCCTCCAGCCACTCCGCCCCAAGCCTATAGCGCTGCCTGGGGTTGTTGTGGCCAAAGTGCAGGACTCGGCATTTGCTCTTGTTGAACCTCATGCCATTGGCTTCAGCCCAGCTCTCCAGCCTGTCCAGATCCCTCTGTAGGGCCTCGCTACCCCCAGGCAGATCCACACTCCCAGCCAATTTAGTGTCATCTGCAAACTTACTGAGGGTGCACTCAATGCCCTCATCTAGGTCATCAATAAAGATATTGAAGAGGACAGGCCCCAGCACCGACCCCTGGGGAACACCACTCGTGACCGGTCGCCAGCTGGATTTAACTCCATTTACTACCACTCTCTGAGCCCGGCCCTCCAGCCAGCTCCTTACCCAGCCGAGGGTGTACCCATCCAAGCCACGGGCTGCCAGCTTCTGCAGGAGAATACTGTGGGAGACAGTGTCAAAGGCTTTGCTGAAGTCTAGGTAGACCACATCAACAGCCTTTCCCTCATCCAGCAGATGGGTCACTAGATCATAGAAGGAGATCAGGTTGGTCAAACAGGACCTGCCCTTCATGAACCCATGCTGGCTAGGCCTGATCCCCCGGCCATCCCGCACATACCGCATGATCTCCCTCAAGACTATCTGTTCCATAACCTTCCCTGGAACCGAGGTCAGGCTAACAGGCCTGTAGTTCCCCGGATCCTCCTTACAACCTTTCTTGTAAATGGGAGTCACATTGGCAAGCCTCCAGTCTTCTGGGACCTCACCAGTCAGCAAGGAGGACTGATAGATAATGGAAAGCGGCTCGGCTACCACCTCTGCCAGTTCCCTCAGCACTCTCGGGTGGATCTCCTCCGGCCCCATGGACTTGTGGCAGTCCAGTTGGAGTAGGAAGTCTCTGACTGTTTCTTCCAGAATCACAGGGGAGTTAGCATGCTCCCCAGCTGAGACTACCCGGTCAGAGAGAGGGGTACCCTGAGGATCTGTTTGACCTTTAAAGACAGACGTAAAGAAGGCATTCAGAACCTCCGCCTTTTCCTTATCCTCAGACATGAAGCTGGTAAGGCTAAAAACCAAACAGAAATAAGAGTGTTGTGTAACTAGTATTAATTTATTTGGGATAATCTGGTATTGTGCCTTTCCCCCAGGTGGATTTTGTCTTGGGAACATCCTCATGGAGTTACATGAAGCAGAGGAGGTTTAGTTTCTATTTAGCCCAATAACCTCCTATACGCTAATGAAACCTACAGAAAAGCAGGCTTTAAGTTCACAGAAAAATGTAGATTTAGAGAGCTGAAAAGGAAAATGGGAGGACGAATCCACTTCTCTAATAAGGTTTATTATCACATTAGGATCATCATGATGTCTGACATGACACCATTTGAAGTACATCTTATTTCATAAATATCTCACCTGATTCAGTTCAGCTTCAGTTAGGTTTTGTGGGTGTTTTATTTTTCCACTAGAAATATGGGGTCTAGGATGGAAAACAGTCACAGTCAGCCATGGCAAATGCCTCAACTCTGTCACATTAAAAATTTACATAACTCCCTCTCAAAATCAGTTTGATTTCTTTATCTCACTGCCCTGATTGAAGTAACACTACTTGTCTTATGGTTAGAATTTCCTTGCTTCTTTCTGGAGTATTCATTTACGGACATTCTACATCCTATACCTATTTAGTGACATGATCATAACATTTCCTAAACAGCTCTTCTCTATTCTTTGTGTTGACTGACATAGAATATTTACAGAGGACAGTCTGTATCTTTGCAACTTCCTTGTTACTAGGTGGAATGTCTATTAGCTTATATAGGTTGTTCTTCTAATGGCAATGCTAGTTAAGTAGTTTATCTACACTTTTTCAGTTTGAATTCTTCTTCCTGAGCACGAATAATCACAGCTTTAAGCACTATTCCAGATGAGGTTATATGCAAGTTCTGTTGAATGATGTTTAGCAACTCTCCATCTCAAATGGACAAACCTCCACTCATGTGTTTTAAAGTAATACTTGTCATTTTTACAACCACATTAAGATTAGCTTATACTGAGAACATCCGGAAAATGAAGTTTAATTCTGTGTTGCTGAAAATCACCTCATTTTGACTATTCAATTCCTGTCCCCCTGGCTTTTCCTGCATAATCTTCTTTGAGATTGACAGTGTCTCACAACATTATGCTCTCTGCAGACTTGATTAGTACAGTGTCAGTATTTTCTCTATGTGACACATGAAAATATTAAAAACACTCAGCCCCAAGATCAATCCTCCCTTCTATCAGGGAATCCCTTCTTTTCATAGTTTTCCATTTAGGACAATTTCTGGTAGACTTTCCTGTAACCAGATCCTTAGCTATTTTACATTTTTTGTATTTCCCATCTTTTCCAGTTTTACTGTTATTTTCCCCAAACAATTCTGCTTTTATTTTTCTTTCTCTTTTAACAGCTCCAAAAGGTTCACTAGGTTCCTCTCTATAAAATATTACTTATTTTATCAAAAAAGGTTAGTTTTGGAAATTTTTTTAATCTATTTTATGTGTTCTGTTTAATTCTGTTCTAATTTATTTTTAAATCCACAGTTGAAGTCACTATTCCTTAAAATTTCTTACAGATGCACACTTTCTGAAAGTAAGACTCTCAGAACCAGCATTGCAAAGCTCTCCTCCAGCCAAAGGATAACATAAACAAGAACCTAGAATAATATCTTTCTCCTTTAAACCATTCCCTAATTTTTTCCTTGAAACCATAATTGTTCTTTCTATTCCATGAATTCTTTCTGTTTGCCAGATAGGCCACTGTTGCTGATGTGCACATTAACAAAACACTTATTTTTATCTTTTCTTAACAAAGTGTGCCCTTGCATATCCCTGTACCAGCTATGGCTGTTAATCGATTATGCTCTCCATTATTTATATTATAACATTTCAGGATCTGAACAGTTATTCTCATTTCTCTATAGCGGTTCCTTTTTTATCTCTCTCTTTTTTTTTTACAGTGTCCTGCAAAGATCTGGTTGCCCTACTGATATATGAAAGATCAATTTTTCAGAAATACCAATAGCAAAGAGTCATAATTTTGAAACATATTGAGATTAATACATAAAATTTCCTGCCGCAGCCTTCATCTGAGATAGAAACCAAGGAGTTTCTGCAATCTACTGCATTAAAAAGATATAATGTTTTATAGATCATCAAATTAATATTTTTGACAGATTTAGTAACTGCTCTGTCATACTAACCTTCCCACTTGGAATTTATCAATATTTTCTTTTTCTCCTACAAGAAATTCCTGGCAGAAGCAAACCCTAGACCTGTTGCTATGACTCAGTGCTGACCAATAACTCTGAAAGATTTCCCATGACAGCTTGCCAATGAAAATATGTCAAAGCTTGGCTGCATTATCCATAAAGTATAGTCAGAAATTATAGCAAAAGGAATTTTATTCACTTTGAAAATAATAACCATTTTAGTATACTTACTACTTACTATACTTGAGTGATATGATATTGTGATCAGAGAGAACATTTTAATTTAAAGTAAAAGCTATTATTATTATTATTGTTGTTGTTGTTGTTGTTGTTATTTCCTTCAACTTGATATTGCTAAATGTAACAAAAACTACAAACTTGTTTTGCAAAAGTTCTATTATTCTCATTGTTGTTTGTTAGGAATATATAATAATGTTTGTAAAACCATCTAATAATAGTCTTATTTCATGAAAATACTTCAATTATCATTGGTAGATGAAATCTGTTTTCTTTCTATTATTAAAAATTTTAAGTTGATAAGCAAGTCTGGCCATAGTCAAGCTCTCTAATCTACAGCAGAAATCACAATCATTAGTATCTACCATTTCATAAATATCCCTTTAAGATACTAGTTGATATACCATGTAGTCTTGTGGGAAACAATCAGGATACCACTGCTTCAAAACCAGCTAAATGTATTACAATAAATTTGCTTTCTCTGGGCTGCTGAATTGGAAACCTATGAGATGTTGAATAAGAAAACTGATACCACTGCTTATCTGTCCAAAAGCTAGTGGTGTTAGGAAGCCCAGTAATTGAAAAATGGATAGCACTGATATTTGAACCTTTTTATATAACCTTTGAAGTGTAAGCCTTTTGGGGAATAAATTGCTTTTTGTAACAAGAACAATGTCAGATCCCATATTTAGAAACCATGCACTTAATTCATTTTCAGACGGAGAAACTCATGTTGTCTTGTTGGGAAAAACATTGCAAAATGGATTAAGCTTCACCCTGGAGAGATGATAACCTAATATAAATAACTGCAGGCTGATCTTTATTAGTTACTGAACAAATATTGCCAAATAGGACAGGCGACCTTCAATGATGATTGATCTAGGATAAGTCATCAACAGCCTTGTCTTCAGAGAGTAACTTTGGGGCATTTTGGAATTGTACTGCTCTTCTTATTTCGGGTTTGGCACTAACACTGAGTAAGAGTAAGTACATCTTCTTTAATAGCAAGGTCCAAAGCTAATATGGTGGCAGAGTAATGACAACTTATTCTACGGTGGGCAACTACTAAGTATCTGCTAGAACTAATCAAACAGGATCGGGTCTTGGTTGGGGACTGAATTGGACACAGCTTCCCATGTTCACAGAAGATAGCTTATACCCTGCTTTTTAGAACCACTGTGATTACAAATGATTTTTGGGGTTTTTTTTGACTGACACTAGATGGATGAAATATTATCATTATCTAGATTTCTTCATATCCCAATGCCCTAGAACTGTCATCACAGGAATTGAAATAATATTGATTCATATTATAACTATTCCTTCCTCAGATTTTTGCTTTTCTTTGCTCAGATTTTCCTTTTTACTCAGGAAGTAAAATTTCCTGGGTTAGAAAGTCAAGCCTTTGACATATTTGTAGTGGTATTGATTTGAAAAGCTATTGCATTCCAGTGAGAATCAGGAAGAACTCCCATTTACAAGCAACCTTTAATTATATTTGCTGTACTAATATTAACTGATAAACAATACTGATACTATGAAGCAGTAACATAAAACACTACTTGAGAACTCATATGAATTACTGATTGTGTATGAAGATGACTGAAAATAATTATCATCTACTAGTGGAATTCCAGAGCACATAGCATGTGCTAATATACAAAGATTCAAATCAAAACAACAAACCTAAGTATTAGCTACACAAATATAGAGGACACTGCATTATTGGTTTTATCACACACGAGTACTTGGAATATTTGCACAAATAAACTATGCATGGATTATCTGTGCAATATTTTGAAACCCGATGATCGTTGGTCAGCTGATGCATTACTAGACATCCTGGCATAGAGTTATATTCTTAGGAATCCTTGCTTACTGAGTGACATTTGGTAGTTGGAAGATGGAAAAATTAGAATTATTTGCTGTAATTATAAAGTGCCTCTGTATAAAAATAACACACCCCTGTACTGTTGAAGTATTCTTTACTTGCACAGCAGTAGGCATGTTCACAGTTTTGTGTAGCTGAAGAGCTGAAGAACAGCAACAAAAAATTTGTTTTCCAGAAAGTAGTATGGTACTGATCTGGGAGCCTTATGTTATCTTCTCCTCGAATCTGAATGTTTTGATTTTGTTTCAGGGAGTAAAGAGCAATTTTGGTTCCTTCTGGCATCAACACTTGCAGGCTATTTATTTTCATCCTCTTAATATTTTTCTACCTTACTTTGGTGATAAAACTTTGTGAATATTTTTCTCCTTTAGGAAACAATTATTTTTCTTTATAGATTTTAAAAGGGACAGAACAAGGCTTTAGTTGTCACTGGCTTCAAATTCTATTGTTTCTTCATAGACTGATATGAAATACAGTGTAATGTTCAGTAATGTTTCTCTCATGTAATGTATGAATTATCCACAGAAGATGGAACATGAGAAAGATGTGGTTATTTGCCTGGTGGTAATGAAGAAAAATATTTCCCATAGAAGTTATTACTTTTAATGTAAAAAAGAAATAAAATCCTAGGACTTAGGAATTCTGAATAGCTTCATATCTCTTCCATTGCCAATTCATTCCCAGTGTTATTCCACCAATTAATTTCTAAATTTCTACATGACAACTATGACTAAAACTATTTCCCAGGTTAAAGCAGCTGTCTGGGGTGGGGTGGTGTTACATATCTTTCTGGTATATTTATTTAGCAAGTATTTTGCCAATATCTTGCTTTATAAATATTCAGCCTGTTGATTTTGATTACTATCTTTTTTTTTTTTTCTTTTTATATGCACTGTTCTATATTCCATGTTGTCTTTTGGGTATTAGTACCGTCAATGCTCTCTACATTCTCATTGTGCTTTAGACATGAGTGTGCCATACAAATCCCTCACTGTGTTTGCTTGCTTCTTCAAGAACTGTTACTGTGAAGTTAGTGAAAAAGGTCAGGGTGATTATTTAGTGGGAAAAATCGAATCTGCTGGAACTTTATTGCTTTCCTCTAAGAAATCTGACTTATTTATGACATAAGGCATTTTAGGGCACCTGATAGGACTTACTTCTTTTTTTATGATACTTCTGCCTTTGTGTAAAATTGTGCTATAAATGATATTGACAGTGTCATACAGTACTACTGTATTGTTTTTAAGTTGCATTGTTTCAGCAATTTATAGTCAAACAAACCAAAGTTGTGACTGTCTGCCCTACTTGCAAAGTTGTAGGGACTTGTCTTCACTTTACAATATATGTTAGAGAAACTTTCAGCCAAGGGAAGTTTAGTGTAGCTCAAGGAAACGTGCACCTTTTCTTCTGTCTTGAATCCATCGCACTCAAAATAGATGCAATATAGACAGGCGTATAATTGTGTAGGGATAGTCTTATGATTAGTTATATTGCCCCTATAAGCAGTTGGTGACTTTTCAATTGCCAAGCCTACAGACAGAGCCTGTGATCCAAGCATAAAGCTGGATGTTTTACATATAATAACTGATACTCACCTTTTACAATTCAGACAGCAAAAGGGACAAAGGTGTGGGCTCCCTGGGACAACTGTAGTGTTTACACTAGCAACCTTGAGTGCATGCTGTGTATAATGTGATGAGGAAGATACTACACTATTTAACAATTTCTTCATTTGTACATCACCACTTCAGCTATATCCAGTCCCATAGTCTTACGGTTTTAGTGATGCTGCACTGGATTATATAGACCATAATTGTCTAAAAACTTCCTTCTGGCTAATGTTATAGCACGTGGAATCCAAGAATAAACAAGCACAACCGCTACTCTTTTACCATTGTATTTTTAGATTTGTTCTAAAAATGCTAGAGATGGCTGTGACTTCAGGAATAGTTGAGAAAAACATGCAAGATACTTCTGCTAGATAAAAAATATTATTTTCAAGAGGCTGTAAGAAGAAAAAAAAACCACCAAAAAACCCAACCAAGAAACCATAACTGACAATCAAAACCCAAAATTAGCCAGGCAATTGTTAAGTAGCTATCAGGTGCATACAGAAAAGACTGCACTGAGTTGTTTCTCCCACACTCATTTCCAAAATAGTGAAGCTGGATTTTGGATTCTGGAAATTACCACACACTGTAAAGTTATAAGAGAATGGGGATTTGCACCATCTCAAAGGAGAAACTCAGATCCTGATGGGTTTACACCCTACAAGTTAGCTGTGCTGTCCTGGATACAGCTTCTAACCTGAACATTACAGCTTTACCATAAAATTACCAGTTTCATAATTCCACTTTTTTTTTTTAAATGTGACTGAATTATTTAATATTAAAAAATAGTTTCTCTGCATGCTAAGCTTAATTGATTCAGTACTCATTATTATAACTGGATTATCATTGGCTCAATGATAATTTTTGAAGGGGTAGCTGCATAAATGCTTGATCATCTTTTCAAGCCATTAAACACTCTGGGCATCAGCCTCTTAACAGTAATTCTGACATGTTTATCTCAGCTGGGTTTGTAATTCTTCTTTGTTCAGGGTTTGTGATCTGTATATACAGTAGATTTAAAAAAAAAAAAAAAAACAAACCAACAACTAACAACAGCAACAACAAAAAAACCCCGCGACAAAACATATCACCTTCTGAAGGAAGAAAAGCAGACAGACTTTTTCATCCCAATATAATCCTTGGTGACTAACAAATAAAATATTCTCCTTAAAAAGCAATTATGCTTTTGTTCATTAAGTCTGGACACCCAGAGTAAATATTTGTTTCAGATTTGCAGGCACCTTATTACGTTTATTTTTAAAGGTTAGATAAAACTGTTCCTCTTGGTTACCCTTTGTATAATTAACCTCAGTTTACTTCCAAACTTGATTTTTAAAGAATCTTATGCAGCCCACACCATGAAAAACACTAATAAATACAGGCACTCTTTTAATTGTGTCTTTAGGTGAATAAACAGAAAGTGACATCAGATTTATACTTTCCCACCAAATTCTGTGAACAAGCTTTAAAATTCCAAATGACAGTTACCTATGAATGCTTCTGGACCTCAGAAACCTATTGAATTGCCCTTCACTCCATTTAAAAAAAAAAAAAAGAAAAGAAAAAAGAAAAGATTCTACACGCTTCCTCTGTAAGCCGTTAAACAATAGCTAAAGTTGATCATATACACTAAAACCCACCAGAATATGATGCGCTTTTTCTCCCTCCCCCCCGCGCCACCTCCCCGCGCCCTTTCTGAAGGGATCGGATGGAGCTATCGGACCAACGGGCCGATAAGGAAGCACTATTTCCCGAGGCAGCGGGAAGTATCTGTTCCAGGAGCCTGGCCCGCCCGCCACCCCTAGCCGAGGAAAAAGCTCAACTTTTCCTCCCGGCGGTGCCGCCTGCCCGCCCGGCCAGCCTCCCTGCCTCTCCCTCTCTTCCTCCCCGGGGCTGGGGGCGGCCCGGCCGGCGTTGCCCAGCCCGCCGCTGAGGAATGCCAGCCCAGCGCTCCAGCGCTGCGCCGAGCCGAGCAGCGCCGAGCCAGCAGTGGCATAATCTACTAATGGCTTCTTTTCATTTCAGCCCTCCCTGAGAGACTCAGTGGCAGATTGTAGACTCAATTACTCTCATGTCAGGTGATTATCCTAGGTCTTAATGTAATCTTCCATTCACACATACCATATTTCAATTACGGCAGCTATGAAACAAGCTGTGTATTCAAATCACCAATCACCTTATCACTGCTGAACAATGTCAACTGTAAAAAACGCCAGCTGAAGGCAATTACACATGTGTTGAGAACCGATTATGATTACTCTCTGTGGTATTTGTGATGAGCTGGGGAATGTTCTGAAAATTTAATTTAATGACAATATGCTTGCTGTACAATCCATAATACCTCCTGAATCCAGCATGGGGCTATTAAAACTGATAGGAGCATATTATCACCGAACTGAAAAGCTGGGTTGGGATGGTTGCTGGATGTCTCTACAGGGAATGATAGGTAATTTCTCCACATATTTCTAACGGCTGAGGCAGACAGCTTCCAGTTCCAGCTGCACTCTGAAGGTGGTCCCTTCCCCTCCCTCCTCCCTCCCAGAGCTGAGTTAAGGTGTTTTACTGCATCCACTGCAGAGGGATAGGGAGGTGAACAGAGGGAGGGAAAGGGTGCAGGGGCGAGGGGGCGGCCTGGCCGGACTGTTGCCTCAAGGGACGCAGGGCACAGCGCCTTTTTTACCTGGGGGGCTTTTCCAACCTTCTTAAATCCTTTGTCACTTCCTCTCCCCCCACCCCCCCGCTCGTTTTGACACCCTCTCCTCTGCGGGGACTGCGCAGATCCAAGCAGATTTAACCGGAGGAGGAGGAGGAGGAGGAATTATATCCAGTTTCTAGAGGACGGCGACTGAGGGCCGCGGGCGATCCTGGCCTCGCCGGTTCCGCGAGGGGACCGGCACTCCCCGCCCCGCCTTGCGGGGTCGCCTGTTGCCAGGCAACAACCCCGGACAGCGCGGCCTACACCGATTCCCCCAGCCAGAGCCCGCGCTTGCCCGCAGGCAGTCAGGGGAACACATAGTGCATAGCACCCCAAACGTGTATATGCCCATATTAAAGTGAAATCCTAAATGGTTGTGCGGCTCCCTGGCACGGCCCTCCCTTCCAACAGGTAGCCAGGCTGGCAGGCACCGCAGGAACACCGCGGTCTCCTCGGAGCACACCCAATAAAGCACCGCTGACCTGGATGGGGAGGCAGTGTACCTCGCCGTGTAGGGACAGGGGGGCTGGCGGGGAGGAGGTGGTACGCCAAGCTAATGCTCTTTATTGATCTGAATTGGTGCGATTCTAGATAAGACGCAGTTCGTTTCAGAAAGCTGACGCTCTCCGCAGCCTGGGTGCACAAAGGTCTGTGTTTTTTAAGGCACTACGGCCGATAGACAATGCGGTGCTGGGGACTACTGTGGGCTCCCTGGCTCCAGCGTATTGCCTAGCCGTCTTTCCAAGGCTGCGCTATGAGCTCAGAAGCCTTCAAACAAACCAAATCATATTCACCACTACATCAAAGCCCCTGTTCAACTTGAGGCATGTGATGCCATTCACCTTCACATAAGAAAAAAAATAGTTCTGAAACGACTATATGCTGAGGAGATTTGTTTACCTGCGCTCACGTTTCATATACAGGGCATTTATTTTTGTAAATAGGTTCATTTTTTCAACAGATCAGCCTATTGTGACAATTTGCCCTTTACTGTACACAGCGATTTTATTGTGGATTTATTACTCTGGAAGTGGTTAACTGGAATTCCGTGGCATATGTGCTCCTTTTAAGCCTGCAAGTTAAGTAGTTCTCAGGTAGTCCCAAACATGTATGTTATAGGAATGAGGGTTACCTGATTTTTTTTTTTTTTTTTTTTAACAGGTGCTGTTCCACACAGTGCCAAGTGTCCTGTCTCTGCTCTTAAGTCAGCTGTACAGCTGCTAGGACAAAAACACCTGAGGGAGAAGGTAACTGCAACCCACACCTGTAGTGCCACTTTTCTTTTGGGTACATTGTGACCAAATATCACAGGCATGTAAAACACAAGGCCAGAAAGTAACTAAGGTTGCTAAAAATTACATAAATTAGAAAAGGCAGAGTGAGCAACTAGAAACATTTAAACAGTATAGTTAAATGATATCTATTCTGCATCATATCTATTCTGATCTATTCTGAACAAGAACTTCCATTGATTAAGAGGTTTTAAAAGTATAACTTATGTTGCAAAAAGCCAATTCTAAAAAAAAAAAGAAAAAAGGTATAAGTAAGACTGATGGAAAAAAGTCTTAAAACACAGGAGAAAAATATGTTAACAAAATAAGCAAAGGTTTAGGAAACTTAACTCACACCAGCTTTTGCTACATGAAAGGAAACTACTACAGACTACAGCAATTTTCTTGGTTTGCAGTATTTACATGATGTTCATGTAACACAATGTGGTGATTAGTATTATTATAGCTACAGTAGTAATAACAATGACAGTATTAACAGCAATGATAGTAATAACAAAGAAAATGGCAAAACCAAAACAGAAACAAATGGAGCAAGTTAATAAGGAGCCTTTAGTCTAACATGCAAAACAGCTGTTCTTCTAAAGGAACTAAAGGGTGCACCTTCATTTTGGATTAGTCTGTAGCTAAGGAATCACTGACCTGTGAGCAGTCTGCATCTGAATTCCAATAGAGGCAGACAGTTCAGGGCACCTCTGCTCTTTGCTACAGGCGTACAAAATTCACATCACATGCAACTGGCAAGGAAAGCTTTCTTTTTACCTGTAGTAGAAAGGCAGCATGCAAGCTGAGTTGTGACATTACTCTTAATATCTCAAAGCAAAAAGAAGGCTAAGAAATAAAGCAAAACCCCTCCAGTCTCCTCTTAATCATGAAAGTTAATATTATTACTAGCATGTTTTTGGCATGAAGGGAAAGATATTCCATAAAGTAAGGGAGTTATAGCACAATGGCATAGCTCCAAACTTTTCTCCAATTTCTGGATCACTGTCTGACGTACATTTAATATAGAGAACAGCATCCTAGCATCTATATTACGGTGAAAATAAAGATTTTTTTCTTGATAAGGTTGTTGGGGTTTTTTGTTTCTTAATTTGGTTGCACTTCGTTGTTGTTCTTCCTTAGCAAAGCTGTTGGAACTCTGTAAGGAAAGAACATAAGATCCCTATCTACCTTATACATATTGTGTGTAGATATATTTACTATGATCACAAGTAGGCACACCCTAACAACAGAATCACACTGAGAAATAACTAAAAAATTACCATTCTGCCAAGAAATCTGTCATTCATGGCAACTGCAATTTCCCTTTAAATTGAAGGAAGCATCAGCTGATCAAAGGTGACATCACAAAGATCATTCAGGTTAACATTTTTTTGATTCAGTAGGTAAACCTGTGTGATTTAGAAAGCTTTTTTTTTAAAAAAAAAATACCTCAAAGCACATTTTAAACATACTTTGAGGGTTTACAAGTAAAATGTTATTAGATAAATACCCAACACAATGAAGAGCTTTATTGATTTTTCAGCAAAATGAAGTTACTGTACTTATTTTAAAGATTAATTTTATCACCTGAGCTCAGGCATGCTGGACTTCCAACAAAGAAAGAAAGAGGACAATCCTTCATAACCTCCTTCGTGACCCTAAACAGCCAGAAAATCAAAAGGCCATCCCATTTTGTTAGCTGAATTACATTTCTTCTTTTCCTCTTTGATCCTTCTTAGCGTATAATTCTCTGCCAGAAAAGTAAGCTATCTGATTACGAACTGTGCTACTTTTATTGCCCAAGGTAGTTGTTAATTTTTGCCATAGGTCAGACAGGATAGAGCCCTAAAGAACCAAGAGCTTCTTAATTGCATGATGTACCACGAGCTGTTGCCACATCTCAGAGGAGTTATTGCACCTTGCAGATAATGCCCTTTTCCCCTGCAAGCCATGAAATAGGTTCTCCCTACACCAATGTATTAATTAGATTTCAAGACTCTTTCAAAAATTATAGCTGAAGCTGCAGTTCAGATATTTCAGAAGTTGTTAGAAAGATTGTCTGTTGTGTTTTGGTGGGTTTTTTGTGGGGGTTTTGGGGGTTTTTTAATTGAAAAAGAGGAAGAACTAACCTTGAAGACATTTTTTTTGGGGTTTTTTTTTGAAGGATAAGGTGGGGGGTGAAGCCAAACCTGTAAACCTTGTCACATTAAAAGAATATATAAGTTTTGATAGAATTCCAGGTTAAGTTTGTCAATTCTGATGTTGTAAAAAGTGAATGAATTGGCACGACCTGTAGAAATCTCAGGAAACGTTTGAAATTTCTTCAGCTGGCTGTATATCAAGCATACAGTGAAAAAAGGAAATAGAAGGAAAGTAGAAAAGAAGGGCAAAAGGCGAAATGGTTTGTGTCCATTTAAGAAAAAATCAATAATAGCATAAAATTGATTTAGTGCTTGTCATAAAACATAAGTAAGTGCTGGAAAATAGAGAAAATTGAGTCTCAATTTAATCTGCACAAAAGCCACACTGTACTGATGAAGTGATCTGAGGAGAGAGCTACATAAAACCTAAAGACAGATACTTAATTGTCATATTAAAGACTCTCTTTTCTGCCTGCTGGAGTCGAGGGGTAGGACCCATTAATCATGTGGATAAGGGGCATTGAAATCAAATCTCAATTAAAATCTGTTCAATAATGTCTCTAATATGTTTTTCAAGCATTAATTTTTTCCCATCGATTCTACACCCCATAAATCAGATATGTTGCAGTGCATGTAATAGTTTATGGAGGAGAGGATTATGGTTTTATGAAGTTAATGCAGCAGAACCATTTAATTTACGCAGGCTAAAGTTTTATGTCTGTTGATCATTTCTATTGTTTTCTGTGGGCAAAAAATTCTTTGGGATATAGACCTGAACCATTTTTTTCCCATTTTGCTCTATGTGTTTCTGCCTGTGTACAAACATACTGACACAAAGTATGACCTATGCCCTGGCTTACGTGGCTCTACTTGCAAAGATGGTTGATGAGAGGAAACACCATTTTTGTTGGGTTGGTTTGGCTTTTTATTAAATACTGGTTTTAGAGGGTGAAGATAACCTCTCAGAAAAAATAAAAAAGAACCACTTTTGTGCTATTATATTATGCAGTACCTGATGAGACACTGACAATAGCATGGGTATCGGCAACTCAACTTTTTGGCTTTTAAATGAATCAAAAATGCTTTCAGGCTGTGATCATGAGAAGTTTTGTTTGAGATGCAAAATTTGTTTGTGACCAGTCTAGGATGGAGAAGGTTTTAGTCTTTTTTACACTTAGAGAAGTGTTAACTCTTGCTAAATTCTCATTTCAGCAACTATATTCTTCACCCATGTTTCCTGACAGACCCAATTGGCTATATCCTTTTTCATCTCCCGTCATAAGGTCTTGTGTGGGTGTTGCTATACAGTGTTTCAAAACTGACAAGTTCTGCTGCAGCGTCAGCTGCATTTTGCTGGTTGAGTGAATGTTTCACGACCAAATCAGCTTGCGCTGAAACAAAAATCAAAGCTTGTTTTTATTTCACTGATGCAGTATTTAGGCCACAGTTCATATTATGAACACTTTTGGAGATTACTGGACATGCAAGAAGTCCAATATATTTTCATCTTAAAGAGGTATGAGGTGCAAATTCTCATTATCTTTTTAAATACTCCTGGTGAGTAGCTTATTCCAGCTAGCTGTGGCTGTCAGAAAGGTGCACAAGAGCCAAGGCAGATGAATTCCTGACATCTGCAGGTTGGTTTTGCTGAATGGACACCCATAAATAGCAAGGGCTAGGACTGCTGGCGGACCACAGGTGGGGACTTACAGGTGTCACTAGGGAGCATCCTTTGGCCTTACTAGGCCTTTGCTTGTCTTAGCATGGACAGTGAGAGGGACAGTTGTTACTTCACCAACAGTCCTAAATTCCTTTCCTCACACTAACAATTCCTCTGGCTGAACAACTATGTTCAAAACTCTGACCAAACAAACATCAAGCAAATGCACATAATGTTATTAGCCATGGTCACACTTCATGCATTTATAACTTCTACAATTTTGCCTTTTCCTTGTTAAGTACACCTTGAATTGCAAACACCGTGCTAGTGATGACTGTACCATGTATTTAATTCCACTCATCACCAGCCCCCACTTCTGAACTGCCACACAATCAGTGGCAACAAGTCCTGTGAGTTTTGGCTCAAGACTTCAGAATATTTAATCTATTTGGTGGAGATTTGGTGCAAGGTGCAATTCACAGTAAGACAAAAGTGTTGTTAAACTATGTGCCTCCAACATTCTGAGTCAGTCTCTGGATCAGGTAGAGAGTCACCACAAAGACAACTATAAAGTTACCGTATGTCCTAAAATAGTTACAGATTTGCATTCTAGTAATGTTACTGTCTCCTAATGCCTCCTCCTGTCCTAAACTGTTCCTCTACCAGGAGCTGTGATTGAGATGCAAAGCCATATGAAACCTGTATGCTGCCTTACACCTATTAAGGATCTCTCTCCATACAGAATAGCGAAGAATCCAAGAGTCAATTCACAGTTAATGACCCAGGAGCCATAGTGGAGGCAGTGTTGGGGGCTATGTGGAATGCCTTGTTTAAAAATTAAAAGATAATTTCATTTTTATAAAAATGTGCATCTTCTCTGTTAGTAGTGTGGTTGCACAACAGAAAGACAAAGTAAAATATAGTGAGACAGAAAATTGTGAATTTTTTACTCCTCTATCCAAATAATACATTTCTCATGCAAATAGAGGGAAAAAGTCACTCCTAAATGACACAGTAGTTAGGCACATTCTTTTACAGCAGAGGACTGAACATGAGAAGATTTAAGCATTACTACTGTTAAATAATGTTTTTATTATTTTTATGAAATCACTACATTAAATAAAAAAAGTAGATGGGATACTAGTTTGCATTATAGCTTAACATTTTGCTAGCATTGCTGTGTCAGAAAAGAGTATGAAAACTCGATGAAGTTTTTCCAGCAAAACAAATTAATTGTCACAAAATTCTTTTAGGGAAAATTCCTTTGCTTGAAACTACCTATGTCACCCCTTCAAGTTTTCATAATATAATTCCTACAGGTTAGCTTTACAGGCAAACACTTCTGGGTGTAGACACAAGTACAATTTAAAAATGTTTGGATTTTACAGAGAATGGGGTTTCCTGCTTACCATTTTTAGTAGCAGAAGACCAAAATATTGAGTTTCAAATGTGCTTTGTGTATGTAGTAAAGGATGCATTTTAACATGGTACAAAATTAGCCTGTGGAACTCATTGCTACAAAATGACAATGAGTTGAAAAGGCTCAAAAGAAGACTGTAGATTTATCTCAATCATAAAAAGCTTCCACAGTTGCATCAGATAGGATAAAACATTTTTAAAGGGGATATAAACCCTCGTGCTTCAGGTCACAAACAACAGAGAAGATTTAGAAATACACCTAGAGCCTATGAGCAGATTATTCTGCTAAGGTGTGCCATACCTTTTCCTGAAAACTCCTGATGCTGGCTGTACTCAGGGTTCTGTATCTCTCGTGCACCACAGTCCTATGGCATATTGGTGTGGGTGCTTGAAACTTTTAGTTACCCTTACAGTTCAGGCAGTTTCCCAAGTGTTTTGCCTGCCATTTTTTTCCATCTAATCCTTCTAGTTAGTGGTTAATCCACTAGAAGACATCCCTTCCAAGATGACACCCTGTATTATCAGCTTTCATTTCCCCCATGCAGCTTACTAGGAAAGCTACTTCTTGAGCCTTCGGCTGGGCTGCTGAGTGCATTGAAGATGGTACCACTGGCCTGCAGGCCATGGTTCTCCTGGGTGTCCTCATGGCTGTTTGCATCAGTGCTGTTTTTAATGCTAGCCACAGGTAGAAGTAAGAAGTAAAAAAATGTTTTTCACATAATTTAAAGAACAGTATCCCCCCCACACACACCTGTTAATGTTCAATGATTGATTAAAGAAAGCTACATTATATCTTAATATATCTTAGTATTATGTTATGTCTTAATTCAGATTCTGTTTCCTCCAGCTAAAAAAGCTGTCAGGAATCCTATGCAGGTGGAAAGCTTAGCATAGGCTGGGTCACAACTCAGGGTCCAGGATGTTCTCAGTTACTCCCCAAAATTCCATTCAGATCCATAATTTTGCCCTGGTCATTTCTAGCAGTTCTAGAGCTCAATTCTTAATTAACATGTCAAACTTTAGCACTTTTCCCAAAGGATTAGCGACTGGCCCCTGCTAATTTTAGAAATATTGATGTCTCTGGGGCATAAGCTATGTGAAACTGTCTCTTGATAGTAAAAAAACATTAATAATGAATAGTACACTACTTAGGTAAATGCATTGTTTATATGCTCTTCCAGCTGGCAGACAGGGATCAAACCTCAGTATCTAACACTTTATACATTAAAAATACAGCCCCTGCAAACATATAAATGGATTCTATACTAATATACTAAGAAGCACAATGGATGTAGACTGTTTCTGATTTTTCACTGAAATTAAACTATAATCACACAGTTTGGGGAAATGGACTTTGGATAAGTGATTCCTAATTTGGTTTTGAAGGACACCATGACAATAGGATAGCCTTTTCTGTTATCACATTACGCAGTTCCAGAGACCACGTTAGGTATTATTAAATAGAAACAATAGTTCCTATGTCAATACACACAACATAACCAATAAAGATAGTTCCTCCAGTTTAGTTATACCTTAGTCCTTTTCTCTTACTCATATCTGACATTTTCAAGCAGAAAGAGAAGTTTTGCCAAAAGATCAGCAATATCTTGTGAGGAATGAGGAAGGGTGTTGTTTAAGGTGTAGGAGCCACTGAATCAGAAAGGCGGGATAATGCTACAAGTGCTTTTCAACAACAGGTCACTATCCCTGTTTTACTAAGGTCTGAGAAATCTCAAAGGCTTACCAAAGTTTGCCTAA
Source organism: Porphyrio hochstetteri (assembly GCA_020800305.1). Taxonomy (NCBI): domain Eukaryota; kingdom Metazoa; phylum Chordata; class Aves; order Gruiformes; family Rallidae; genus Porphyrio; species Porphyrio hochstetteri. Next base: position 103,765,989 of record CM036906.1, on the reverse strand, counting down.
CAGTAACCTTGGCAATGCCAAGAACAGCATCCCAGTGCTTGGAACAGCCACTGGCCACACCACTTCTTTCTCATGGCAAAAAGCAGCTTAACTACCAGTCATAGCTCTGCTTTTACTATGGCTTAGTTTTTAGCTGTCTTGGTAATTTGTGCTGCTTCTTTTCTTGATTCATGACCAGGGAAGTGTTTAAACTGAGTAATACACAGAAAGAGGGAATAAGGAGAAAGGTCTTTCAACAATGCATGTAATCTGTTGCTTTAGTCCAAAGGCAAAATATTTGCTTTTTGGAAACACTGATGAGAGAAGGACCCTCTTGAAGGTGATAGAAAAAAGGGGACTGTACTTCCACCAGAGATGCTAATTTCTTTTTGATTCATGGTTTCGCTATTCAAAATAAGGATTGTGGTCTTTACATTTCTTTGAATTACAGCAGTCCTAAAATTTGTATGTGGAATGCTTTCTATCCCTGAAAGGCCTTTCAGCTTTCCAGTATAGTTGTCACACTTTCTGCTTCTGAATCCAAGATCTTCCATTTCCTTCAATGGTCTGTACAGTCAGAGTGCCTAAATGTGTCAGAATGTGTCACATGCTTTCTACATGCTGAGACAAAAAAAAAATAATATAAAGAGAGAGAAGAGTGAGTATCGCTCCCCTTACTGCCTCCCTTCAACAAAACCTCAGTGGCATTCGCTGCAATAAAACCAATCACAATGGCATCATTTTGTATGTGTGTGACTCTCAAATATAGTTCCCCAAGCCACTGTTCTACATTAACAGCAGTTAAGCACCCATTGATGGAGGCTTAAAATAAACCGCTCCTCAGTGGACTCCCCTGTAGCCACCACACATTACTCAGGAGAGGGTTCCATGGGAGTTGCGGCAGAGTTTATGCATGTAGCTGCATTCAGGTTATGAAGAAATACCTATTTTGTACACAGTGATCTCTTTAACAAGAGATTTTCAATGCCAGAAGATTGCAGTATCAAACATAGGCCTCCCTTTAACTTGACTCTTAAAAACTTTTGATGAGTGTATTGTTTAAGATTTTTTCCAATAAGAAACCTTAATTAAATGCAAACTGATTCCTTCAAATCTTTTCTGTGACAATGCAGGCATGAATGGAACACACCAGAGAGCTCACACAGCTCTAGTTTTCATGCAAAAGACTCAAGTCCCATGAGTGAGCCAATTACAAATTATAGTGTAGGTGAACTCGTTCTTTTCCATTCACTGGAGCTGATTCTGTGTCATTAATACTGATATCTTAGAAAGGAAGAAAAGGCTTTTCATATCTCATTAACATTACAGAGGAGAAATTAAATTAATTCTATGATAGATGAGAGCTACGTATATGGAATTAGTTCAGTTTCCTACATTTTAATAAGTCTTTACAGAAAGCCAGAGCCATATCCAACACCAAACGGCTTGCTAATCCTCTGTGGTGTCTTGCACTGACCTCATTGGCACGGACTTGTTATTGGCTGAGGTTCCACCACTGTTAGGCTTAAATCAGCTAGTGCGAAATTTTAGCTGAGTGTTAACTGTGCCAAAATCCATCTTTAGAGCTCTCAACCTTTCAGCACCCAAATGCTGAACAGTGGCACCGAACAGCAGAATGTGGCTTGTGTTATGAATCTGTGAAAGTGGAGGCTTAGATCTATATAAAAGGGCCATAATTTACAGGAAACACACTGTGAAGGAAATGTTATATCTATTTACAGTTACACATGCAGTAAAAGACTCACCTAATCTTGGCTGGATGATGTTCAGAGACCAAAAAATCATATTTTTTTCTCAAAAAAATCAACACTATCAAACTTGGAAGCTGGCCATATCTGTCCCTGATACATTTACTGTAGAAAGCTATATACAGGTATCTAAATCAAACTGCCACAAATGCATTTATCTGCTGCTACTCCTCTTTTGGCCTGGACTAACACAAGCACACATGTAAATAAACTTACGTATATTCCTCATGTGCCAGAGGCAGTAAAGCAAATACCATTCAATGCTGGTGATGTAGTGATACTTGGAGTTAAGTCTTTGCCACATCCATTTCCTGGCGTTTTTTGTTTGTTGGTTGCTTTTTTTTTATTATTCAGTCTGGCTACTGATGTAAAGCCTTGTGTAACAAGAGCAACCCCAAAGCTCTTCTAGACTATATTGAAATCCAGAGTCTGATGAGTTCTAGCAGCCTGTGATTGTGGTTCAGGGGAACTGCAAATATCTTTTTTCTCCACCAGAAGTGTCCCCTGCATCAGCATGTTGTGACACAGGAGGCAAAAGTCCAGAAAGGGACAGGAATAAAAAATGCTATTATTTTAATTCATAGATGTTTAACATTGGCATTTTCACTGCAGCATTCTTTGTCTCTTAAAAAAGGTCTAAGAAGAAATTTTATAACTTTGCCTCAATAAAACACCATTTTTCATAGAGTCCCTCAGTAAAAAACTATTTTGCGCATTATTATATTAAGTGCTTATATCATAAATACATTTTTCTTATAACACTTAGGTGTTAGGGTGTGCTTGCTGAAGACTGAGTTACTTAACAATAGCTGAGTTTAGGTTGTCTACAACAAAGCCTTCACAATTAATTCATTAATTAAATTTATGTGATTTAATTATCACTTTCATCTTCTTTTTTTTTCCCCAAACAATTTTATATTCTTTCTGAAAACATTAAAAAAACACAAGCTCCCAAAACCCCAGAATGCCACCATACAGTGGGACTGTTTCAAACAGCATTTTGTTTTGTAGCCTTTATTGGCAGTCTTTCTAAAAATACAACACTCTATTATGATTTCTGAGTTGTACTCCGAGAACATTTCTCCCACTCAAAGTAGTGACAAAAACTACTGATTTGGCAAAACTCTCTAGAGCAGGACAAGAGCAGGAAGAAAATGTGGGACTTGGAAGAGAGAGGGCCAGAGTATGTTAAAAAGAAAAAAAACCCAACATCCCGTTAGTGGTGAAAATGAGTGTTTGTAATTCAGTGGGAAAACAAAGAGACAAGTTTGCAAGGATACAACCACAAAATTCCTCCTACTTTGTGCCACTTTGATCCAATACCCAGATCACCCCAAAATGATAAGATCAAGAAAGAGATTATAACTTTTGTTAAGTAAAACATAAAAGTCACCCTATTTACTGAGGAAAAAAAAAAAAAAACCAAGGTGAAAGTGAGGATTATCTCACAGTGGGTCACAGAATGATTTTCAGAATTAACAGAGTTATCTTTTTTTTGTTTGGGCTGGTTCAGAAAGATGGTGAAGCACCTAAGTTCATCTTGTATGGGGTGCCAAAGTTAGTATTAGGCACCTAAACATCTTTGTGGGTTTTATCTGTAGCCCACAGTCCTAAACAAGAGTGATCACTGTCACAGAAGCAACCACAAGCTGATGGCACAAGTAAAACTGCTCACTCTTTCTGTAAGTAAAAGTGGCAGCAAGGCACTGAGGAAACCAACAGGCATTAAATGGCCCTGACCAACCTCAGCTGGGAGCTCCATCCATGGCCTCTATCCATGGGTCCAGGACCTCCAGTGAAGTTTAGCTCCTCGCCACACCCTTCTGGTCCTTGGTAGCCCAGTCTTTGGCCATGGCTTCCGAATTGACCTCAGACCCAAGTTATAGGCAGCCCTGTTTCTGCTAGTGTTTTTTGCCATCGTGCCTTGCCGAATGGGTGTCATGGACAGCTCCAGGTGTGCTTTGTTATCCCGCTCAGTCCTCTGAGAAGCTCAGAGGGCCACCAGTCCTGCAGTGACTGAGGAAGATGCTGTTCTTCCTGTCCGTGCTGTGGCCACACACCACCCTGGCTTTTCTTTCCCTGTGGAGCAGCCTCATTTTTGGCACACTTTGACAAGTGGGGCCTTACACATGTTAGATCACACATGAGTGATCCCATAAAGTGTGTTTCTGAATCTCTGCACGTGCTGCCGACCCTTTCTCATGCAGGATACTGTAGCGATGGGCATGAGAACTGAGATAACCCGGATGACGGAAAACACTATGATAGAAGGTGCAAGTGAGTATGCAGTAACTGCATGAATTGAGTCAGCTCAAGAATACAGGTGCTTATTAGGTCCACCTTAAAAATTGTCTTTGCAAAGCCACTGGAGCATCTTGGTACTGTGAATACTGTGAATAGTGTTCAGTGCGGCTAATGATTTAGAGTTGATAGTTTACCAATCAAATATGCATATATATTTTTATCCATATCCATTATAAACACATGCAGATTTTGAATGTACATATTTGCATAGAAATTTTGCCAGCGTTATGAAAACATGAATGATGTGTATTTTACAAGTTTTTCTTAAGATGAAGTACATTACAAATTCACACTACTGTACTGTACGCTACAGTAATATTTTTTCTTGTTTTGAGGTTGTTCTTCTGTGTCTCTGCAAATCCATACTTTAAGTGACAGCATCCAGTCACTGTGATGCGTCTCAGCAATTGCCTGATATTATTGAGCACTTGGGAAAAGGTGTCCTAACATCCAAAGCTGAAGGTGCTGGAGTACCATTATGAAAATACACATATAAACATTGCTGAACTTCATGACTTCAGCTGAACCCAGCAGAATCAGAGCTAAGAAATTCTATATAAATCCTCACTAAGCTGTTTGTTCCAAGTAGAAAACATGCTTTTTTTTTGCTTTTTTTTTTAATCTTATGCTACATGAATGGTTTATCAAGATTAACATAGCTTAACAAACCTGGAAAAAACCCCACAAAAAAACCATTCTTTGCAAAGCAGACCATAAAACAGTTGTTGCCAGAACTTCATCCTTTTATACTGGTTCTTTTTTTTTACAGGACTCAGCTCTACTAAGCTCCCTGCTACAATATCTCAGCTTGTTCTATTTGACGGCTGTTCCCCTGTCATCACTCATTTTCAGTGGGCAAGGGGGAGCAATTGCTGGGCATCAAATCATCATCAAGTAAACCAGCCTTGACACTAGTTAAAAAGGGAGATGGATGGTCAGTTGGCTTCTACAGAAAATATTCTCCTAAGTATCCTAGCAAGGTCCCTTGATACCAAGCTAGTGCTTTTCTTTCTTTCTTTTCTTTTTTTTTCCTTTTTTCTTTTTTTTTCTTTTTATGTTAGTGGAGCAATCACCCATATTTCTTCTGGGTCATTGTTTGATGGCAGGTTTTCTCAGGGGAGGAGCACAGAGGTTAGGTGAGTAGTCTCTACATTCAACAATTAAACAGCAGAAATACAAGCTGTGAGGGAAACAGCTTCCTTGCATTTGCCTCCCTTGCCTGTAATGGGCAATGAAAACTCCTCACACTTGTGTAACTTCAGGAATTCCAAATACACTGGCCATCACTCATCTGTGTATTGCCTACTCTTCCCATAACTGGATTTAAACATATCTTTCATTTCAAAATAAAAAGTTTACAAATAAGATGAAAATCAAAATTAAGCACACAGATGTTTCCAGTTAAATAAGAGGATCTGGGCCACCATTTTTTACATGCTTTAGGAGCGCTGGGCTCTGCTACTTGAAGTAAGCTGAAAGTAAAGAAATCACTAAGTTGCAGATTTGCTACAGCTTCTCAGAGATTTTGGCACTTACATGGAAAAGCACAGGTGGCTATACCTGGAAGTGACCTAAATTACCATTAAAAAACCACTCCAAACAACTGTATCACTGAGCTTGGAGGAATAAAATGTTTTATTTTGTCAAAGTCTCCAGATATGAATAAAAATGCTTTCAGGGAAGAAGCTGACAAGATTTCTTACATCTTAGAGATATGTTAAAGATATGTCAGAAGCAGCTGGATGCCCTTTTACTACTCCAATGACCAGTTATGCTGAAGACAGTTTGTAAAAGAAGATGGTACCAGTCCCTTAGATGGTTGCATAAAACTATCGGGAAAATAACTCCACTCATTGCTCATTCGTAGAATGATTAAGTAAATCATAAATAACAACAACTTCTGTTAAATTTTTGAAATGATACAACTGTCAGGGAAATAGCAAGGGGTATGACTTAGTTATATGGATTTTGGGTAGTATGTTTGTATTGCACATTGTGCAAAACTGGGATCACCATTGGAGTCTGGCCGTGCTAGTACAGGTATAGGAAACCTCATGTCTCTAACACCGACTGAGAAGACAGAAAAAATGTCTTCCTAAAGCATAAATTTTTGTTAAAGCTAAATTATACAGGTAGACACCTTGGAGTAATGGCTATAACTTTGAAGGCAATTTTGCATCTCTCAATACTATTGTATCTAGAAACCTCATCTGAAAAAAAAAATAAAGGAAAAAAAAATAAAAAAGAACCCCAAACTTTGTCCGAATTTAGAACTGGAAAAATAGAACAAAAGCATTGTACATGCAGTGAGATTCTCTGTGTAGGAATTTTGGTGCTATCACAATATTATTACTGCAATAGAGGAAAAGCAATTTTGATAATAATTTTACAAGACTGGTACAGAAGTTCCCAAAAGCATAACCCTTCTCGGATTTATCTGCCTACTGAGCTCTCATTAAAGTCAATGGGAATTTGGAGACTCTCTAATGGAGGAAAAGTCAGTACAAAGCATAAATGTTCAGGCAGTGTCTCGAGGTCCTTACTCCAGCAAAATTCTTATGTAAATCAGTGGAAATTTTGTCTCAGAGGGCATGGGGGATGGGGGTGGGGCAGAAGAAATGAGCCTCATTTTGTTTGTAGAGACTGAAATATTTAAAATGCTAAACCAGCAATGACTGTTTTTATGCTCTTACCGTAATAATTTTTAAAAAAGTGTAGGGTTCAGTCCTGCAATACCCTGACATCTCTGGAATTTTGTATAAGCTAAAGCAAGCTCTCAGTGCTTACCAAAGGGAAAAAGAGCTCAGCATTCCTGCATCCCCCCAACACTGAACGATCCCAGCGAGGCAGGATGGGAGCTGAGACCAGCCAGTGACAGCTTGATTGAGGAAGAGGAATAATGTAGCTGAGTGCCTTCCGATTTTAATTCACATGATGCTCTCTATTACCCTTAGGGATAAGAGGTACTATTTTAAATTCCTTTTAGCACTATTTATTTAAAACATATTTTACTGGCGTATGACCTATGTTTAAACAAGTCATATAATGTAGTGTCCCAGGAGAGTCCTGGGGTTATGTATTCATGGAAAATACAAAGACAGAGGAATATTAATAATTAAGTAGCATTTAGGCTTGCAAATATTTCTTAACATGTACAAAGCAGGTCTTTTAATTTCTATTAAGGAATTAATGTATCGTATGTAAGTAATACATAAAAATTAGTTTATAATTAAGCCATTATATTATTGACTGGAACCGCGTCTCTGTTAATTGTTGTACAGGATGGGCTATTCCAAAGATGCCGACTTACAGTCTGCGTATTTACTGGAAATGTGAATGCCTACATAGTAAAAATAAATACATTAGTCTTTAACAAACAAATGTTTTTCTTTTGACATGAGACTCAGAGTTTACAGGTAGAAATAGACTGTTTCTTATTTAGTTCATTCATGTCTGTGATATCCATGATGTCTGTGCAGTTGTCTATACCACACTTTCAGAGGTATTGCTCTTTCATTCACTATAAAGGAAGTAATACAGACAAAGATTATTCTTAATGGAAATTTTTGTTGCTGTTTCATGGAGGAATTAAAGTACAAAACCAAATTCAGTTATTTTAAGGCTGTGAAGTTTGTACTCTGATTCAGGGAACTCAGATGATTTCTATCAAAAAGAGATACATTATCACAGGGTAGAATTGATCCTCATTAAAATTAAAAATAGTATTTATATTTGCCACTTTTGATGTTTTAAGATTTATAACTAACCTTTATGTTATTACTGAATAAAGTTTTTTGTGAATTCTGACAAGGCTGCAAGTCTTCAGAGGTGCGAGCCATCAGGTAGAATTGCAAAGCATGGAGTAATGGGCAACTGTGAAGGTAATGAACAGCTATGTTAGCTCATCTCTTTGAGATATCCACAGAGTACCTGGTGTGGCATTTTAAAGTCTTCTGTATGAAGGCCTACTTGCTTGAGTTACTTGAGGGTGTTTCAAATCTTCATCTGAAAAATAACAAAATCAGGCAGTTTCAATGGGCAGGTTTAGCGTATGGATATTTCCTCTTTGGGTGTGATTCCGTGTCACAAATTTTCAGGTAGCCTGTCTGTTTTGAAGGATGGATGACTGGTCTTTACTGCAGATTCCCATCCACCACTGCACTTCCACTCCTTAAACAGAGGCATGCTCTCAGCGGTGCTAGTTTGCGCAGCCATACTCTAAATCTGCCTTTGGAAATTGCCTGATTTTTTAAAAGCCTTCCAGAAATGTTTTTTAAAAACATTGTTGTGTAAGTCTGAATTGGAGCATGGTCGTGCAGACAGAGGAATCAGCACAGCTTAGGGGCAAAAAGCCATGAGTGGAGAGCAAAACTGAGCAGGAGGGCCACTAACAGAGGGAATTAGATCCTCAGCTGAAGGATTATTGGGATCAAATTGTATCCTTGGAGGAAGCTAACTCAACCAAAAGACATCAAAACATCCTTCATCGCTGGGTCTGGATTGGTCACAAGCCCTTCATTTTCGTTCGGCTTCCCAGAACTGTATGTGCCCACGGCAGCAAAGCTGGGGTAGTTCTTTATGGGGACAGTCGTGGTTTTGGTCCATGCTAATACAGACCTAATATCAACAGATCTTATGCACTAACTGATGGATGCTACAAGAAGAGGCGTATACATTACAGTAGTGTGATATTGGAATTTGTGTGGCCTCCAGACATTTCAGTTAGACTCGGGACTCAATAGTACTTAATAATTGATACATATGAGAAAAGCAATAAATTTCAAGAGATTTTTATAAAATATTTCTTTCTATTTTTATTACCGTAAAAGATAAATGCCAATTTGATGTTTGTTAAAAATTGTTCAACCTAATAAATGCTACCTAAATGAAATATTTGTAAATATTTATGCAGGAGAAATAACCTTTATTTGCCAGATATTTATCTCACAGTTTTGGAGACTGCAAAAGCATGCAAACAAACAATATCTGCTTTACTGAATTAATGGGAATATTGTTGTAACACTTCTAAAAATGTTATTTCTATTAGGTTTTGTTCAGTAAGACTGCTGATATATCCTCCTTTCTGTACCAGTGTTTTTCATTTTAGATGTATAAAAAGAGATTAAAAAAAGAAGCTGAAATCAAGCAAGAGGATGTATTTTCATAGACCTATATTAAATTATTGACAAGAGGAGGAATGAATACTACAGGTGGAACACAGAGATTCTCTATAGTTTTATAGAAAAACGTCTGAAATGGGAAATAAGGGACATGAGTCACTAAATGATGAAAAACTGACATCTTCCTTAAACACTGAGTTGTATGTACTTCTGGGACTTACATTCTCCGGTTTGGCCTTTATCCCTCTTTCTGACAAGTAGCTTTAACAAGATTTTGTGCTATTGTCATCTAAAAATCTGTCTTAGTATTCTCATTGGGCCTGATTCTCTTCGGGCCTGATTCTCTTCTTACCTGCCTCAGTGTAAATCAGAGGTCCAGAAAACCAGTAGAGTAAAATGACTTGAAGATTAAAGTAAGATCTTTTCTGTGAAGTGTAATATTTCAGTATAAATATTCCAAATTGAGCATTTACAGGCATGTATAGTAATTTCTACTCACTTTTTTCCTTTCAAAGCCCTTCAGACGTGTAAGTGACTTTAGATTCACAGTGAAGTTTAATATTGGGAACTGTGTGCTTTTGGGGTGTTTTGTTTGCTGTATTTTAATACTGTTACCAAATAAAGAATGAATTGTTATTACAACTTTGTCAAATGCTTGTCTATGAACACTGAAGACAGTAAGGTTATATTTATATTAAGGGACAGGGGAACAGTTGATATTAATTTTTTGGATTTCAGTAAGGCTTTCAATACTGTATCTCACAGTACTTTGCTGGACACAATGTCCAGCATACAACTAGACATACCATAATGCGTTGGGTGGGCAATTGACTGATATGTTGGGCCCAAAGTGTGATAGTAAATAGGGTTACATCTGGCTGGTAGCCAGTCACGAGTGGGTTTCCCCAGGGCTCCTTTGTAGGCCCAGTTCTTTTCAACATTTTTGTAAACAGCCTTGGCTCAGGACTAGAGGGTGACTTAAGTAAATTTGCCTCCCCTTGAGCACTGTGTGCAATTTTGGGTGCCACAGTACAAGAGGGACACAAAAAAGTTGGAGAGTGTCCAGAGGAGAATCTGGAGGGGAAGCCTTACAAGGAGAGGCTGAAGACCCTTGGTTTGTACAGCCTGGAGAAGAGGAGGCTGAGGGGAGACCTCATTCCGGTCTGTGGCTTTCTGATAAGGGGCAGGTACTGATCTCCTCTCTTTGGTGACCAGTGATAGAACCCGAAGGAATGGCATGAAGCTGCGACAGGGGAGGTTTAGGTTGGATATTAGGAAAAGGTTCATTACAAAGAGGGTGGTTGGGCACTGGTACAGGATCCCCAGGGAAGAGGTCACAGCACCGAGCTTGACTGAGTTCAAGAAGCGTTGGGATGATGCACTCAGTCCCATGCTCTGCCCTGGCTGGTCCTGTGTGGAGCCAGGAGTTGGACTCAGTGATACTTACGGATCACTTCCAGCTCCGGATATTCAATGATTCTATGATTCTAAGTCCCCCATAAGGACAAGAGTTGATTTGATGTGCAGAGAGAAATTGCTGTAATGGCTATACTGTTTCTCGTACTGGTACTTAATGCTTAAACATTGTGTGGGTATGAGTTGCTCTCATATTTGTACTGGAACAAAAGACATACCCTGGCAGTCATAGCTCTTTTCCAGAGCTCATCCTGGGATGTCAGAGTATTGTGCCTTCGTTCTGAGTTTGAAGATTTGGGCTTGCCCTAAAGTATTATAACATTTGCTAAATTGTCATTTTCCTTCAACAGGAGCTGAAGAGTGTGTTTACATTAGCATGTGATTTTAAGCCAATGCAGCTGAGTTCACTGATAGGTTTGACTGACAGTTGGCAACTTGTGCTTAGTATTCAATTTTGAAACATCTTACATCCTTCATTTAATAAAACCATTTGAATTTCAGATTGTATGAAATACCTCATTCTGGCTACAATGTAATCATCTTGCCTAACGTGTTTTCTATGTGAATGCCTTATTTAGCTATTAATTTTACAAATATTTTATCAGATTCCTACTGGGATTCTGATTCTGTGCCTTTTCCTTCTTTAAAAAAAAACAAAAAAAGAGAAAAATGAAAGAATAGACTAAAATAAGTAAGGAAGCTCTAACTCTGACTGCACATCCTAGACGGCAAGAGTTTACTTCCCAGCTCAGCAAGTTAAGCCACCCTGCCTCAGCCCACAGAAAGCAGTTGCCTAACCAAAACAATGGGTGTAGACAAAATTTGCCACTGGGAGTGAAAGTTGAAATGTATATGAATCAACAATTTCTGTTTAAGTCCATCTGAGGCAACACCGAATGACGTCTGCCCCAGGTACTAAAGTGGATTGCACACAATTTTGTTGTCCAACTACAGGGAAGGTTGACCTGTTGTCAAAACTCTGTAGTGTTCCTGAGTTTGCAGTAGTTTTTGTTCTTTTATTACATGGGGAAACCTCATCTCAAAGCTGCTGGATCATTAGGATGAAGCTGTTGACTGTTTACTTGCTAGGTTCGCTGTTAACTCCCCCTGCTAAAAGCAGCACTTGTTGCTTTTCATTCATATTTGTCAGGTTGGCTGTTCCCAGGGGTGAAAGCCCTGCTATTTGTTCCCCCTAGCTGTTCTTGTCATTAGCTGCTTCTATTAGCTTTTCATATCAGCCGCTCTCAATAGCAGTTCTCTGTGTTAGCTGTTCCCATTAACTTGTTCGCCACTAATCACTTCCATTAGTTGTGCCTTCTGACCCACTCTATCAGCCAGGCTGCTGCCCTGACCTGCAGAAGCCTGAGTTGCTTACCAATGCTTTCAGAAACAGTTTCAAAGATATACAGGGTCTTTGCAGGATAAAAAAGAAAGAGAGCAGGCTTCTGAACTCCCCCTCTGTCTTTATCACCTTTGCAGAAGAATTTTCAGCATCCTCTTTGGTCATGATTTCTATGCAAATACAGTGGCTGGTTAGAGTAAAGCTTGGTCTCTAGGTATGTCAGTCTTTGCTGTGTTGTCGACATTTCTCCCATCATGACTCGAAACTTTTTATTTTGTTCAACTTTAAAAGTTAACTCTTTGTAATAGAAATGCTCCAAAACACTATAACACATGCTGTTTGAGACAGTTAAGTTACAGAGGGAAATTAAATTTGGTGGGTTGGGTGATCAATACACCTTGTTCTTTAATAATATAAATACACATTGGTTTCCAAAGATCATCTAAAATTCTGGAGTTGTTTGTCTGTCAGCCTAGTTTCCAGGGAAATTGAGAGACACTCTGCTTAAGATAAGTCTCTTTGTGTGGGAGATGACGCTTTCTTAGGGACAAGTTCAAGTACAAAAAGAATTTATTTGGAACTAAGGAACCATTGTGAACCATACTGTAGGTTATGTTCAGGGCATGTTTCAAACTTGCCTTCCCTAATAAAGAAATTGCTATATATATAGTGATTATATGTATTAAAATGATTTCCCCA